>WBMW01003677.1:126733-149198 GCA_013396635.1 Penelope pileata | reverse complement strand
ATTCTATGATTCTATGAATATATTGATTTTAGAGGATATTAGAATTACCATTCACCTATTCAACAAATTGTCCAGAAATAGTAATTTCCGGGATCTGTATTTGAAATACGGAATTGATGACGTTCACAGAATCAAAGAATTACAGGGTTTGGAAGGGACCTCTAGAGATCAAGTCCATCCTCCCTGCCAAAGCAGGCTCTGTACAGCAGGTTGCACAGGTAGCCATCCAGATTGGTCTCGAATTTCTCCAGAGAAGGAGACTCCACAACCTCCCTGGGCAGCCTGTTCCAGTGCTCTATCACCCTCATCGTGAAGAAGTTCTTTCACATATTGGCACGGAACTTCCTATGCTCCAGTTTATGGCCATTTCCCCTTGCCCTGTCCCCACAGACCACTGAAAAGAGGCTGGCCATGTCCCTTTGCTGCACTTAAGATATTTATAGACATTAATAAGATCCCCTCTCAGTCTTCTTTTCTCAAGGCTGAACAGATCCAGATTACCCAGCCTTTCCTCACAGGGTAGATGCTCCATTCCCTTTGTCATCTTTGTGGCCCTGATTCTCCAGTCTCTACATTTTTCAAGCTGTTCTCATTTCAGACTTGGCTTACTAATATCAGAGTCTGCTTGGTACTGCATTAAAGCCTTCTACATCAGATATGAATTGTGTGATTAAAAATAAATAAATAAGTAAAAACGTGTAAGTTGATCTAACAAAAGATCTAGCTTTTATTGGTAAATCTTGACTCAGAATTATTAACTTGGGCAGACTTTGTTGAAAACACATTATAAACTTAGAGGGCAGGGCAGGGCAGGGAGGGGAAGGGCAGGGAAGGGAAAAAGTTACTGGAGAATTCTTGTGCACTGTTTCTTCAGGAAAGCAAAAGCACAGTATGTTTTGATTTTTTTGTTTTAGGGAGAAAAAAAAGGCTTTCCAGTATGTCATATTTTTCCAATAGTCTACAGAAGGAGCTTAGCTAGACAAGATAGCATGTATTCCTTTATTTTTAATTTAAAATGAATAGCAGAGGAGAGTGCTGAATATTTTCAAAGAATCGTTCTCCATTGTATACAACTTCAAGATATTTCCAATATATGCATAAAAAATACTTTCTCCACTGGTCACAGACTGAATTTTAGATTGCGTCTTTCCCAGTTTTTTTTTGCAGACTGTAAAGTCCTTATTATCCATTCACTTTTCAAAGATGAAAGATAGCTTTCAGAGACTAAATATGAAGGAAAATTATTGCATACTATGAAAAAAAGTAATGCAAGAAATTGTTACAAATTCATCTTAGCACATGAAATATTTTTTCCTCAAAGAGGAGAACATTCTTCTGAAATAATTGTGTTTCTTTTTATACCAGAAAATGCAAATGTTGCAGCTAATAATAAGAGACCAGGCTCTGTATTGGCATGGTAATGCAGGCTTTCAGGATCTTGCACCCTGTCTTGTTTCAGCATGCTTTAACAAGTGCCTAGTCAACAAGTGACCATTGTTGAATAGGTAGGACTTGCAACTCTATGACTACTGCATTTGTTCAAGGCCTGAGGCTCACAAGGAATTCTGGTGCAACCCATGGTGGTCCATGGAGGATAAGTGAGATTATAATGAACCTTTCAGCTTTTCAGCTGTGATGCAAGAAGGAAGAAGGAGGGTGTTGCATGGAAATATATTAAAAAACCTCGTTAGCTTTGAAATCCTTCTGCTTGAGATACTAAAGAATGGTTTGAAATAACCCACCACCTCACAGAGTTTCTTCCTTAGGACTCAGAGTAAAACTGAAGGTTGGTGGCCCTGATTGTGGCAAGGGAGTTGGAACCTGATGATCCTTGAGGTCCCTTCCAACCCAGGCCATTCTATGATTCTATGAATGAGTATAGTGAATGAAAGGCAAGAAGTACTAGAAAATTTTCTTGCATAATAAGTTTCACTAAATTATTATGATGTTTTTCTTTATAAATCCAGATTTTAAGTGTGTACCTTGCTGTAACTGGACTAATAAATATCTATTTCATGTTGGTTAGACTGTTAGGAGCTCAACTGGACTCATAATTAGTTTTTTGTTCTATATATAGAACACACTCCATACTTGCAATTGTGATACTTCAAATAGTGATACTTTCTTTGTATGTATTTACACAAATTCATGTGCACTTAGATTTCAGAGGTAATTTTTTTTATTTTTTTGACAGGGGAATAAAAAATGTTTGACTTTATTGTATTTTTAATGGAGTTACTAATCATAATGTCGATGAAATTTGATTTTGTTGTATGTTAAGTAACCATCACTATCTCGTTTATATCTGTGAAAATAAGTCATAACAAAGTAATCTCAACACAGTTTTTAAACTTTTTTTTTCTGCATTTCTTGAAGGAAAATGGAATTTGTATTTTAAAGATTTATAGAGAGGAAGGCTACAATTATAAAATAGTACAGGTAATCAGTGCACTATAACTAATTTCATGAAAAATCCAGTAAATACAAAAAGAAAATAGCTTTTATTTGCCTAGTGTCTCTTCACAGTAGGCACAATGAACCATAAAGTGACTTAGCAACAATTGGAAATTCCATATTAGAAAAAATATAGAGCAATATCAGGTCTACTACGCCTTTAAACGTGCAGCAAACAGTTTGGTTAATAATAAATTTCTTTCAAGGAAAAGTTTTCAGTGACTTCCTGTAAGACAATCTGATCATAGAGCAGCACCAGGGATCTGTATTTTAATATATAACTTCATTCATGACAGATAAGTCAGATACAGCAGGAAGAAGACTCTTTCCAAAGCACTGTATGAATAGTATATCTTCTTATGTGTACAGGGCTTTAAATAAAGCCAAGTTTTCTAAATAAATTATTTTTAAATTATGGTTTGTACAAGATATCTGATTAAAAAAAAAGGTAAAGAGCAAAAAGCTGAAACAGTGTAAAGTATAAATTCACTCCAAACCTAGACACATCTGTCCCACTAAAATACCTAAAATGTCCCTGTATAGGGCCATCTACTGCAGTGCAGTCACTGTGGAACACTTCAGTATTCTTCTCACTGTCCAGAAACAAGGGAAAATGAGGGCCTTAGTCAAACATTCTTCAAAGTGTTGAAATAGATTAATTGCACATCCAGGTTTTTGGTTGTTTACATGAACAAATACTGAACTTCAAGAATTTATGTTGTTTCCTTTGTATTAACTTTAAATACAAACACAGGACTAGTTGGGAAACTTTTAGATCCATGAGTTTGACCACTTTCTGTTCATGGCAACTGTTGTGTAAATCTTTCTTTAAAAAGCTCCAATTTGTTAATTATTGTTTCTGAAGGCTCCTATTGAAGATCTTTTGGCGGTCATACACTTGCTTTGTGACTAAAAGTGTTCATCTCCAATGCATAACCTTTGTGCTTGAACAGATGCTGGCCTTTTGCCCCTTATTTGGCTTACATGTCCCAGCTGTACTACTAGAGAAAAGTAATTTCACTTTTCTGATTTTGTTTTATAAGTATTAATTATTCAGATCCTTTTACTGTCTTAATATAAATTCTCTAATCTGATGATAATCTTATTTGTTCTTCAAATGTAACTATTTCCAAATTTAATTTATATTTCATAAAAAGAACTGAATTGACATACAGGATTAGGTGGATTCTTGCCAGTGTTTTGAACATAGCTTTAGTATTTCTCTCTTTCTATTAAAAATACCCTCTCATTTGATTAATCTTTTTATCTACTTCCTCTTGTTTTTCCATCATTTCTAGCTTACCAAACCTGAATAGAGAACAATAGTTACTAGCTCTGAAATGCATAATTCTGTCCTCTGAACCGCTAAATTTCACACCATTTATTTTCCAATAAGAGAGTCAGGTTCTCCCAGGCAATGTTCTAAATGTATTCTGGTAGTCTTAATCAGAAAGGTCCTAAGTCTTGTGCCAAGGGCACTAACAAAAATCTTTAAACAGATCATATTAATATAAACCTTAAACAAATTCCATTGGATATTTACTTCCAGGTGAGTAATTTTGTATTTAAAGAATCTTCCCTCATTTTCCCTGAGCAAGTTCCACAATTGCCTTATAATTCTTGTATTTCTATCAATGCACTCCAGTGTAATTAACAGCAGTGGTTCAGTGAAGTAAAAATTTCAATTTAAAATACTCTTAAAAGGAGAAAAATAGATTTTGTACTGTCTGAGATTCACCAATTTGAACATATGTCTGTGTTTCCTTGAGAAAAACTGCCCCTGCTTGAAAAAATTGAAATTCCAGATATTTGAGGATAAAATGAAATAAACCACCAAAAGCACATATCAATCAGACACTATATAGTCAACTTTTTAACATTTTTTTGTGCACAAATATATGCTTTCACCATAAACAACATCTGAAGAAGCAATCATTAGTGTTGTGTATTGTAACGGACTTCAGTCAAATTAAGTTGCAGAAAAAATACCAGAGTATGTTTATTTTTCAGAGAGTATACTGAGGCAATGTATATTATTTGTACTCTCTATTACATATCTTAGCAGTAAACATATATCTAAGAAAGAAATATTTATCAACAAAATAAATTGATACAACTCTAGTTGGTGTATTTTACAAAGAAAAATAATACTGTAAAAATACAAATGAATGACAACCATATATTAGGAGAATATGTGGAATATAGTCAACGTAAATTTTTGCAAATCTGTATTTGCAAATAAAAGACAATGGAAATCTACTTTGTGTTTGGACCAAGGACAGTGAAGTTTCTTTTTAGTCAGAATTTACTCATGATAACTATTGCTTCTGGTTTAGAAGTTGTAAATTAAGTTACAATGAATAATATGAACAGAAGAGGCTTCAAGATAAAAAATGTGAACTATCACAGTGCAGCTTGGCAGAGCTACTAGAACTCACAGATATATGCACCTCCAATGTAATGTACTCAACTACTGAACTAACATATTTACTACTGTCATAGTTTAAGCTGGGATAGAATTAATTTTCTTCATTGTATCTGATATGGTGCTGCGTTTTAGATCTTTCATGAGAATAGCAGTGTTAGCATGCTGATATTTCAGTTGTTGCTGAGTATAATTTATACAAAGTCAATGACTTTTCAGCTTCCCATGCCACCCTGCCAGTAAGGAGGATGGGGATACACAAGGAATTGGGAGGGATTGCAGCCAGGCCAGATAACTCTGATCAAAGAGAAACTACGTGTTGTATGATGCTGTGCTCAGATAAAAGCTGGGGTAAATAAGAAATAAAGAGTATTTATATTTGTTTTTCTGAGAAGCAATATGCAGGATGAACCCTACTTTCCAGGAAGTAGTTGAACAACCAGATGCTTATGGGAAGTAGGGAATGAATTCCTTGTTTTACTTTCCTTGCACACATGGCTTTTGCTTTACCTAGTAAGCTGCCTTTATCTAGCCTCACAAGTGTTTTCGTAGTTAGCCTTCTGTTTCTCTTCCTCATTGCGTATGGGATGAGAGAGCAGCCATGTGGGTCTTCACTGCCTAACAGTTTCAAAGCAAAACTACTAATAGAAGTCAATGTTGCTACCAGCAAAGAATCATAGAATATCCCAAAATGGAAGGGACCCACATGCACTATCAAGTCTAACTCCTGGTTCCATACATGACTACGTAAAAATTATACCACATGCCTGAGACCGTTGTCCAAATGTTTCTTGAATTCCAGCAGCCTCTGTGCTACGACTGCTTCCCTGGGGAGGCTGTTCCAGTGTCTCATCAACTTATTGTTGAAGAAACTTTTCCCAATACCAGATTTGACCCTCCACTAGTACAGCTTCATGGCATTTCTTTGGGTCCTATTGCTGGACATCACAGAGAAGAGATCAGTGCCTGCCTCTGTTCTCCTCATGAAGAAGTTGTGGACTATGATGAGGTGACCCTTCAGTCTCCTCTAAGCTGAACAAACAAAGCGATCTCAGCTGTTCCTCATAAATCATGGTGATCATTCATCATCTTTGTTGCCCTCCATTGGACGCTTTCTAATAGTTTTATATCCTTATTAGATTGTGGCACCTAAAACTGCACATAGTGCTTGAGGTGAGGCTACAGCAGCACAGATGAGAGTAGGACAATCCCCTTCCTTGACCAGCTAGCGATGCTGTGCTTGGTGCACATCGAAATACAATTAGCCCATTTGGCTGTCAAAGCACATTGCTGACACGTATTTTACTTGCCATAGACCAGAACTTCCAGATCCCTTTCTTTGGAACTGATGTCCCACTTCCTGTCCCAAGTCTGTACAAATATCCATGGTTGCCCAGTCCTGCATGCAGAATCCAGTACTTGCTCTTGCTAAACTTCATAAAAGCAATGATTGTCTTAATCTGCCACCCTGGAGGGAAACAATAGCTCCTCCTAATTTAGTATAATCTCCAAATTTACTTGATATGCATTTGATTCTTGCATACAGATCATTTTTTATGAACAATGAAGAGAACAGGCACTAAAAAGGAGCCCTGGGGAACTTCAAGAGTGACTTCCTGACAGCCTGTTGTAGCTTCATTCACTCTAACCACATGAGAATAAGCAGTGTTAACAGTATACATCTTTGGCCAAAAAGCCTTCAATTACAGAAGACAATATGAAAAATCCTTACTGTATGCACTGCTGTATTATAAAGTTTAAGTGAATGGATTTTTGTGCACATGTACACACACAAAGGTTTCCACATTGCCAGGGCACGAGGCATCTATCATAATTTCAACACATGTAGCACTTGGATCCTGTAAGGCTTTACATTTTTGTTATGGCATTTGTTATTAATTTAAAAGAAAGAAAAAAGGTAAACTAGTATATACTAGTAAAACAATAATTTATTTACTGAGCCATCTTCAAGAGATTTGTAGTTTCTCATGAACATTTTCTCTTTAAAGCATTTCAGATAGGAGAAGTTGATCATTGTTCAGAAAGATCTTTTGAATCCTGTATCGTGGAAGAAGACTTGGAAAGTTACTCTCTTCCCAAATCAATTGCTAATTGTTGCATGCTCTAAAGCATAGTGTGGATCATTAACCAATTTGTGCACATTAAAGCACATAGGCCCAATGGCCTATGAACACAGAAATTTAAAGAAGCAGTATGACAAAATTTGGAAAAGACCTAAGAATTTTACTACAACCCTCATTCTAAGACATAACAATTTAAACAGTATGAAAGTTGTGTTGAATCACAGAATCATAGGGGCTGAAAGGGACCTCTGGAGATTATCTAGTCCAACCTCCCTGCTGAAGCAAGTTCCCAGTTAGAATGCTTATTCTAGCCAGAAAAATGAAGACTTTATCATCTCTAAAAGAATACGTGGGTCATGTGTCTCTATCAAGGTATGTAAAAGAGTTCCTTAATTTGAAACCAGCTTTCTGAATTTAACAATGCATTTAGTTATCATTTAGACAGAAAATGTTGCCGTAAGAACTATTTAAAAATAGAAAATATAACAAGATATTGCTTTGCTATTTTTGTAAGAGAACATGATGCAAGTTAGTCATAATGCTTATTATAATTTGCTTTGTATGGGGACAGACCTCTCTTCCACTGAGAGCATTTTGATGTATTTGTTCATGATATATAATCTAAACATATATACTGTAATGAAATACAAAGATTTTTAATTAATGAATTTGTTACAAAATGGAAGAATACTCAGATGGCAACAAGGAATGATGAAAAGATCCAAACAGCCCTTCTGATAAACATAATAATCATACATTTTCAGCAGGAAAAGATCTCATCGTGAATCGCCTTTTCCTTCATGAAATCACGTTTGCAAAAAAAGATTTTGAATGAATTTCTTTCCTGAAAACTGCAAATGAAGAAGAATTTTTATTTGTCTGGTGCAAGAAATATATTTACCCTAGCTTGGCTCTTTTCTTTCCCCTCCAAACGGTAGATGCACAAAAAAGAAATGTATCTTTCAATGATATCAGATACTAGCAATCACACTGAAAATGGTAATTTCTTATTTCATTTTAAATTCCAAATAAATCAAATCTATTATCATTATTGTTTTCCTTCTCCAAAATATAATTAATCACTAATCATGATTAATGTTTATTAATCAGGGCAATACTGCCAATTCTGTCATTGTATTGGACAAATCTTCAAGAACACTGAACCCTCTCCTAGCCAAATGTACATTGTTTGTAATAGGTAATGTTTAACTAGCTAATGCGAGGAAACCGCAATGGTGTTCTTAAAGGAACTCAAGATGTTAGCTCATATGTTCATAGACATGGGATGTAATTTGTCATGTAGGTCTGTACGTTGCCAGAAATACTTTCATAATCCCAAAATAATATGATCTAGAAGAACCGTGAGTGACTGAAGGGTACTGAGAAAAACAAGAACATTTCCTAAATCTTTGATACTTATTAGTGACAGAAGTTCCAAGGGTTTTCAACTTTGATAAAGTAATTCAGTAAATGACTTCATAGAGCTGCTTGAACAGGAATTTCACAATATTTTGTTTCTGGTATACTATGTGTAGCTGGGTATCAGTCTAGTTGTCAATTTGTATTAACACAGATGTGCCATCTCAGTTCACAATGTTCTTCTGTAAGGATTCATTGCTTTTGTATAGGCTTTCATGTTTGGTTGGAAATGTGAAAAACATACATGTTCAGGTTCAGATATCCCATTCAGGATTATTGATAAAAAAAAATACCAAAACATTCAACAGAGAGTGGAAATCATAAAAAGTTTTTTTGAGACATTCAGCTTCATAATATTCTTCCTCAAAATACATTTTGTTTTTTCCTCTTTTCTCCTTTGCTTTAAGATTTCATACACCTCAGACAGGAAACATGTTCCAAATCTTCTTGAATATAAAGCCTTAAAATACGGAAGCCATAGGATTTGAAAATAAATCAACCAACCAAACAAACAAACATCAACAAAAACTCTAGGCTTCTCTGAAGCTGTTATATAGGAACAGGACAAAATGAGGAAATTTTTTGAAGGCAAAATGTGAATTTTTTTAAAAGGATTTCTATCTGAATAGCAAAACTTTTATGTTTCTGTCTAACTTCATTTTATTTGCGTTGTATCATGTTTCTAGGAGAATAAGTATTGTGCTAATATGAATAAAAGATGCCAGTGTATCTCTAATTTGTTAGAAAATGAGAAAGGAAAAGAGTCAAGGGAAAACATTTTAAAAGTGTTGTTGGGTTGTTCTTTTTTTTGACAGAATAATCACAAACACTTCTGAATAGATGCATTGTTTTCTATGAGGACAAAATTATTCTGTGCATACATACATGTACACACATTGTACTACTGTATCAATACTGAAAATTAAGCTAGAACTACTACAAAATGAAAATCCATAGTACCAACAAAATACCAAAAAAATTTTAAAGGTTCTGGATGTCATCTATGGAAAATTCATCATAATAAAATGTTTATGAGCATTTTTGAAGATAAACTGTTTAACAACACAATGCATTTGCAGAACTATTCTGAGGATAGTTCTGGGGATAATTTTATAGATGTATATTATTTTATATTTAAATGAATATGAGATTTTTTTTAGAAATGTTAATTGTGACAGCATGATATAGTTTTCTTTTTTTTCAATTTTTACAAGCTGCAATGCATAATAGTGTATAGCACAACAAGTAAAGAAGTCAGCTTATAAAAAGGTAGTGCAATTTTAATTATTAAGCACTATTGCAGGGATTAAGAATAACTCAATTAGAAAAACACTTGAAATCATTATTTAATATATGAAAATTATGACTTTAGATATGATTTAAAAATACACTTTTATTATCACCAAAACATACTTTAAAAATAAATTACTTTTTTTTTTCCTTTTTCTCTGGGTGCGCTCTTATCTGTCCTAATATATGCACTTTTATCCTAGAAAGTGGTCTCTTTATATTTTTACATGGACCTATGCGAGAATTAGTCAGACTAGAAGGCACTGTGGAGAAACCAAACCAAACTAAATCAAACTGAAGCAAAACAAACCTACAGGTTCCCCAAAGAAATTGTGGTTGTCTCATCCCCGGAGACATTCAAGGCCAGGTTGGATGGGGCCTTGAGCAGCCTGATTAGTGGGTGTCAACACTGTTCATGGCATGGGGGGTGATATAGAATATAGAATAGGAAATATATATAGCATATAGAATAGGAAATCTGGGGATAAAACACTGAAAAAATCCAGATAAAATACTGTTCTAAAATAACTGAACTAGCATTTTCAAAACTTTTTTCAAAACTGAATAAAACTTTCTAAAAATGGCACTAGCATGAGTAAATCTATGCATTTACAGATGAAGGTATGTTTCTGCTAATTTGCACATTGCCAGCTCAGATAAATGTATTCCCAATGCACACAGTCACAGTTCAGAACTCTGTTCTTTTTCTCTCCAAGAATCTCATATAGATTATCGTTTTTATGGAAAAGAACCAGTTAATGCATAAATTAATGACAGAGTTATGGGAAGTTTCAGTTACTTAGAAAAGAATAATTATGACAATATTTCTGACAGTATATTAACAAGTGAATGATTCACAGGAGTCTTAGATGACCTTAGATAGTGATTTTTGACTCCAAGGTCATTTTCTCTGTCATGGTGGTGCAACAAGAAGCTGTCTTACTACTTTGACCAGTGACCTTGAAAGCCACTGTTCACTGTTTGGATCTCAAGGCTTGGATTGGCAACAGTTGCATTTCCCTCCTTTTCATAAATCTAACAATAAAAAGCTGTATCTGTGATGTGCAAAACAGTTTCTCAGGAAGTTTGAGATATTCATATTTACTAAGTTATAGTGTTAGTCAGTCAAGGTGTCAAACTATGGAATCTAATACCCAGATAAAATGAAATAAGACCTTTAAGGAACTGTGTTTAGCACAGAATATTATCAATTAACTGATGAACTTAAAACTTGCAGTCATGGTAGCACAGAGCTTAATAAAATTAACTTTCAACAGTTGCTGCCTGGAAAATAAGTGTGAGATCCTTAATGTCGAATGGAAAGCCTTGTTTCTGTAAACAAATCTCTTACAAAAGGAATTCAATGAGAAAGGAAGAAGTAAACCTCGTCCTCTGTTATGGAAGAGCAACACATGGTGCGTTCTGTGTTTAAGTACATGCAACCATGGCATTTGTTACATTTTATAAGAAAAGTGAAATGTGATCATCTAGATGGAAACGACAGTACAAAGTAATAGTGACTTAGCTTCATTATAAAGTTTTCCAGCCTTTAGCAGCTGGAGCTGACCAATTAAATAAACTCCTTTACTTAGTGCTGTCCTTGAAACAGAATGTAACGTCCTAATAGATTAAAAAATGTTTCTGGTTTCCACAGTCTTCCTTGCTGTGTAATCACCATAGGTACTTCAGTTAATAGTGGCCACATTTCAGCTTATTCTTAGGACCTGAAATAAAAGACCAGGAAAGGGAATGATGCATTGCATATTTTATTGCAGAGCTTGTAACTCTCTGTGCATATCTGTTGGTCCTATTTATTTCGCCTCAGCAATGAAAGGACGTGAAAAAATTTGCAGGAAATTAAAAAGCCTAGAAAGTTCAACAGATGGAGTGAGCAGTGGTGAAAAAAAAGTCAGATCCTCAAAAACATCAAACAGCATTCCTATGCCTATGGGGAGGAAGATTTCCCCAAATACATGTGTGTTACTTAACTTTGCCCTCTATGCTTAAAGACAATTCCTATAAGCATTCAAGTACACTAGCATTTTTCATTTTCATTATTAGAAGTCTGATATACAACCAAAGAACAACAGAAATTCAGCCATTATCTGGGAATACTTTGAAGCCATTTTCTCAGAAATCCAACACATTCCACACTTTTCCTGTGTGGTTGAATATATGAATGGATGTACAGTGTAACTTGAAGGTGAAGCTACGAAAAAAATGAATTATCAAATCAGGAACAACTTGGTTAGCATTTCCATCTCCTGTTTAGACACATAGACTGCCTGTAACTGAATCAAAGAAAGAATAGCAGCTGTTCATTTAGGCAAATCCCAGTCCTATGGCCTGATACATAAAGACACTAGAATTCACTGCATAATTTGCAGAGAGCAAGACAGGTCGAGAACCACCCATATGTCATTAGTATAACAATTCAGGCTTTGGAAACAAGCTATTTTACATTATCTTGAATGTTAGAGTCAAGGAAGATGAAACAGTAAGCTTTTCTTGCAAAACAACTGTCTACGGTTTTCAACTGTTTCTAGTCATTATTGCAGGCGGTGGTCATTATTTTCCTTTATAAAACATTCTTCTCTCTTCCTTATGGTGAATAAGCAGTAAATGCTATAGTGACGTTCATGCTTACTAAAAAATGTTAGTTCATATGTTGGTATAGTCATTCAAATAATGTTTCAGCTCATTCAAGAAAAGAAATTATGATACTATGAGAATTGATTCTATCTTAAAGAAAGAGGAAGACAAATAACTCCTTAACAATCATATCTCTAGAATGTATTTTGTATTATCTCAAAGATGATGAAGTCACTTCTCTTTGTTAATTAATTAAAATAGTATAATATGACATACATATGGTATAAATCTGTATACATTTCTCTCCTTTTTCTCCTTCTCTTTCTCCTTTTCTTTTCCCCCTCTATTTAATGTGCTTCCAAACATGTATTCTTTTCTACTTTCATCATTCTCTCAGTTTGTTGAAATATTTGTAGGAGCAACTTAATTTGAATATCCTTTGGTACTGACTTTGATGTTTGCCCTATGGCTTATTTATTCCTAAGAACTTATTTATAATTTGACAGTGCAATAGAATTATTGTCAAGTCTCTTATTCCCTTGGCTTTTGTTCTTTCCTGTGTTGTTATTGTCATTTTTTTTAAGACTTGCTTCAAACCAAAATAGTAAAGAAGAAGCCCAGAGAGACCACTTTTGTCAGA
This sequence comes from Penelope pileata, assembly GCA_013396635.1. Lineage (NCBI taxonomy): Eukaryota > Metazoa > Chordata > Aves > Galliformes > Cracidae > Penelope > Penelope pileata. The sequence goes on along the minus strand of WBMW01003677.1, from coordinate 136,294 downwards.
TAGCAGTTATTTGTTCTGATGGTTGTGATGATGTCCTCTACTCTTCCCCTGATCTCCTCCTTTGGCCTGGTCCTTATGCCCAAGGCCTTATTCAGGACAGACAACAGTCTTGCTAAATACTATGAGCTAATCATCTCTCCATAAAGAGTGAACAGTCCAGGAGCCCCTTTAGTTCTAATCCTCAAAGCAAAACTGCATGTGACCTCCCCAGCTCCTTCTAAATATCGTGAAGCTTGAGTGACTATAGACTTGGGATGAATTATGTAGAATAATTATTGGAGGTACCTCATTGTGATGTCTACCTCTTAAAAGAAGGTACTGAGGAAACCCCCAGGGTGGAATGCAGTGAATACACAAGGAGTTTACACAATACAGAATACACAAGGAGAAACTTAGTGGTACCATGGAACTGATAAATTGCGTAGTAGTCACCATGAGTCAACATCTTTTCATTTTTCTGTTGCACCATTCATAACAAACATATGGATGACTAGAGTCACTCAAGCTGCACCTGAAAATAGCATGAAAATGCCTTAGAGAATAAATTTGGGGAAGATACCATCATAGACAAGTTGAGAGGACATCACTGGCTTCTGGGACAAGTCAACAGGCTGATCCTCCTTCCCCCACCAATGGGGATGCCTATTGGGTAAGTTTTGTACACACAGTTATAGTGAGTGCTTCCCCCAGAAAACTTACAAATATATAGTTATTCTATAATTAAATGCGTTTGCAGTCAGCAGTATTATTCACATTCTTAGTGTTCACGCATGCTCTGCAGATAGTGTACTTATCACCAGCAATCCAAAACAGTCTGTAATCTGTTGCTTAAATAAAGAACACTATTCATTAAGCTGGACGGGAGAATTCTCGCTGAGCATGACCAAACTGCTTAAGCATGGCCATGTGAGCCCATTCGAACGTGACAGGACTTACAACACTGAATTGGATGTTTTTCCTTTAATGCAACACTTGTTCTAACAAAGTTATTTACTGTAATGTATAAATATGTATAGCTCTAGCTCGATATAAAGTGAAATTCCATGAGAAACCATTTCATGATATACCATTTACCCACGGTAAATATCAGAACAGATCGTAGTTACATTTGTTTAAGTAAGAGCAGCAGAACAAATACAACATTCCATGTGTTCTATCTAAGAAACATAAAAATATGACAAAAGATATTAGTCTTTATGAAGATTAATACATACAGTATCATCTTCATGTTAATATACTGATTATTATCTATTATATACTGATATATATTAATAGATACAATTTAATCTTTGCATAACCTTTACAGAAAGTCTTTATATACAGTATGCACCCATGAGAAATACATCAGCACTTCTTTATTTGAAAAGTAGTGAAACAAAATCTAGCAAATATGCAACTAAAAAGATCATAATATAATGAAGCTACTAAGTAGTCTAACCAAAGAGATAAAGAAGCTCCTTCAAAAACAGAGAAGTAGCTCTGCAATCACAAAAAAAAACAAGGGAAGGAAGGTAAAGGAAGAGAAAGGAAAGAAGGGGAGGGGACAGAGGGACAGGGCAGGGAAGGGCAGAGAGGTATTTTTGCTGAATTGAAATACTAGATTATCACAGTTTTATTGTATATGAACAGGTACACCATTACATGATATTTAATGTATTAACATTTAATTTATTAAATCAAAAGTTTGTACCTGATAGGAACTCTGTTGCTTACAGATTTCTAGTGAAAAATAAAATTGGTCTTCGTTTGTGCAGATAAGGTTTTATAGTTGTATAAGAAATATATTGGCAAAATTTTATTGATATAGAAAAAACAAGACTACATGGCCAGAATTGCAAACATTCTTTTCATTAATGAATAGTAGGACAGCATATTATGTATGCCTATTTTACATATTTAGACAGCCTCACTACACTGAGTAGAGAAAAGAATGAAACTTGACTGACAACCTATCATTGTAAGGTTACTCAAAGTTTGAAAATAGCATGTGTCTTCAAAAGGCATCACTGCCCCTGGAAGCAATTCTCTGACAGCATGCTCATTGGGGAATAAACCTCATTTACAATTTGTCCAGCAGAAGTGTTATTAGGGAGGAGGAGAAATTCATACCTTCTGAATTCCCATCAAAATGTAAGCTTCTGTTAAACTACAAATGTAGTTATATTTTCTCTTTCTTTACACTCATCTCCTCTTCATGTTTACCTGTGCTATATTTTAGTGAGTTGCTGTCAAACAACTTCATGAAATTAGATAGCGCACTGGAAAAAATAACAAGGTTCAGCGAGTTTCTTCACTCTGATACACAGTAGTTGTTTTGAATGAAGAGTTTCCCTAAGAATTCTTCTGAAGCAGAGGTTAGTGACACAAAACAATGAAATAAAGTATGCATTCTGTGTCAGTAACACAATATTGGTAATCCAGAGAGTATTTACCTTACAAATTGTAAACCAAAAATAAAGCTACAGAAAAAGGATAAATTGAATAGATTAGAATGTTGAACATGAGATTTTAAGAAGTGAAAAGTCATCCTACATCTTAGCTCAAAAACTGCTGAGTGCCCACTAATTTTAAACAAAATGAGGCCATATATTCAGATATTAAAGTAATGACCAAAGTCTAGCTTGAAAAATCTTGCCATAGTTTTATCAGATTATCAAGAGATACATGCTTCTTAGCTTTATCAACAGTTTATTTCAGATTTTCTGATTCTGAAGATGAAACTGGAAAATATACATAACAATAATTCTGTGCAACTGAGAATTCAATCTACATCAGTGACCAGTAAGTGTTTTTTAGATATTCCAGAAGGAGATGTAAATACAGATGAGTCATTTCTGTTTTTACATAAATCATGCACATACAAATAATTAAAATGTATGAACATAACTCTATGCATCTTATTTTCACAATGAACAAAGGAGGAAATCATAGACTTGTTTTAACCTGTTTAACATGTAAACAAAATACCCCTGTCAGGGGGCACCTGACAGAGCAGATGCACCACGGAGGGGACTGAGGTTATCAGAAAACTTATGGGCAAACATAACAAGAAAGTGAAAGGCAAGGAGTGGCAGAGATAGATTTGCTATGTCTGGACCACACCACTTCCTGTAGTGTCCACTGCCTCACTGAAGAGCTGTGTGTGCCCCAGGAACTACTTCAAGATTTTCTGAAAAAGAGTCTACCACATAAAAATAAAATCTAAACACAAACCTAAGATTCTAGTTAAGGATTATGTTCATTCAAAAGCAACTATACAGGGAAATACATGTCTGGATTTGAATATCTTATATGTGAGTCGTTATTAATTATGCTTGGACCGTATCTTTTAGTTCCAACATTAGCTGATTACAAGCAAAGTACAGGATAGATCTGAAAATACAGATTTTTTACTTTTTTTTTAAGTGAAAACAATAGAATGTGAAGCAAGACAAGTGTAAAATGAGAAGCCTAATTTGTAGATGCTTTTCCTTATGAATATCTTATTTTCATAGACAATCCATCTAATTTCAGCTAGAATATGAAAATGTTAGTTATACAGATTTTTGCATTATTGATGTTTGACTAGTGTGAACTGTCATTTCACATATCCATAAACAAGTTTATTTGATATATTGGTCATTTTTGACAGCTTAATACAATATGAAAAGAGCAAAAATTGTGAAATAATATTGATTCCAATTCTAATTAAAATAGAAATTTTGATTTTTTTTTTTTTTTGCAAATCTAAATGTTGGCAATTGTCAGTAAGGCTACTGCTTTCTCCTAATTTTTTCAACTAATGAACAACTCTGAAAGAAATCAAACACATTCCTCTTTAAGAAGTCCTTATAGGAGATATAAACGCAACGTTAATTGTTCAGTGAAATCACTGGCTTTAATCCTGAAGTCCAACCTTTGTGAACTCAGGCTGGTATTGATGTTAACTGGATCAATCTAGAACTTTCCATTATATAAAAATCAATCTCAATTTTCCATGACAACAGTAAATTCGTGTAAAACCTAGAGACTGATCAAAACTTTCATTTTATTGGCTGAAGCAAACTACAGCAAGAGACAGAGGAAGCAAGAAAGAGTTAACTAACTATGGATTTCAGGTCTTAGTGTCATCAACAAAATATTATTTTCTTTTGGAAAGAAAGAGTAATGCAAGCAAATTATACTTAAGAAGAAAGTAAGCCTTTCTCTGGGTTTTAATCATTGTCTAGCTTCCAACACGGCAAAAGAATTTAATTTACAGAGGCAAAAGAAAACTTGATGAATTCTTGAGGCAGTCTTAATATAAAAGATAGAACTAGTGTATTTGGTTAAATACATTTACACTTCATATCTTATTCACTTTGCTCTAAATGTCTGTCTTCCCTTTCATTAAAGAAACAGAAATGACACATTTGTATACATTAATGATAAATACCTGTATGTTGTTCGTTCCTTGTTTTGTCCAAATTTTTTATAGATGTATGCAGAACTAGCAGCGTAGCCATCTATAAGCTCCCCATGCCTAGGAGAATACTAGCTCATTTGTATGTGTACAGTACAAGGACCTTAAAAGTATACAAAAGGATGTTCTGGACTTAAAAGAACAGCTCACATCTGTCTTCATATCAGAAGCCATAGATTTTGTTGTAGCATTAAGTGTATCATAATGCTAACAGAGAGTACAGACCAGCAACTTCACTCAGTTCAGCAGTGTCACTTTTGGTGCATCTTCTAGCTATTTCTCTGAACACAGATCACAATTTTCCTGATGGATTTCTCAGTTCTATGAGACTCCAAATAGTAATGTGCTCCTAGAATTTCCTCCTTTCTACTATGGTGGACCATAGAAGAAAGCAGTCAGATAAAGGACAAAGTTTCTTTTTTCAGTGGACATTGTTGAAGTTTAGAAGATGAACAGCCCAACTGCACAAGTTAGATGAATACTGACACACATAGGTTTACATCAAAAGGATGTGATGAGAGCATACGGCTGTCCAGATGATTCTCTCAGAAAATTACTGTCAAGTGCTACCATTGTGCTGCATTGATCTCCTATAATGGATGTTTTTGCTTGTTTGTTTGTTTGCTTGTTTTTTTTCGCTGCATACTTACATCCAATCAATTTTTGATATTTCAGGTCTTACTAAAAAGTTAGAAGTTCTACTCCTGGTGGCTACAAAAGAAACTTAGACAACGGATCTTGGGGACATATCATGAGTGGAATGTATATTAAGAAATGTAGTGATTGTTCAATTCTCTTTCTTGTTATCTTGAAAGCAAGAAACATTAAATGACCAGAGATCAAAAAAAACTTTGTATGATTGGTGCTTTGTACCACACATAACAGGAGCCTGGACTGTGGTATCTCATGAAATAAATATTTCCTTGGAGTCTAAATGACTGAATGACTGAACAGACTTGGCATTTTACAGCCTCATTGCACTCTACAACTTCCTGGAAGGAGGTTGTGGTGAGGAGCAAGTCGGCCTCTTTTCCCAGATAATAAATGATAGGATGAGAGAGAATGGCCACAAGTTTCACCAGGGGAGATCTAAGTTAGCTATAAGGAAAAACTTTTTCTCTCAAAGAGTGGTCAGGCACTGGAACGGCCTGCCTAGGGAGATGGTGGAGTCACCGCCTCTGGCGGTGTTCAAGAAGGGTCTGGATGAGGTGCTACGGGATGTGGTTTGGTAGTTTAGTGGGTAGTAATGGTCACAGGAGGACAGTTGGACTAGATGATCTTGTAGGTCTTTTCCAACCTAGTGTTTCTACAATTCTATGCGTTCATTGCAGCTACTTTAACATTGAGTTAACATTGAGTTTAGAATAGTGAAAGGTATAGGTCTGATTCTCTTTTTTCCATTGCAGCCAATCTGAGACAGGAGAAGCATTTGTTCAGTAGTGCTACATATGGAGAAGAAATATATCTACATATATATTTCTGTCAATCCTGTAAAAAGAGAAACAGCTAAACAATAGTCTTAAGTAAAATACACTCTTGTAATGCCAAATGAAGACTTCCTTGTGATTTTGAGCATGCTGTTACAGCTTGAAGTCAGATAGTTAAGATTGTAGGAGAGTTTATATTGAGAATTTACATTGGGAGTTGATATTATATTAAAATATGAATAACACAGTCTCAAAAATTGCTGATTGGCCTTTTCCCTCGGTATATTCTACAGGTCCCACTGTAGATCTTTTCTTCTATTGGATGATATTAAAAAACCATCAAAGTACTCACTAGGAAAGAATATTTTTTGACTGTGCAAAACACATTTCTTATTTAACCAGTTGTAATCTCTCTAAAACAGCAGGTCCAACTAGCTCTCACAGCACCTAGTCTGGCCTGACGGTGTAAGGAAACTTGCAGGACTATGAATGGATGAAATGGATGAAATCTCAGTTTTTCTTTTGTGGACTGGAGTACAGTAAGAAGATTGTTAATTTTCTGCTGTGAAGAAAACAACCTTGGCTTCTTTCCAGCAGCCACTGAGGAACTTGTCTACTGAAGGGAACAGGCAAGACGTACAAGCTTTTACATGTTTGTTGGAGCCATGTAAATCTGACTGAAACGTGCAGAATTCTTGGGAGCTGTAAAACTAAAGATACTCAGTCTGAGAACTTCCTGAGTGGAAACCATTACTAAACAGCATTCATAAAAGATGTGCTTTTAATTACCATAGCTTTAAATCATCCATTGTTGTTGACTCAAACATGAATGCATTGCCATCTCAGAGATGCTAAGTCTGCTGCACTGTCTTAAACATAATTCTGCATTCATCTTCCAAGTATACATTTTTTTTAAGAATTGTGAAATATTAAGAACTATCTTGTGCAAAGAAAAACCATCTGAAAATGCATTAATGAAAGATTTTAAAACATGTTCCAAGGAGGGAAGTGGTGATATAAAGTCAGCGGGGAACAGCAACATTTGCGTCTTTATTTGTTCATTATTTTTTTGACACTTACTTGATATAGATGCAGCATCTATACTTATGTTGGTTTTTCCTTATTCACAGCCAACAAGGGGCAGATTCTCCAAAACTGAATATGTGGGACAAATGCTGAAATTTGTATTACATGCATTCACTTCGTTTGAAATGTATGCATATCTGCAATGTAAAATTTAACAACCGTGCTAAATATGTAAGTGTTAGCACAATACACCAACACCTGCCTTCCCCCATATAGTACTTGATGGATAACATACTGTAACTCTTGTTTCCTAAAGCATTTTTAAAAATATTTTTAATCACAAAATAGAACTGTGCAATAATACTTGCGCATCTGAAGTATTTGAAGTCCTTTTCTGTCACTGATTTTATATAAATCTGGTTTATTCTAATGTAATGTCAGAAACAGACAAATCATGATTGGTGGACAGGTGGTAGGCAATAAAATAATTTGCTTTATATTAAGGTAAATATATACACACAATACAGGGATTTACTTCAAATAATAATTATTAAATACATATGTTAATATAGGGGTGTAAATTGCAACCAGTTCTGTTATTATGAATTATGTCCCCTCCCAGACAAATCATTTTCATGGAAGCATGATAAAAATGTGTGTTTTTCTGTTCTATCATCCTCAGTTTAACTATTGAATACAATGATTGTGAAAAACATTATCATAAAATTGTAGAATCGAATACCATCTAGTTCCAAACCACCTGCCATGGGCAGGGACACCTTCCACTAGACCAGTTTGCTCAAAGTCCCACCCAATCTTGAACAGCTCCAGGGATGGGCCATGCACAGCTTCTCTGGAAAACCTACTCCAGTGTCTCACCACCCTTACAGTAAAATCTTTTTTCCTAATATCTAATCTAAATATACTTCCTTTTCATTTAAATATGAAACATGTTCAACATTTATTTTCCAGGACAGGAGAAAGACTGACATTGGCCTGGTTTGGTCCATGGAGTGTTACAAGCCTCAGAACTTTTACCATATTCTTACAAAGGTTATATCAGAAAGCTATATGAATTGATAAAAGAATTATGTCTATGCTAGCAAGCTTTGAGTCAGGGTTGAATTATAGTGGTTTCAATATTTTGATAAAAAAAAAAAAAAGAACAGTTGTTTGATACTCACAGAGATAACCTTGACTCTTAAGCTATCAAAAAATAAAATAGAATCTTAAACATGTTTGAAGTTTAATATGCAAAATTAATAGATCATTCACATAGTGTCAAAATGGAAAAAAGTTCACACAAAATACACACCAACTACTCTAGCCAAACACTGTCATCCTATGAGACTCATACTCATTATTCAGTCTTGTTTTGTAGAAGAGATTAACATAGTGACAGAGAGAAAACTTAAAGAGTGGTAGTCCTAGTCCATACAGCTTAGATCTTTTTGATGGTTTATGTGGTGTTAAACAGACTGGATTTCTAACTGCTATAGCTCCTTCCCTTCTTTCTTACATTCCTTTCCTAAGGAATCCAATCCTAGAATGTTGTCTGGAAAGGCAGTCACTTCTAGTACACAAGCTTTGTAGAACTTCGGTTCGCTTCTAATTCCACCTCTTGACCGCTTGCATTGGCACAACTGAAGGGTGAGCAAAACTCGGAGGTGAGTGTAAAAGTCCATGTACGAAAAAGCATACTGTTCTTTAAGAACATATTTCCTGAAGATACTTACTGAAAGATGAATTGCAACCCAAAAATGTCAAAACCTTTTTTTTCCTGTCCAGATTAATGAATTTCCCAGTGCTAATTTGTTTGTCAGATGTCTATTCCAGGAAAAAAGAATCATAGAGTCACAGAATCCTTAGAGTTGGAAGGGACCTTTAAAGGTCATCTAGCCCAACTCCCCTGCAATGTACAGGGACATCTACAGGTAGGTGAGGTTGCTCAGAGCTTGGTCCAGCCTGACCTTGAGTGTCTCCAGGGTCGAGGCTTCAACCACCTCTCTGGGCTGCTTGTTCCAGTGCTTCACCACCCTTACTGTAAAAGACTTTTTCCTTAAATCTAACCTAAATTTCCTCTCTTTCAGTTTAAATCCATTCCCCTGGTCCTATCCCTACAGACCCTGCTAAAGAGTATGTCCCTCTCTTTCTTATAGCTCCCCTTTAGATATTGAAAGGCTACTATCAGGTCTTCCCAGAGCCTTCTGTTCTCCAGTACATCATAGAATCATAGGATCATAGAATGGTTCAGGTTGGAAGGGACCTTAGAGATCATCTTGTTCCAACCCCCCTGCCATGGGCAAGGACACCTCCCACTAGACCAGGTTGCTTAAAGCCCCATCCAGCCTGGCTTTGAATACTTCCAGGGAGGGGGCATCAACGACTTCTCTGGGCAACCTGTTCCAGTGTCTCACCACCCTCACAGTGAAGAATTTCTTCCTTATATCTAGTCTAAATCTACCCTCTGCCAGTTTATAACCATTACCCCTTGTCCTGTCACTACCTGACCTTGTAAAAAGCTCCTCCCCAGCTTTTCTGTAGGCCCCCTTCATGTACTGGAAGGCTGCTATCAGGTCCCCCCATGGCCTTCTCTTCTCCAGGCTGAAGAGTCCTAACTCTCTCAGCCTGTCCTCGTAGGGAAGGTGCTCCAGCCCTCTGATCATC
>WBMW01003677.1:58456-123852 GCA_013396635.1 Penelope pileata | reverse complement strand
ATCTACCATCATATTTAGCAATTTCATCAACTATTGAATCTTCATTGTCCATATCATATTTCTGGGTAACAAGAGTCCCAAGGATTAACAAGGTCACATACAGTAACCGCTTTAACTCCATGATCACAGCCTTCTACCTTCACACTTATCTCTTGGTTTCCCTGCACACAGTATCAATTCTGCTGACTACGCCAATTGTCATGGAAAAAGGGTCCCAAAACTCTTACGACTACGCCATTTTCTCTTCTCTTCCATTCTCCAGCTTCTCAAAACTGTTCCTCAATCCTCTCTCTCAAGCTTCTTCTTTCTCAAGCTTCTTCCTCCAGCTGCTCCCTCAAGCTCCTTTCTTCTCTGTCTGGCTGGCCTTTGTCTAAGCCTGGAGCAACTCCGCCCCAGGTCCACCCCTTCCAGTCACAGGTGTAAGTGATTCACCTGTATTCCCCAGGCCAGCCACACCCCTCCACCATGTGCTCAATCATCAGTTCATGCTGGGATCAACTGTTTCCCTACACTTACCTAACATTTAGCATCCTGACTTTACTCTTTCTCCATCTGACATCCCTCAGGAGTGTAAACACCACTGCGTGGTCACTACAGCCCAGGCAGCCTCCAATCTTGATATCACCAATCAGTTCACTTGTGTTGGTGACCCACAGATCGAGTACTGCATCCTCCCTGGTGGGGCTGTCTATTACTTGTCTCAAGAAGTAATCCTCAACACATGCCAGGAGCACCCTGTATTGCCTACAGATCACTATGCTACTTTTCTAGTGGATGTCAGGGGAGCCTGCAATTTTTCCAATTCTTCTGTGGCCTTCTGTGGTTGGAGGAAGAAGGTTACAGGAGGCTTTACAATCACAGGCTCTTGTCCTTGTGGGGACTTGCACCATCCTGACATCTGCAAGGTCATATCCTTTTATTTATACATACCGGATAGATTTTAAAATGGGTGCTGTAGCAACAGTAAAATATTAAAACACATTTTATCCTCAAGATACATAAAAGATACTAGACCAATAAATATTGAGGAACTGCCTGAGTTTTTACACTGAGTTTCCATACGCCTGTACTAATGCTGTGATGTAGTTCAAAACTTTGTTTACATTAATGAAACAATTTTTGTACTCCACAGCTGCCCTGTGGAAATTAATGGTCTCCAATATATTTAAAATTCTGCTATACAGCTGCTGGTGGCTCCTAATTTTACTCAAGGCACAGTTCCTGAATGCCTCAGTTTATTACAGAGAAAATTTCATTAAATGATAGGTAACTTTTCATTCTAACACTCTTATTCTACTGAAGTCTGTGTTTCTGATATATTCCATTTTGCACCTGGAATTAGTTTCTGTGTTACATTTATGAAGTATGATAGGAAAAAAAATACACTAATTTAGATAAACCCCAATAAATGGCTCAACTGAAGGAAAGCTGAAAATTAAGATATAAATGGCTGAAGTGATTAAGACTGTCAAGTTCTCCTGGATCCTGTTAGAGAATGAAATAGCTGATGGATTATTATTTATCTCTAGATGCAAGTTTTGGGAATTTAATTAAAGATGTTGTATTATATTTTTCAAAACGTATATGAGGCAGTAGATCAAAACCAGAATGCGCTACTATTAATTGAAAATGGATAACCAGGCATTTCAGAGATGTTCATCTTTAAAACTTTTTCATTTTGCTGCTTGGATTTTTTTTTTCTTTATAGAAGTCAAAGAAACATGATTTTATAATGTCAGACTTTTCCTGAAAAATGTATCTTCTCTATCTGTTACAAATATATCTTTGTTCGCTGACCACTACTGTTACTGTAAAAAATAGTGTGTTTAAATTTACCTTAAAATAAAAAAGAAGTAAGCCTTTTAATATATACACACTGAATGGTTGCAAATAAGATCACAAAAAAGCTTTTAGGTAAGAAAGGAAAGTTCCTGAAAAGCTCAAAATGCTCACAGAAATGAAGTTCTGCCATATATTTGGAAAACATAAATACACGTGCAGCTAAATTACACTATTCCAAAATGATAACAGACCTCATTTTTCAGTGGAGCGAAAAATAGAAATGAATATTTCTGACTGAGTTTATGGATCACAATTTGTTTTCCCAGTGTTTCTATATATGGCAATTAGTAAAAATTAGTTGGAACACATTTGAATACCAAGAGTAAACTCTGCCTCTTCTGCCTTATCTGAACTAAGCTGGTGCAGACAATCCACTCGGTGGAAAACATGATAACCTGATCAGAGTCCTGAGAAGGTCACGTTAAAAACTGCTATATCAGACAGAACTTTATACATTTAAGTGAAGTCAGTTTTCAGAATAAGAATAATATGTTGTTTGTTTTTTTTTTTTTTCCACTGTGAGAAGTCTATTGCTGTAAATAAAAGGAAAATATCCCAACACTCTTACCTTTAGGGAAATATTATCACACTATTCTGTGAGAAAGAAAGAAGCGTTACATAAAAGCGCCCCTGAGATCCTATTGAGGGAACCTGGTTGAGTCAAGTAGATTTCTGGCAGAAAACAAATATGTCTATGTCTCCTACCTGCTTTAAGGAGCTGAGTGAGGAAAGACCTGCAGAATCTCTTCCATTGACTCAGACTTTGCACATTTTAGATTCTCCAGAACAGTAGTCAAAACTCTTTTTTCCCCAAAGCAGAAAATGTAGGTGTGGGGTCTTTAAGCTCATGGCAAATAAAACATTGGAGCTTTGCATGAGACATTGGGACAAGATCAATGATTTTTCTACGCCTAGAATAGGTTGCCTAGAAAAGTTGTGGATGCCTCATTAATAGAAGTATTCTAAGTTGGGATGGACTGGGATTTGAGGTACTTAGTCTAGTGAAAGATGCACAGAGGGATTGGACTACATAATCTATAAAGGTCCTTTCAAACCTAAAGCATTCTGTAATTCTACAACTGTATGATAATTCTTACTAAAGTGAAGAGGTAGAGTTAAAAATACAAGAGATCTATTCCATATTCTGCACACATCTAAAATATTTATTCTTATCTGCAAACAAATTGCTTTCTGCTTTGGTTTTCTAGTCTGCTTTATCTTTACAGTTTTAAAAGCACAGCGGAGAAACAGTTTCATAAGTTTTTAACCTATGTAGAAATAATTATTTTCCTAAACTCACAAAAAAGAAACACCTAAACCAAACGAAACCAAAGCAAAACTAACAAAAAAATACGGAATATCTACAGTTTCTTCTTCATATTAAGGAAAAAATTAAGGATAGAAAGCTAGAAAATAAAAGAAAATTCAAAATCCATCAAAACATCTCAATAAAGAAAAAGTAAAATTTCAATCAAGGACTAATGACATTCTTAAAGTTTAAACTCATATGATAGGAGCATAATTTGTGTTATTTTGAAGACAAAGATTAGATATAATTTATAGAAGTATACTTGTGTGTGTGTGTACTGAAATAAAATTTGCATTGTAATGATGACAGCAGCTGAAATCTCAACTTTAATTCTCACTGTTTGCTGACAGTTCTAATTCTTGATACAATAGAAATCAAAATCAAGCAAGAAAAATTGAAACTTCCAGTTCACCCGAAATACATAAAAATCTACTTAGAATGCCTAATTAATATTATAAATGCTTGCTGAAAGAAGAGTACTGTGCAAAAATAAGTGTAGTTATTGAAACAAATACCTTTGTTACTTTACATAAATGACACGTACTCATCAAGTACTGGGTGTCCCTGTGTAACCAGCAATGGTCCCTTATGTCCACAGTGACTGGGAACTAGTGAGAGACAAGCAGTGGGTGATGAGAAAATTTAAATACAAACCCAACCCCTTCAGACACAGAGAAGGTACAGCCCTCCTACCCTGCTCACAACTCCTCATGATGAATATTTTAATCATCTTGGTTAAGGTCTCAAGACAACAACTTGTCTCAATGTTGCCTAAACTCTCCTAGCCTCTTTGAGTAAAATTGGTAACGCTGACATTGGAATATTGGAAATATTAGTAGGAAATAATAGGAAGGCTTCTTGTGTAGCAATTTAATTGTAATATTAATTACACTTTTCTGTGATCATTTGAACAGCAAAATATGAACTATACCTTAGTATGAAAATTGTGTCAGTATTTTGAAACTAGATCACTAAAAATGTGGTGCTGTTTTTTTGTTTGTTTCGTCTTGTTTTTCCCTCTAATTAGACTGTTAAAATTTAAGTTAGCATTAGTTCGACTCACAAAAAAATGTTGTCTTGTAATATGTGGTGTGTTCCCTTCTGACAAGAATTTGAGTGTAACATGATGTAGGTCTAAGGAGTGGAGAGACTTGGAAAGGACTGCCAACTACTGTCCATAAAAAAAGGTGCTGATAAGTACTAACTCAAGCATCAGGGCACTGAATGCATTTCCACATGACACTGCGGTTTGACTGCCTGGGCTCAGGGCCAGTTTAGATAACAGCACAGGTGTCTGGCCTTGAAAAAAGGTCTGAAAAAATCTCTGCCAAGTGGTTGCTTCAGGCCCTTGCTCCTCTGGTCTTTTGCCTGAAATTTTTTTCAAGTGGAGACATCTGCCATTGCTGCCAGATAAAGGGAGGTCATCCATTGCAGATGTGCCCATGTCTCTCCTTGTCTCCGCTGACCCAGAACCTGATGTTGACCTCCACACTGAGGTTTGAATGTGCCCTGTCACTCTGGACATACCTCATGGTCACAGTGCTCCTGGTAACTCAACCCACTGTCATGAACTTGTTCTGCTGGCCTTGGGCAGGTGCATGGGGGCCTTGCTCTCTATCACACTGTTGTATGCTGTTCTTGGCTTACCCTTCTTTGCAGAGTTGTGCCTGCCATTGCTGTCTTTTGGCAGGTAAAAAAGGAAAGCTAGTCAGCAGGAAATTGCTTGCCTCTCCTAAAGCAAGTAGGAAGATCAATAGACCCAATCAAGCATTCTGGAATAAAAGAGGGCTTAGTTAAGATTAAATAAGTAAAATGGACCTTCATTTTGTCTTTATACTGTCTACAGTTTCTATGTAACTTTGGAATAGATTAGTAACTATTTTATTCTTAGGAAGTTGGGTTAGGCACTTTGGTAGCTTGAAAGAGAAACATTTACAGATGCCAAACCATGTGATTTTCAAGGTCTGAATAATTTCTGCCACTCTGAGGTTCATTGTATCATATGTGAAAATGATACAGCTTTGTTAGGAAAAAAGATGCTGAAGTTAAATGTGTACTGTTTAATAAGCTTGACAGAATTGTCTCCATAATATGGTTTAGACCTTCCATACATTCTACAAGTGCTGAATTAGGTAACATGATGAATAAATCAATTCTGAATAATAATAATAATAATATAGTATAGTACCTGGTATAATATAATAAAATGCCTGTTAGTTCCCGTACAGAGCAAACTGCTAAACTTTTCCCTTCACACTCTCATGAATGTCTTGATATAACTGTAATAAAAGTAAAAAGCAACAAAGAAAGACTCGGGATATTTTCAGCTACATTTTATACAGTTTTCATGAGTGTGTGTTCTGAATACTGCTAAAATGATCAATTAACGGAAACAAGGTTACTCAAAGACTAGATAATGTAGTTAGGAACAAATAGTTTTAATTCAGATTGAATCAAGAAGAGTTCCAGAGAAGTTTAACCATTTGATTATGTATGCACCTGCCAGGTTAATGCATATGAGGCTAGTGATTAAAAAAACAAACACAGAAAATACCATACAGTGTCAAGGAAACATACAGTTTGTAGCCAGTATTTCATAACTACTTGTTCATTATCTAATAAAATATGAGACAAGCAGCAATAGAAAACAGAAAGCCTCCATAAAATTGTGGAATTTATGCACAGTCTTACTTTTTCTTTTATAATTGGCATGAAACCAGATACACAATCTTACAGTTGATAAAAACAAGGCATTCTTGATGGGAAGAGGCATATAACAGAGACAAGTATCAGATAAGACAAAACTCCAAATTGATTATGTATCTAAAATTATTTTGAAGGCATATTCCTTAATCTTCTCATGGGTCTTTATCACGGAAGACTAAGATATGCTCTTTGTTTTGAAAATTTTATTGTTATTATTCTTCTGATCATTCAAAGGGCATTACCTTCATGAAAAGATACACTATTGTGATCAGGAATAAAAATCAGAATTAAGCATTGATAGAGTTACAAGACAACTGACTTTCTCCTTCCCAGTTTATTCCCTTATTAATCAGCAGTCTCTAGTGAACATATTAGATCAGTGAGATATATTTATGAGGGAACATATTTCCAGCATGAGGAGATACATAATTTTTTACATTGTCAACAACCAAACTTAATTTGTATCACTCAAAACCAGCATAGGTGAAAGTAGTATTAGTAGCATTAAAATGGCAACTACCTTCTCAAATTAATTACTTAAATGTCCATTATTCTTCTTTCAGGTTCAACTCTCAGGAGCACTTAGCCCTTAGCAGCAACTTAATGCTGTTTCAATGGGAATATGGATGTCTCCATGGGAACAAAGTTAAGGTAGACTTAAGCACTTTTACAAAATCCACCCTATAGCTTATTAGAAAATACCTTGCTGAAGCATACAGTAAACCAAAGCACTGTGTAATAGAGAAATGGTTCAAAGGTTTTTCAGCCCTAGGGAACTTTTCTAATCATCTTGTCTAAACTCCTACATACCACCAAATAATTTAATCCATTACTTCCTGTATCAATTCCTTGTCTCCCAATTAAGCTATAGAAATTTCTTAGAACCCCCACAGCTGAAAGGCTAGTGTCTGATATTTGTGCAACATTTCTTATTAAACAATTTCAAAGTACAATTTTCCTACAGGTCTACTGATAAGTAAACAAGTTTGATGGAAGTCTTTGTCAGCCAGACAGGGTCCCTAAAACACAAATAACTGTAGAACTCTTTTCTGAATACTTTCCATATAAGCTCCCTTTTTGAATGGTAGTGCTCCAAGTTCGTTTATAAACAAGCACACTAGTATTTTGTTGGTTTACGTCACATCTTCCATAAAATTTAAAGAGAATAGTTTTGTAAAGTTATATTATTACAGATAAGCTTGTGTTAGAAACCTTTGTTTTATGGTGTTATATGATTTTTCTCTAAAATCATGTGTGAGGCAAGAGCTTTTATCAAGTGTAATCAATAAAAAAGCTGCAAAATGAAACACTAATTCTTTTTGTCTCACTGCAGAGCAGAGACACTTCTGATGCTTATAGGTAAGTCCTCACTTTTGTTTAAGACCAAATGCCAAAGATTATCTTTATTTTTATTTTTATTTTTTATTTTTTTCAGTAGTAGCATGCACTTATGAATGAAGCACACATTAATAGAGAATGAAATCTGTGCACAAACATCAGGAAAAAAAGAAATGAGACGTTGAAAAGAATTTCAAACTGTTTCTAAAAATACCAAGATTTTCACAAAGGCAACTGTATGAATTCTTGGGATGGTTGAATTAGATCTGTAGAAACAGATGAGTAAGAAAGTGGACATGTCCTGTATAATGTGCTACTGTTTTCTTAGGATCATTTTTTTACAAATATTGCATGCAAAAATACACTATGTGGAACAAATCAGTTTCAAAGTCGGGGAATGAAAATTTAGGGAAGGCATAGACTAGGATTACCAGTGTATTTCTACTTTGAAGTAAGTTTTGCAATAGAGAAAATATTCTTTCTTAAAGTAATTGTATATTTGGAGAAAAGATATGTACTTTTTTTTTTGCCATAGGAATTCAGAAGCATGTTTATTTTTCTGTAAGTGAATCAGGCATAAAAAGTGATTATATACAGTTAGTTTCCAAGTATTATTAGTTGAGCTTAAGAAAATTCATATTTAGCATTTTTCAGTATTATTCACTTGTCTTAGTTAATGAACATTATTTAAATTTTGCTATGAAGACAAAACGAAACTGTGGAATTTCATTTTTTTCTTTTCTCCGTCGTAAGATTTTTGTTCTTTGTTAATGTTAATTACTATATCTGCAGAATAATCAAGTGAGATGACACAACATTAATTCCATTTTATACAAGAGTAGATGAGGCAGAGAGTTTGATGATAAATCACAGTGTCGTATAATGGCTTGGGTTGGAAGGGACTTTAAATAACAACTAGTTCCAACCTCAATCACTAGCTTATTTTTGAATGATCAGCTTTTCATGCCACAGGTTTGTTTTTCTGTACAATTAGAGCTGTATAGCTCTTTATATGCTCAGAGCAGAGCTTTCACTAGATATATTGTTAATTGAAAGGGCTCACATTTTTACAAATTATACTGCAAGTGTCTTGCATTGTCAGCCAACAGATAAGGAATACAGAATCAGTGGTTCTTTGTGAAACTGTGATTAAAAGAGCATGTAACTAAGTGCTGTTTAGGGCAGATGAGTATACATTTACTGTACCAGTGTCCAATTTGAGTTTTAAAGGAAGCCTTAACTGAATTTTCTAAAAGTTCGGAGATTAATTTTACATGAATATCTAATAACTAATACTTTTTAGTGTGTATTAAGCATATCTAAAACTGGAAGAAGGCATCTGTACCTGTCTTGTCTGCTTTTTTGTGTTAGTTTTTAGCTGGGACAGAAGTTGCTTTTCTCATAGTGTCTGGTATGAGGCTATGTTTTGGTTCTAGAAAGAAGATAAGACTGATAGCATGCTGGTGTTTACACTTGTTGCTTGACCATGCTGTGCAGAGCCAAGGACATTTCAGTTTCTCAGCTTCTTGTGATGCTCTGTCAGCAAGGGAGTTGGGGAGATACAAGGAGCTGGAAGGGAACAGAACCATGGTAGCTGATCAAAACTGACCAAAGGGATATTCAATACTATATGACATCATGTAACTTTAAGGGAGGGGAGTCAGCTGGGGTCGGGCAGCTTCTCGAGAATGGGCTGTACATCAGCCAGCAAGTGGTCAGCCATGGCTTTGTGTATCACTTGTCTTCATGTATACGTATATATATTTATATTTATCATTACTGTTATTTTACTTATTTTTCAGTCTTAGTTCTATCTCAACCTACAGGTTCTACTGTATTTTCTCCTAATTCTCTCCCCCATCCCACTGCAGGGAGTAGAAGGGGAGGCGAGTAAATGACAGTGTAGTACTTAGTTGTCTGCTGAGTCAAACCACAACACTTTTAAACAAGAATGTTTTTCATCTAAAGGCTTTACAACCCTCAGAAATGTCCAGAAGTTCTAGACAGTTGCTACATAATTAAATTCAATGTGTTGATATGTATAAAAATACAACCTTCCTTTTCTTCCTGATCAGCAGTAATTTCCTCCATATTTACTCCTGGGTAAGGCCAAGACTCGGACTTACATTTTTGTAGGTACAGATGCTTTAGGAAATCCAGAAATTGAACATTTTTTTATTACAGTCCCTGCAAGAAATATAGGTTAACTTGTGTCTATAAAGAAAATTTATATATATCTGATTTTATATAGCTATTCTAAATTGTCTTTCACACTGCTATGTTGCATTTGGATTCATATGATTCTATCAACTATGGTTCACTCTTTGACAAAGTTGGCAGCACTATTACTGTCTTTGAATTTCACAGAAAGTTGTGAAATTTAATAGACACTAAAGAAAAAATTGTTTTATGGTTTAAAAATTTATTTCAGACCTATATATGATTTCTGTATACAATAGATTGAGTTTAGGAAATTAGTAGATTTGAAGATATGTCTTAAGAATTTATTGGTACTAATTTGGGTTGATGCTTGAATTTAATTTGCTGATTGGCACTCATGAACAACAGGTTTTTTTGTGTTGGTACCTTCAAAACCACATAATACTTCTATTCATTTTCTAGGTATTTAAAAAATACACATTCACAATATAGGATATAGTTTTGTTGAGTGAACAAGCATTTCTTGACTCCCTGAGTCGAGATACTCCAGCTCAAACTTCTGCCAAACTTATAATACATACCTTATCTGAGAATTCTGAATATATCATCACACAGAAAAAGAGAGAGGGATAAAACAGAGGGTGGGACTGTAAATGTGAGGACATTGTGCCTTCACTGGGCTTGTCTTTTAAAGCTTGTAGAAAATAGTAAATCCATTATTTCATTAGGTTTTCTTCAGCCTACCCTGCCTTCTGCTGCTATTGTTTCAAGACTATTTTTTCTTTCAGATCTCATATATCAATTTAAACCAACAAATAATAGTCTTTATTTTCATAAAAACATTCATTTTCAAAAATTACATGCTTGTCTACTATTTCTTCAGTTATCCATCCAGTTGTTAAATAATATAGATAAAAAATATACACGCTTATTAAAAGTAAGGGACACAAGGAAGGTAGAAAAGAAGAGGCTTCGCAGTGGCCTTCTGTGATGGAATGACAGCTTCGGTGGACCAAGGGAGGGCAACTGATGTCATCTATTTGGACTTGTGCAAGGCCTTTGAGATGGTCCTACACCACATCCCCATCTCTAAACTGGAGAGGTATGCATTTGAAGTGCAGACTATTCAATGGATAAAGAATTGGCTGGATGTTCATGGCCAAAGGGCTGTGGTCAATGGCTTTATGTCCAGATAGAGGCCAATCACAAGCAGTGTCCCTCAGGTGTCCACCTTGGGACCAGTGCTCTTTAATATCTTTACCAATGACATAGACTGTGGCATTGAGTGTACCCTCAGCGAGTTTGCAGATGATGCTAAACTGAATGGTGCAGTTGATACAACAGAAGGGATGCCATCCAGAGGGACCTGGATAGACTTGAAAAGGAGGCCCGCATGAACTGGATGAGGTTCAACAAGGCAAAGTGCAAGCTGTTGCACTTGAGTCGAGGCAATCCCAGATATGTGTACAGACTGGAAGAACTTGACACCAGCCCAGTGGAGAAGGACTCAGGGGTTCTGATGGACAAAAAGCTGGATATGAGCAAACAGTGTGCGCTTTCAGCCCAGAAGGCCAATAGTATCTCGGGCTGCATCAGGAGTGGCTAGTAGAGAAAGGGAGATGATTGTCCCTCTCAACTCTGTCCTTGTAAGGACCCATCTGGAGCATTGTGTACAGGCCTGGGGCCCCTAGTATATGAAAGATGCAGAGCTTTTGAAGCAGGTCCAGAAAAGGAACATGAAAATGATTAGAGACCTGGAGCACCTCTCCTATGAAGAAAGGTTGATGAAGCTAGGCTTGTTTAGCTTGAAGAAGAGAAGGCTCATTGCAGCCTTCAATACTTGAAAGAAGCTTACAAGTGGGAGGGGTACTGACTTTTTACACAAGTAGACAGTGATAGGACAAGGGGGAATGTCTTTAAACTGAAAGAGGGAAGATTTAGTTTAGATGTTTATAAATTTTTTTTTAATTCAGAGGGTGATGAGGCACCCTCAGAGGGTGGGTGTTGCCCAGAGAAGCTGTGGATACCCCATCCCTGGATGTGTTTAAGGCCAGGTTGGATGGGCTCCTGGGCAGTCTGATCTAGTGGTTGGCAGTTCTGCCCATGTATGGCAGGGGTGTTGGAACTAGATGTTCTTTAAAGTCCCCTCCAACATAAGTCATTTTACGATTCTTTGATTCTATGCTAAGAGTGAGAATCTTTTTTTATTGCTGAGCAAGTCTAAGTGCTCTAAGATGCTGAGATATAAGACAGTCACTCTGATTTGTCAAGTTCCTCATGCACAACTAATAATACAAGAAAGGATGATATAGTCTACCATCTTTAAAACAAAATATCAGAAAATCTGTTATATTGAAAAATATTAGGCAAAAGTATTTAACAATTATTTTATATAACACATTTCAACTTAAATAAAATAATTTGTGACTGCTGTTTTCAGAAATCAAACATACGCACATTATTAACATGTAGAAGTGCATTCTGATGCAATTTAAAAATATATCATTTTTCAGCTTTCTAAGTTCAATAATTTATTTGCTAGAGCAGTCTGGAAAACAATTAGACTTGAAAATATCAATGCAACAATTTTTATGCTCCAATTTTTGCAGATAGTACATTTTAATGTATGTTTTTCCAAATACTAAATATTTACATCAAGATTATTTAATATAAATGTGGAGCATATATGCTTGGTAATCATGCAGTTTTTAAGTTTTTGATCAGTGGATGATTGATTGCAATTATAAAGATTTGAAATAATATATATTTGAAATAATATTTAATTACACACCAAGATTATCTCATATTATAAATGTTAATGTAATTAACCTCATGCTCAGATAATAACCTGATTATCTCAGCAAATGCATTCACAGCAGAAAAGCATGAAGCTGAGCTCAGGTGGTCACTGGAATATATGCACTGAGACTGGTCTGTTTCAGGTCCTTTAGCATTATCAAAGCAAACTCGCAATGTTAACTGAAAATGTGGTAAATTTTTTTCTTACAATTGCACATTTAAAAATGTAATAGAATTTTGATCACTAATTAAGAAATAAAACTGATTGAATAAGCAGAGTAAAAAGTTTTCATGCAACATGAGTTTATAAAACTCAGATTATGTCAGGATTATAAGATTGTCTAAAACTGTGCCTATATTCCTCAAGCATATGCCATGTTTGTCACAAGGTATAATTTTATAGACTAGTTCAATTCATAATAAAGTATTTTTACCATCTAGATTTGCTACCAGGTACTAGGTTATGTAGGAGAGATTGGATCATATAGGCATTCTGAAATTTTCCAAAATACTTGCTACATTAACCTTATAAATAATTTGCCTTCAACTACAACTAATCATCAGTTTTACATGACCTTGGATATCCCAGAACATTTACAGCTTTATGTTGCTTTCAAATGCAAGCAGCAAAAAACAGATTTAAATGACATCTGTCAACCTACGAAGATTTAACCATAGGGTTGTTACCTGATAGCTAAAAGTCATTGCTATTCATCCATATTATTTAAATACAATTTTCATCTGTCATTTCTTTTGCTTATACACACCTATTTTCAGATCTTCTCTCTATTCTGTATTTATAAAAACATTCTGAATGCCTTGAGAAAGATAAATATACTACAGAATTTCCAGAACCACTTAATTTTAAACGTAGTACTCATGAGGGTCTTCAATCTCATGAGACCTCACCTGGAGTATTGTGTCCAGTTCTGGGGCCCCCAACACAAGAACGATGTGGAGCTGTTGGAGTGGGTCCAGAGGAGGGCCACAGAGGTGATCAGAGGGCTGGAGCACCTCCCCTATGAGGACAGGCTGAGAGAGTCAGGACTCTTCAGCCTGGAGAAGAGAAGGCTGCGGGGGAACCTCATAGCAGCCTTCCAGTACCTGAAGGGGGCCTACAGGAAAACTGGGGAGGGGCTTTTTACAAGGATAGGTTGTGACAGGATAAGGGGTAATGGCTACAACCTGAAAGAGGGTAGATTTAGACTAGATATAAGGAAGAAATTCTTCACTGTGAGGGTGGTGAGACACTGGAACAGGTTGCCCAGAGAAGCTGCAGATGCCCCCTCCCTGGAAGTTTTCAAAGCTGGATGGGGCTTTGAGTAACCTGGTCTAGTAGGAGGTGTCCTTGCCCATGGCAGGGAGGTTGGAACAAGACTATCTCTAAGGTCCCTTCCAACCTGAACCATTCTATGATTCTGTGATTCTATGATCTGTCTGAAAGTGTTCATTTGAATCTCTAATCACTTGTTTTATAGATACCATCTTCTTTTTATCCTCAAGTATCATCAGATTATAAACCATTTCTGTATAAGGTGTTTTTAATATAATTGATAATTCAATATCTATCTTAAAATAAGTTATTTCAGCTATTTATTTTCTCCTCTCCACTCACTTTCTTACTTCCCTCTCAGATGATTTTCTGAAACAACTTTGTTCTGTTTCATAATTCATTGTATTCTTCTTCACTCTTTTATGTACAGCAAGTGACCAGAACAGCAGACGTACAAGTTATTGTGTAGCAACACAGTCATTTTAGTCCTATTCTTAACAACAGAAGATTTTAAACTGTTGATTACATAATGCAAAACTTGTATGTTGAGTACTCGGAATTAATGAAAATAAATATACTACCACTCTAAAGACAATCCAACCACAAACTTTGTGTCTGAAGTGCAAAAGTAGTACTTATTGGCACAGTCATATCTGAGACCATCTGAGGACTCTGAACATACACAAGTCAATGGAACCTGGAGGTCCATCACAGGGTACTGATGGAACAGGCAGACGCAATTGCCAAGCTTTCTCCATCATGTTTGAAAAGTCAATGTTATTGTAAATCCAATTTATTGACATACTTTACAGTTCAAGTATTTCAAATAAATTATTTCGGCATCAAAAAAAGATCGGATTGAATAAGGTTATTTTACAGTAAGATGGAATTTGGAGTCTTATAAAAGAGTGATATTTAGAGGCTGTAACATTTTTGATAGACCTACTTGACATTTGTTAAAAGGAAGAAAGATTAAAGGGAAGGAACTATTAAATGGAAGCTTAACCTGAAGCGAAGAACATTTTTGTACAGAAATCCTTGTTATTAAATATTATTACTTCTACATCTTTGTCTTTGTTTAAAACAAGACAAAAACAAATACTTTTGCCTGATTTCTTACTCTTAGGGGTGTACTGATCTTGAGCTTTGAAGAACTGTTGTTTAAGTGTTGATCAACTTTCTTGAGCCCCCTTACCTCCCAGCACTCTAGCCCAGGGGAAACCTCCAACCAGATCCTTGAAGAGGTCAAAGTTGGCTCTCCTGAAGTCCAAGGTTGCTTTGCTTCTTCCACACGATCCTGAACTCTACTATCTCATGATTGCTGCATCCCAGGCTGCCCCCAACCTTCATATCCCTAACAAGCCCTTCCTTGTTAGTAAGAACAAGGTTCAGCAGCATACCTCTCCTCACTGGCTCTTTCAACACCTGCATCAGAAAGCTATCTTCAATTCATTGCAGGAACCTCCTGGACCATATGTGCTTGGCACTATTGCTTATCCAACAAATATCACGGTGATTGAAATCCCCCATGAGAATCAGTGCCTGTGATCATGAGGCTACTTCCAACTGCCTGTAGAAGGCCGCATCAACTTCCTTCTCCTGATCAGGAGTCCTGAAGTAAACACCACCAATGATGTTACCCATATTAGCCTATGCCTTAATTCTCACCCACAAGCTCTTGTTCATTCGTAGGTGGAGCTTGATACGTTCTAGTTGTTCTCTCACATAAGGAGCAACCCCATTGCCTCATCTTGCTAGCTTGTCTTGCTAGCTTGACATAACCACACATGACAGTATTCCAGTCATGCGAGCTGTTCCACCGTGTCTCCATGATCGCAATGATCTCACGGTCCTGAGAGTGCACACAGATCTTCAGTTTTTCCGGTTTATTCCCCAAGCTGCATACATTGGTATGTAGGCTCTTTTGAGAAGAAAAGGGAGCAGATATCCCTAGAGGGATGCAAGAGAATTCCCCATAGCTATATTCACTCTTGAGGTGGCTGGCCTTCTGGCTCATGTCACTGGAGGCAGCTAAGGAGCATTTGTTATTTTTACGGTTGGCTTGGCTCATTTCCCAGTCATTTGCAACGGCACGAGCAGTGCCATTTTGGACCCCACCTCCCAGGTCCTTCAGTTTAAAGCATATCTCATTAGGTTGCCTTCCAAGAGGCAACAGGCCACTCACAACTCCCTGTCAGACTGGCAGAGGGGAGCCCCAGTGTCTCTTATCAGGGAGTCACCCGCTATGAGTACATGGTGTTTCTTTTCATTGTATTCACTGCAGGCTGCCAGCATGGTCTCTTCATTTCTTCTTATGTTTTAGGAGTGAATACATTATGTTAGATACAACTTCCATATTACCATTTTCCTTTCTCAATTTATCTACTAGGTCTTTTCAAAGAAAGTTTGAATTTATTGGCATCTACAACTTTCAGCCTGTGACTTGGTAGCAGAACTATAAACACCAGTGTGGCAAGAGGAAGAAGTGAGACTATTTGCAGGAACCAAGGATTATGACACATTTGCAATCATCCACATCAGCATTCATACAGTAAAATGGATGATGATAAAAAAACATACACCTGAGGGGAACACATTATCTAAGTCTAGCATAAGCAGCATAAATGCTTCATTACCCTGGAAATTGTGTGCAGTACATGACAGCAAAGAAAGTCAGTTAAGGCAGGCCATTTTAATTTTTGCGCACAATATGATCACAGGTGTGCTTTTAATCTTTTCACCATTTTAGGTTTCTCATCCACTGTCATTAATAGTTTCATATGAAAAGCACACAGCTAGCCCTTGTGACATTATAAATAAACTCAGAGTTACCTCCATTGCCTACGAACTGGCAAACCACTCTTTCTGTTGTAAGATCACAGGTCCAGAAAGTCTATTTATTTACTATACTAGAGTTCACTCAGTCCCTCCATGGTGCCCTGTGGTACTTGCCTTTTATGTGAAGTATGGCTGACGTAATGAATGCACATGGAAGTTTTCAAAGTGTTATCTCAAAGAAGCAGTGCTTTCTGGGTGAAGATGTAATGGCAGAGAAGAAGCACAGGGATTCAGGAGGATCATGATAGCTGTAAGGCCCAAAAGCTCTGATCATGTAGAGACATATCATTAAACTGAAAACCAGAACTGTTGTAATCCATAAGGCCCCTTGGTTCTCAGACTCTTTGTGGTTAATATTTCAGAAAATCTTAATTGAATGTGCTGGATAGCATGCACCAGCTTAGCTCTGAAAATATTGCAGTGTCTGAGGTCTAAATAAGCTGTGAGAATGTGATTCATAAAGAACTATTCACAATGGTAAATGCATGCTGCATTGTAAGGACACAGTGCCTAAACAGTTTCACATACTATTTAGATCATGAATCATACGTTTGTATACATAATATTTTTAATTAAAAATTCAATATATCCCTTCTTTTCACTGTACATATAAAATGAGTCTTAGATTCATGAGCTATGTGGAACAAAAGTAATGTGAAAAAAATGTTATGGTGTTTCATTTAGATTTTTTCCAACAGTAAAAGTAAAATTAAGGGAAGGAGAAGAGAAGGTAAAGAGAGGAGAAGGAAAGGGAAGGAGAAGGAATGGCAAGGCAAGAAAAGGTGAGGCAAGGCAAGGAAAGGAAAGGCAAGGAAAGGCAAGGAAATTAGCTTAGGGAATTTATCCAACCCTATCCAGTCTACATTATCTAGTAATTCCTCATTAAATGAAAATATATAAAACATGATCAAAATAATTTTCCCTTATCATGCAGAAATACACTGCAGCAGATCTTGTATTTCAACTTCTCTATCAAAGACATAGATAGTGCAACTGAGTGCACCCTCAGCAAGTTTGCTGATGACTGCAAACTGAGTGGTTCTGTTGACACAATAGAAGGAAGGGATGTCATCCAGAGAGACCTGGACAGGCTTGAAAAGTGAGCCTACATGGATAGAGTGAGGTTCAACATGGCTAAGTGCGAAGTATTGTACTTGAGTCAGGACAATCCCAGATATGTGCACAGATTGTGAGAAGACCTCATTGAGAGCAGCTCTACAGAGAAGAAACTGGATGTCTTGGTAGACAAAAAGCTGGACATGAGCGAATAGTGTGTACTTGCAGCCCAGAAGGCCAATGGTATCCTGGGCTGCATCAAAAGATGAGTGGTCAGAATGGAGATAGAGATATTTGTCCCTCTCTACTCTTCCCTTATGAGGCCACATCTGGAGTACTGTGTACAGGCTTGGGCATAGCAAAAGTAGGACATGCATGTTGGAGTAGGTCCAGAGGAGAGCCACAAAGATGATTAAAGGCCTGAGGCACCTCTTCTATGAAGAAAGATTGAGAGAGCTGGGCTTGTTTAGCTTCGAGAAGAGAAGGCTCCAGAGAGACCTCATTGTGGTCTTCCAATACTTGAAGGGAGCTTATAAATAAGAGGAGGACCGAACTTTACGTGGTCTGATGATGATAGGACAAGAGAGAACGATTTTAATCTAGAAGAGCGGATGGTTTGATGTAAGGAAGAAATTTTTCACTGGGAGAGTGGTGAGGCACTGGAACAGGTTGCCCAGAGAAGTTCCGGATGCTCCATCCTTGGAAGTGTTCAAGGCCAGGCTGGCTGGGGCTCTGGGCAGCCTGATCTAGTCATTGGCAACCCTTTTCACAGCAGGGAGATTGTAACTAGATGGCCTTTATGGACCCTTCTAACCTAAATCATTCCATAATTCTATTATATGATTATTGGAAAAGTCTGTGTTTTAATTTAGAGGTTAATAGTCTGGCTTAACAAAGAAAATTGTATTTTAGTGTTGCAAGAGACTGTCGTACAAAAATTTTCTGATAACTTTATACTATTGTTTTATCATAAGAAAGAAAATAGTATTAGAATGAAAATTGTCTTAAAGCATATAGAAGACTTCAATGGATTTCTAATTGGAAGTGTAAGTTTACCATGTGAGTGCCAATTAGAAAAAAATAATATTCTGCTGTATAGTAATAAGTATGAAGATGTTTAGTTCAGTACTTTCACAGTGGAGTCATTATAAACCAAGAACAAAATATAAATTCTACTGGTAAAATGTACCCTAATGATATGTGCTATTATATATGCTCATACCTACTTTCCTTTATTCCTTTTTTTTTTTTTTTTAAAATTGTTTTCATTTTGTTTTTCGTCTGTTTAGTTGTTGTTGGAAATGCATGTCATCTTCATGCTAGTGTAGTGTGAATCCAGTAATTAAATGTAACAGCCACAGTAATAACTCAATAAACTTGGAAGAGAAATGACTAGAATGGTTTTATTTCATTGTGGTTGCATGCAGCCCTTTGTAGAAGATCACAGATAACATCAGAGATAACATGTTAGCATGATTTTTCATTTCTTAAGACATTTTACTTTAAAATGAGAACAACAGGTCTTGAAAAGTTCTTTTTCAGAAAATCCAAATATTTGTGATGTGCTGAAAATTATTTCCTAAGAAAGAAGGATGAACAGAAGGAATCTATTCTCTTCTGCTTCCTATTTGCTTAGCAGAGGTGTGAATCAACACAGCAAACAGAAGGGATAAAATCTTGGCTTCCCGGAAGTAAATGGCACATCTCCCACTGTCTTTTACTGGTCAGGATATTTCTAAAATGATGTTTAAAATCACATTTGTCAGAATGTAGGACTCAACTGAAGAATCTACTTTCTCCCTTCATATGAGATGAAATCAGATTGGATGTACATGTGTAGGGAAACAGTTGATCCCAGCATGAACTAATGATTGAGCACATGGTGGAGGGGTGTGGCTGGCCTGGGGAACACAGGTGCATCACTTGCACCTGTGACCGGAAGGGGTGGACCTGGGGCGGAGTTGCCCCAGGCTTAGATAGAAGAAGTGGCAAGCTTGGTGAGGAGCTTGAGGAGGAAGAAGCTGGAGGGAGAGCTTGAGGGAGCAGCTTGGGAGGACTGAGGAAGAAGCTTGAGAGAAGAAGATCGGTGAGGAGCTGGAGAAAGAAAGAAAAGATGAAATGGTGTAGTCGTAAGAGTTTTTGGGACCTTTTTTCTGTTACAACATGGTAGTAAGAGTAGAACATTGAGTAGAGTAGAACACTGTCATTTTGGTGCAAAATTGATAAGCTATAGAGTGCAGAGTTATTCCCATCAAAAACAATACATAATTTGTTTATTTCATTTGACATTGTCTCATAAATAAAAGATAAGAGGATGATGAATTATATTTTCTAAATGCTAGAGCCAAGTAATAATCATTGATTGCTAATAAACTGCAATTAAAACTGATTAATACAAGACAGAAGTTTTACTGCAGCAATAAATGTAAGCAATAAATATGGTACTGTATGTTAATAGCAATGGTTCCGCTGATTCTTTGAATATTAATTCCTCTTTGCATAGCTTTTGGCTAGAAAGCAATTGGAAAATATTTCTTCAAGTTATTGGCAACTAACTTTTCTGCCATCTCTCAAGTTCAAGACATTTCCAATTTATCATGATATATCACTCTACTTGACAAATAAATGCAGAAGACTAAAAGTTATAATTAGAAGTATTGTTATAAAAATTTTAAAGTATATTTTGACAGCTGCTTAAAGCAGGTATTATCAACACAGGCAATCTCTCCATTTTTCCTTCACATTTTTTTCTTTCTGAGGGTAATCTCTCTGTTTCAGCAAGGTAATTCCAGTGGTATTGATACTAGAAGCTCCATAGAATGCTAAAGTTTCTGACAGCTATAAAATGTAGTCCCTCTGTAGTGAATCCTATTGTCTGAGCTGTTGGAGCATGCTTTGAACACTCGTAACTGCTACAGCTGATACGTATTCTACAATAACTACAGTCTCAGAATAAATGGGAACATGGAAGCATATGACCAAAAAACTCTCTGTCACTACAAAGACAACAACAATTGCTGTGCACAGCTTTGTGCAAGACTTTCAATACAGTCTCTGAGACTTCCCTACCAAAGTAGTAATAGATCAACTTTCAAACTCCTTTTCAAATTCCCAATGCTATAACTGCACATTTTGGGGCTGATTGGAGTTCTTAACAATTGCCAATATCTATGAGTCATGAGAGTACGAAGATAAGAAACAATGCATAGACAAAATTTTACTCCTCTGTATTTGCAGAGAAGAGATCTAGCTGATTAAACTGGCTATTGGAGGCATACAATCTCTATGTAATTTTTTTTTTTTTTAAAAAAAAAAACAGATCTCTGGTATCCTACTCTTTCTCAATTCCAGCATTTCATCTTTATTAGGACCTACCAGTATAATGCAATTTATAATTCATGACGAAAAGTCCCAGAAGTAGATATTCTCTTTTCTTTACATTTGAAACTTTCTATACTCCCTGGAGATCATCCCTATGGAAAAGCTGGAATGAATAAGGTTAAATCATAGACTACAGAGAATAGAACTTTCAGCTTAAATGGTAGTAATTTTTCATTTGTGTAGATCCTCCTTGAAAACAAATATGACCTATTGCAATCAACCCTATTAAAACGCCTAAAAGCCTATACTTTTCCAAAATATTTAATGCTACACTGCAAAAGCCCCGTAAGTCTACAGTTATCCCCCACTAAGGGATCCTATTGAAATTGAAATTCATTTAACATTTGTAATAAATACAGTTGTCCTAGCAAAAATGCCTACCTTGTACATCCCTGCTTATTTGCAGACTAAAAGAAACTTCTACATAAGAAAAAGAAAGTCTGCAAAATTAGTTATTGTGTAGGTACGTATGTAGACTGTTCTGAAAGTAATGCCTCCTATTTATTTCCAGGGAAACTACAACAGATACAATGCACTATACAGAATGCACTAAATCTGGTCCATATGGTGAGTGTGGTAGGACAGTCCAGCCAGGATTGGCAATGTGCTTTACGGTCTTCAAACTTGTATGGAGCCTCGCGTTATTGTGTTGCAATAGAATGTTTTCTTCTCTGGCCTGTCTCTGGAAGCTTGAACCTCTAACTTAGCATCATGATGTAGCCATCAGAGTTGATGGTTTGTCTGAGTTCCAGGGTTTCCAGGAGGATCACCCCTTTTTTTATCCCAAAAGATAGTCTTAAACTTTTTCTTCAAAGGGGCATTCACATGTCACCACTCCATGGACTGCTGTTTTAACTGTGGCTTGTAGTGGTGACACCACATCCCATCACTGGCAAGGATGTGATCCAGGAAACTGTCACCTTCAGCATCATATTTTTTTAATAGTTCCTGACAAACTTGCACTGTTCTTGCCATTCCTGTGTGAGCACTCTTGGGACCCACCTGGCACAAACTTTGTGATATTCCAATGTTGTCACCATCGTTTCTGATGTATTTAAGCTGATATTCGGCTCCGTACATAGTTCCCTGGTCTTAACCAACAGAATCACGTGAATGAACTGATGAAGGCGTTCTTCATTTTGTGATGTAATAGCTGCGCATGGCTGTTCAGAATGTGGCTTTTCTTTCTTGTCACTGTCACTACTGCTGAAGCGCATCACCCACCACCTCCCTGTGCTGACATTCACTGTCTGGTCTCCATAAACATTCAGCAAACATCGACGAATGTCAATGGATGCAACTTTTTCCACATGGAGGTGTTCAAATATACACCTTTGATTCACATGCACGTTCATGTCAGATGCCATTTTGTCAGACTGCCTCTCTGCTGTCATCTGTTTCATGGCAACAAAATTTAATGGAATATTAGTGGGAAAGTTCAACCTCTGCTGCCTGCCACCATCATCCACCTCAGACATCGTGGGCCAAGATAATAAAAGTGGAGGTGTTATTTTTGAAGTATCCCTCATATACAGGCATATGTGATGTATGTTCTTAGAATTTTGTGTTCTTTCTGACAGCGTAAACATATATATATAAAGAAATGATCAATTAAGTATTTCTGTCTTCATATTGTGAAAAACATTCACAAAGTATAGTAAATAATAAGTTGACATTAAATGCATATTGTTAGAGTTAGCTAATTACCCAAAGTTTTTAGACTGGCAGTGAACAGCCTTTCCCTCTGAGAGCTGGTAAATGTTTTAGCAGTTAAATTGATTTAGTTTTCATTTTGCGCTATGTTTGAAAAGATAAAAGTATGTTGTGAATGTCTTGAGTAGCCCAGATCTTAAGTGGGCAAAAAAATAAAAAGTGTCCTCCCCACAAAAAAGATAAGTATCAACAAGGTGTCATATCTATAGGCATCATTTTTTCATTATTGCTGTCACCTAGACAAGTTTTAACCACAGACCAAAGTCATTCTGCACTGGGTCCCGGGAAAACAGGAGAAAACAGAGATGAAGAAGATCTTAAAAAATAAGAAAAACGCACTTTCTGTACCACAAATAGCTCATATTTCATTGTCATTGTTCATAAAGAGTGCATATTTTAAAATTTCTAGATTTTTTTTTAATATCAGGTCAAATCACATGCAAGTTCATTCTATCTGGAAGAAATTAAATTTTAAAAGCATTAAGAAACTAAGAAGATAAATCTAGTATAATAGTCAAAACATTTTCGTATCAATACCTTTTAGAGGGCTACAGTATTTAATTTCCTCTTTCAAATTTAAAGGACAGCATTCTTAAAAAACAAACAAACAAAACAGCAGCAAAAGTAATTTTCCTAAACCTAGTGGCAACAGAAATAAAAAGCTTGTCTTCGCTGATCGAAATTGAATTGCTTCATTGCAAACTCATTGTCATCTCAAATTAGTGATCACATATTTCCCATATACAGTATCCCTGATTTATTTGCCATTATGTAGCGATACAGAGGATAGCTAAAGCCTTTTCAAGAGTGAAATATAAAAATCTGCAAGAAACTGAGACTACTGAATATACAGCAAAGTATATGACATATATTGATAAATGTAAGTGCCAGGATCTGTCTTTGTACAATAAAATTAACATATTTTATTCTGCATTTCTATTTTTACCTCCATGAACAAGACCAAGAGAAATATATCCTACAACATACTGCAGTTTATATATATTATAGAACATACCACGTACTTACAAAGAAAATATTTGAAATTTTGCAGATCCGTGAAATAGACAATGGAAAATAAAACTATTTCCTTGAAAATTCATTGGAAAACACGTTTAATAAACATTATTCTATTTGAATAACAAAAAAAAAACAAGTAAAAATTCAGACATTTTCAGTCAATTGCAATTTCTATTTAACAATACAAATAACATCATTACCAGAATGATCAGTTTTAAGTGAGAAGACAAAGAATCAAAGACAGAATGTAAGACCTAGATATTGTCACAGTACTAGGAGTCTAGATAAAATAGGGTTTGCAGAGTTATGACTATTATATAACTGTGATAACCGTGATTTTCTATACACTATTTAGAACTCTTATTCCTCACCTAGGAAACCAAAATACATTTGGTATATGAGACAGGACAAAAGAGTGACAGCAAAACTAACATTAAGATTTTGCAAGATTTATGGGTCTTGTAAGTCCTTGTATTGGAGAGAAAGTAGGACAGAAAATGAAGTATGACTATGAGAAAGTGTGAGAAAGGAAAGGTGTCATATCACAGAATCACAGGGGCTGGAAGGGACCTCTGGAGATCATCTAGTCCAATTCCCCTGCTAAAGCAGGTACCCTACAATAGGTTGCACAGGAAAGTGCCCAGGTTTGTCTTGGATAATCCAGAGAAGGGGACTCAATAAACTCTCTAGGCAGCCTGTTCCAGTGCTCTGTCACCTTCACAGTAAAGAAGTTCTTCCTCATGTTTGTGTGGAGCCTCTTGTGTTCCAGTTTTTGTCCATTGCCCCTTGTACTGTTGCTGTACACCACTGAAAAAGCCTGGTCTCATCCACTTGATACTCATCCTTTTGAAATTTACAAGCATTGACAAGATCCCCTCTCAGTCTTCTCCAGGCTGAACAGTCCCATGTCCCTCAGTCTTTCTTCATAAGAGAGATGCATCAGGCCCTTAATTATCTTTGTGGCCCTCTGATGGACTCTCTCCAGTAGTTCCCTGTCTTTTTTGTACTGGGGAGCCCAGAACTGGACACGGTATTCCAGATGTGGCCTCACCAGAGCGGAGTAGAAGGAGAGGATATCCTCCCTCAACCTGCTGGCCATGCTCTTTTTAATGCAGCCCAGGATACTATTCGCCTTCTTGGCCACAAGAGCACACTGCTGGCTGATGTGGCCAACCTGTTGTCTACCTAGACCCCTACATCTTTCTCCACTGAGCAACCTTCCAGCAGTTCAGCCCCTAATCTGCATGCTGTTATTTCTCCCTAGGTGCAGGACTCTGCAGTCGCTCTTGTTGAACCTCATCAGATTCCTCTCTGTCCAACTCTCCAATCTGTCCAGGTCTCGCTGAATGGCAGCACAGCCTTCTGGTGTGTCAGCCACTCCTCCCAGCTTTGTATCATCAGACAACTTGCTCAGGATGCACTCTATCACTTCATGCAGGTCATTGATGAAGATGTCGAACAAGATTGGGCACAGTATTTTCCCTGGAGAAAATACATAATCATAGAATCATATAGGTTGGAAAAGAGTTTCAATATTATGAGGTACAGACTCATAATATTGAACCATCAACATGATTTACTGATGACCATTGGAGATCTGTATGGAGGATGCTTATCTTCAGTGTTCTTTTTCTCAGAGAATTTTGATTTCAAGAGAAAACAGGATAGGTTTCCCTAATGATTTCTGATTGAGAAGATTGTGGCTTGTGACCTAAACAACTGAGAAGAAACTCTGCCCTTCATGACTTATTGACCAAGAACTCTAATGACTTCAGTAAAAA
Source organism: Penelope pileata (assembly GCA_013396635.1). NCBI lineage: Eukaryota > Metazoa > Chordata > Aves > Galliformes > Cracidae > Penelope > Penelope pileata. Next base: position 98,639 of record WBMW01003677.1, on the reverse strand, counting down.
ACATGCCTGAGCATCCTAGAGTACAATTTGCTTCCAAGTGATTCTCTGTTTACTGAAACTGAAGATTTCTCTAGAGAAGATTCTGTACATGCGGCAGGGAAATAATTGTCTCTAAGTTGTTGATGGATCAAGAATAAAAAAGCAAATAATTGTGTGTGTATTCAAGTAAAGAGCTGACGTAAACGTGAACATATACATGCATAGTTCAGCAGCGCCAAAACTACACCATGTATGCTAGAATCAATCCATATGCTAATACTGTGAACATGGAATTTACTAGAAACTTTTATGTCTTCAGCAGTCTGTGACATATTTATAGTTTCTGAACACCACATCTAGCATATAAGAAGTCAGAGATGAGCTGTGACACAGTCAAGAAGTGTTAGACAGAGGTAATGGAGTTAAAACAAGGAAGTACTTCTTCCTGACTGAATATGTTATCATAATCTTGATGCAAGAACACGATCTGTAAATATGACTTGATGGAAATCAAAATTTTGCACTATATTACATCACGCAAATAAATATAATATCTATATATGGTGACCTATTTGCATTTGTTTTTCCTTTTTGGTCAGACAAAAAGGTCAACATTGTAAATTAGTTTAAAATTTAATGTATGGATCTAGCAACATATCCTTTCTGATTCATAACAACACAAAAATATTTGTACACTGTACACATGCAACTTCTCTTAGCTAATGTGTAAGTTAAAATCTACTATATACATTTGAAAACTATAGACAGATTCTCTTCCAGCTAAAATTTTTCATAATAGGAAAGCTCAGACACACTAAATAGTCCCTCAAAAAATAAAAATAAAAAGTACATCCACAAAGAAAATGTAATGGGAGACTTTGTCAGTCCGATAAAGAGTAACTTTATTCCAAAGCTCATGGACTTGACACTTAGCTGTCCCAAAGATTTTTGTAGGATGAAACAACTTTAAAGTGACCTCAGTATGGAAAAGAGCAAGAGAAGAGACAGGGAAGTAGAGAAATTGAACGAAATCAAAAATGTGAACACAAGAATTATTTACAACAGTACATAATCTAAGACAACTATACACTCTTTCCCAGCTTATTTCAGTAAAGTGTAAGTGATTTGCTTGAAATCTTGTATTAAACTAGAAAGTCAAGAACTATATTGATAACTTCTCATTCCTGCGGGTATTTATATTTATTTATATATTTATTTATTTATATATTTATATTTATATAACATTAGCGTACAATTTTCCACAAATTCTGTCTTAAAACTTTTCTAGTTATCCTTAAACGCACAGTTACATCAAGAGTTTTATATCTTTGATTGTTTGTTTCGGCGGGTAGGTGGGATTAGTGAGTAATACAAGGTAATATGTATGAACATGTTGCAAAAAAAAAAAATTCTTATATGATGTTAATGAAAAATACATGTGTTTAATGTAAGCATACAACATCGTCTCACAGATGTTTTTAATTTTGATTTAGTTTTGTTTCAGCTTAGGTGACCTTCAACGGAAATACAATTATTAACAACTTCCACACATTTGGAATTTTCATTCCAAAATTTTCAAGAAACATCCCTCAGATAAACTATTAAAATCCTTGATTGTGATCAGCCAACCACAAGGTAAGAATTTCCATTGATGTGTAAGAGAAGATCTTTTCTCCAGAAGTTCCAAAGCACATTCCACAGATACAGAAGAAGCAGCAGAACAGAAATTTTGTTTCATGAAATTGAGAAGTTGCAAATTAAAAGACTGAGAGACAGGTACATAACAGGTAAACATGGGGATTCAAAGTGATCAAGAGTAACGCAGAAGAGTCGCATAAATATGAGATATTAATCCTCCTCCCCTTCTCTTCAATCAGGAAAAACTGGCATACTTAGGAACTCTCCGTAAGAAACTTACTTAAATTCTTAATGCAAGTGCTAGTTTGTGCTGTGCCATCTTGATTTCAGTTGGAATAGAATTACTTTGCTTCATAGAAGCTGGTATGATGCTGTACTTTGGAATTAGGAAGAAAAAATGTTGATTACAAAATGATGTTTTAGTTGTAGCTGAACACTGCTTACACAGAGTCAAGGACTTTTCAGCTTCTCATACATGAGGAAACTGTGAGTTGGCAAGAAGGTGGGAGGGATGACACTGTCTCCCACAGTATTCTTCTGGGGAAACTGGCAGCCAGTGCCTTGGACAGGTATATTCCTTGCTGGGTAAAGAACTGGCTAGAGGGCCAGAACCAGAGGGTAGTGGTTAATGGAGTTAAGTCCAGCTGGCGTCCCATCATGAATGGTGTCCCCCAAGGGTCGGTACTGGGGCCCATCTTGTTTAAATCTTTATTGATGATCTGGATGAGGAGATTGAGTGCACCCTCAGTAAGTTTGCAGATGACACCAAGTTGGGAGGATGTGTCGATCTGCCTGAGGGTAGGGAGGCCCTTCAGAGGGATCTGGACAGGCTGGATAGCTGGGCTGAGGCCAATGGGATGAGGTTCAACAAGGCCAAGTGCTGTGTCCTGCACTTTTGCCACAATAACCCCATGCAATGCTATAGGCTTGGGGCAGAGTGGCTGGAAGACTGTGCCGAGAAAAAGGACCTGGGGGTGTTGGCTGATGCTCAGCTGAACATGAGCCAACAGTGTGCCCAGGTAGCCAAGAAGAACAACAGCATCCTGGCCTGCATCAGAAATAGTGTGGCCAGCAGGAGCAGGGAGATGATCGTCCCCCTGTACTCAGCTCTGGTGAGGTCACACCTTGAGTACTGTGTTCAGTTTTGGGCCCATCACTACAAGGAAGACTTTGAGGCTCTGGAGCATGTCCAGAGGAGAGCAACAAAACTGGGGAGGGGTCTGGAGCACAAGTCTTAGGAGGAGTGGCTGAGGGAGCTGGGATTGTTTAGTCTGGAGAAGAGGAGGCTCAGGGGAGACGTCATTGCACTCTACAACTTCCTGAAGGGAGATTGTAATGAGGAGTGTGTAGGCCTCTTCTCCCAGATAACTAATTATAAGACTAGAGGAAATGATCACAAGCTGTGCCAGGCTAGATATAAGGAAAAACTTCTTCTCTGAAGAAGTGTTTAGGCACTGGAACAGGCTCCCCAGGGAGGTGGTTGAGTCACCATCCCTGGTAGTGTTCAAGAAGCGTCTAGATGAGGTGCTAAGGGATGTGATTTAGTAATTTAGTGGCTAATATTGGTGGTAGGAGGACAGTTGGACTAGGTGGTCTTGTAGGTCCATTCCAACCTAGTGATTTCAAGATTCTATGATTCTAAGAACAGCTGAGCCAACTGACCAAAGGGACATTCCATACCATATGACATGCTCAGCAATAAAACTGAGGATGTTGTCTGGGCCGGGAGCTAGTGTTTCGTAATTGTGTTGTTTATCACTTCATTTTAAAATTCCTCTTTTTCTTCTTCTTCTTCTTGTTTAAATAAACCCTTCTTATCTCAACTGCCAAGTTCAGGTTAGGGTTGGACATCAGGTTTACCATGAGTCAGTTGTGTGCCCTTGTGGCCAAGAAGAACAATGATATCCTGAGGTGCATTAAAAAGAGCAAGGCCAGTAGGTCAAGGGAGGTTATTATTCCCCTCTACTCTACACTGGTGAGGTTACCCCAGGCTGTGGGAAGTGCATAGGTCTTTCTCCTGGAGCAGAGATGGGTGGCAGATCAGCCTGCACCAGGTGTGCCCAGGTGAAGGACCTCCTGCATCAGGTGGCTGAGCTGCAGGAGACGGTCAAGAGGCTGTGTAGTATCAGGGACACAGAAATGGAGATAGATAGCTGGATTCGAGTGCAGCCTGTGCTGAACCCACAGTCTGGAGCCAAACAGACCCACACTGTTCCACTGGCACATCCAGCTAGAACTGAAGTCAACATTGGGGATGAATGGCAAATTGCCAGGAAAAGGACTGTCAGGAAGAAGAAACCTCCCTCAAAGCCTGAGGTGCCACTGCAAAACTGCTCCATGGCTCAGTAGGGAGGAGAGAAAAAAGAATCTCTAACATGGAAGTCCTCAGGCCCGGGTAAGGCAACATGACCAGCTCCATGTTGCATAACAACTTCTGCAACCAAGAGAAAGCGATGGGTCATAGTGGTGGGTGACTCCCTTCTGAGGGGTACAGAGGCACCTATTTGTTGTCCTGACCCACCACCTACAGAGGTCTGCTGCTTACCTGGGGCCCACATCAGGGACGTCACAAAGAGATTGTTGGACCATGTACGACACACTGATTACTATCCACTGCTGCTATTTCACGTAGGCGCTAGTGACACAGCAGTAAGCAATGTGAAGAGTATTAAGAGGGACTACAGGGCACTGGGAGTAGTGGTGAAGGACTCAGGAGCGCAGACAATCTTTTCATCAACCCTCCTGGTTAAAGGGAAGGAGAGGGAAAGGGAGGAAAAAATTGAGAAAATCAATAAATGGTTGAAGGAGTGGTGTCATAGACAGGGGTTTGGTTATTTGGACCATGAGACTCGCTTTGAGAAATCTGGTCTTCTAGGGGCTGATGGGGTCCAACTTTCAGAGAAGGGGAAAGATATATTTGGCAACAAGCTTTCCAACCTAGTCAGGAAGGCTTTAAACTAAAGTTTCTGGGGTAGGGGCTCCTCAATCCATCTCACTTTGAGGTCAATGACACTAATGGTTGCCCTGGGCCTGGAGTAGAACCACAGGCCAGAAAGAGAGCACCTGAAGGGAAGGAAGAGGGAACTCCAATTGGTAAATCAGCCTCAGTGGGGGCCCAACTTAAATACCTGTACACTAACGCATGGTGCATGGGGAACAAACAGGCAGAGTTACAGGTGTGTGTGTGCCTACAAAGCTATAATGTCATTGGCATCATTGAGACGTGGTGGGACAACTCCCGTGATTGGAGCATAGGAACAGATGAGTATAAATTCTTTAGGAAAGACAGGGTTATATTTTCATGTAGCTGCATTGTTATGTTATTGAATATCAGCTGTACAACTTGATTTGTGATCCAGAAGTAATTACCTCTAATTCTCACTCTTACGTCTGGAAATACACGTGTGGATATTGAAGTATTTTTAAAGCGACCACCTTTTACAAAATCATGAAATGCTACATAAAAAAATACAGAAGTATTTTAGTAAAAAAAAAAAAAAAAGGAAAAAAGGAAAACACTGAAAAATAAAACTTAATGTGAACCATTTGTAATGGTGATGAAATAAAGCTAACAAACAATAACAACTAGAATAACAAAAAAAAGGACACAACAAAATATTTACTTCAAAAGAATGGAAAGAAACAAATTTATTTTGCATAGGTACTAGCATAAATACTGCTTACTTTCATTTCATAATAGCTCCCTTACGAGAACAGACTGAGCCAGCTAGAGCTCTTCAGCCTGGAGAAGAGAAGGCTCCAGGGAAATCTGACAGTGGCCTTTCAGTATCTAAAGGGGACAGATGCTTTAGCAGGGTCTCTGGTAACAAAGGGAAATTGTTTCAATCTGTAAGAGAAGAGATTTAGATTGGATATAAAGAAGTTCTTTACAGAAAGGGTGGTGAAGCCCTGGAATAGGTTGCTCAGAGATATGGTGGAAGCCGTGTCCCTGGAGACATTCAAGGTCAGGCTGGACCAGGCTCTGAACAACATGATTTAGCTGTATATGTTCCTGTTCATTGCAGGGAAGTTGGACTCAATGACATTTAAAGGTCCCTTCCAGCTCAAATGACTATATGATTCTACGTTCTGACAAACTCATAATTTTGCAATTAAATAACAAACCAGAGATTCAGTGGTGATTTACAGGAGAGAGTAAAGTCTTTATCACTATGATGAATAATCTTCAGACATATCCATCAGACTATATTGACTGTCAAATATTATATATTTATTTTCATAAAATCACCAAGGCATCCTGAAATGCGCATAGCCAATACAGCACAAAAGTGTTTAGATTTTCAGAGTGGGTAAGACAACATGTTGATTTACACAATAACATTTTTATCCAGATCCCTGGATACCGAGTGAACTTCAGGCTGATTTTCATCCAAGTAAGGTGCTGTAGACCAGAATACTGATGAAATATGTATCACAAAAAAAAAAAAAAAAAAAAAAAAAAAAAAAAAAAAAAAAAAAAAAAAAAAAAAGGAAAAAATGAAAACAAAGAAAAATACTGAGAAGAATCGTCCTTTATTTGCGCTTGATTTCTAATAACATACTAACAGTAATGTCAAATATTTTTCGTAGTGGGAATGCTATAATCCTCTAACAAAGCTGCTTATATAGGCAAGGAGCATTTCAGGTTTACTGTGCTAGATACAGTTTCTAGTACATTTGCTTTTAGGTAATCTATAGCACAAATCAGTACTGGTTTCTGACTAAAGCATAGATAATCTTCTGCTGTGCTTTCAGCAGTAAAAATATGTCTCACTGATGGTTTTTTTCCCCTAGTGATCCTAATCATTAACACAATATTTGTAACATGGATGCTGGATACTGTGGCAGTATATGAGAAATTTAATGACAAATTTAAATAAATCCATGTTTATTTTTTTTTACTGTAAATTGGAAAAAATAAGACAAAATCCAGTCACAATAAAGTCGAAATCAAAATATATGAAGGTACATCCCATACATCACATTAGCATACATTTTAATTATAAAAGTAAAATCTCTACTCATCTAGAAAATTATTTTGCTAAATATAAAAATGACCAATATGTAATCTTAGTTCTCAATGAATTCGATTGTTCAAGGCACTACTTTAAGTTTTTGAAATGTTTATTGAATAGAATCAAGTGCAAATGTTTAGTTCTACTTGACTAAAAATTCGCATGAATGGATCCTGAGAACAAATTATTTCAAGGCAAAGTGAATGTAGTGAACAAAAACTGGAGCTTAGAAAAGTATGTGGGGTGGTATATTGTGATGTACAAGTAGTGTTTGAATATATAATTATCACCTTAGGAGTGTATTTTTTTTAAATAGTAATTCTACTAACTGTTCTGTAGAATTGCTACACTGCTCTTAAAAACATGTTTTTTAAGACTGTTGATGTAGACTAGGATGTGAAATGATAAATTACTATAGATCTGATTGTATTCTCCTTATATTGTTGCTTTTAAAAACGGAAATCTAATGATCAGTTCTCTGTGAAGTCTTGCAGCAAGAAATTATAATTCATTTCTTGCAGAGAATGGGATGTGCATTCATATTAAAAACAGTAGTGAAATTTGACAGATCTAAACTCAGTTGCTTTAAGTAAATTATAAATCATTATGCCTTAGGATTCTGTTCAAAATAATATTATATATATGTCTACAAAATGAGACAGGTATACTAGAACCTATTTAAGTCATGAACATTCTTTTAAAAACAATAAGTTCTGGGACAAAGAGCCTAACCTCCCATGCATATACCATTCAATACCATTCATTTGGGTATGATCATGCAAGCCACAGCTGAGCCACAAAATTCAGCTGATTATTGTTTTTAAATGTACATAGCCCTTTAGACTTTCAGATAAACTGGTTTAATATTGTTATTCATTGCTACTCCAGCTGTTTGCTTTGTTAATAACACTATGAACTGGGAATGTAAAACCTCAGAAACTTATTACTAGATGTAGGAATATATCCTTTCACTGTGTGTAACATTCAGCAGAAAAATACAGGACTGGAATAGATGAGGTGCAAGAGCAAAACAGCAACTTCCATGTGTGAGAAGCAGAGAAGTGATTTGGAGAAAATGCATGTTTGGTTAGCTTATTGACAGTATCTCAGACATGCTTTGGAAGATTGTTTTCCATCTCTAGTGATGAGCTTCCAGTATACTTCTGACTAACTGAAAGGAAACTGTCCTGGGCCACATTAGCAAGATTGTAAGGGATATGACTATGTCAATCCATCGAGCACTTCACAGAATCACAGAATGCAAAATGTTGGTTGTCATATCTGGAGATCTAGTTCAACTCTCTGCTTTGCGCAGTGTTAGCTAGAGCAAGTTTCTCAAGGCTTTGTCCAAACAGTACTGTATATCTCTAAGGATGGAGACTCTATAACCTCTCTGGGCAACTTGCGCCTGTTTTGATCACCTTCACGGGAAAAAATATTTTTCTTAGAATCAGATGTAATTTTAAATCTTTCTGGTTTTCTGCACTGCCACTTCTCCTGTCACTGTGCACCACTGAGAACAGTCTGGTTCCACCTTCTTCACACATTCTCATCAGGTATTTATACATATGGATATGTATTATGGGTCAGATATTTATACATATGATCTATTCAAAGACTTGTTTCTTCCAATTGGAACATTCCCAGCCATTTAATATAGAATCATAGAATGCTTTTTGTTGGAATAGTCCCTTAAAAATCATGTGGTCTAACAGCTGCTTCCATGGGCAAAGACATCCTTCAGTAGATATGGTTTCAGATATGGTTCAGTAGATTGCTCAAGGCCCAATCTGACATGACTTCAAACACTTCTACTGATAAGGTTTCCTCAACAACTTATCTGGGCAATCTACCTCAGTGTCTCATCCCCCTCAGTGTAAAAAATATCTTCTTTCTACTCAATCTAAATTTACCTTCTCTCAATTTAAAATAATTACTGTTTTTCCTGCCTCTATAGGTCCTGATACGACAGATGCTCCAGTCTCTTAATGATTGATTAGACCACAGCTGGAATATTGTGCCCAGATTTATTCCTGCAGTTCAAGAGAGACATTGAAATATCTGAGTCCCGGAGCCACCGAGGTGCTCAAACTTTTGGAGATCTTGACAACTGAAGATATAGGGTTTGTTCAGCCTGGAGAAGAGGATGCCTTGAAGGGAACCTAAGTGCAGTCATCTAGTACCTAGAAGGTACTTACAGAAAAAATGAAGGTACTTTCTTGACAAAGATACATCATAACAAGCATTAACAGATAGAAGAAAAAAGTCTTTATTTGGAAAGCAACTAAGCATTGGAATAGGTTGCAAAAATTCATTCACTGAAAATTTTCAAAAAATTGGTTTGATAGGGTTCTGCATAATCTAATCTAAGGCTCTAATTTCAAAAGGCAGTTGGATTAAATGATTTCTAGATGTTTCTTCTAATGTACGTTTTTTTGTGACTATAATTTTATTAGAAATTTTCTTTTTTCAGATTACTCAAAGAATAGATAAAAAGTTAGTGAGTAAGGTTTGTTACCTATGCTAACAGACAGCAGTTTCCTTCTCTGCAGCTAGGTTATTTGACACAAGGTGATGTTCATTATCTGTTCTGATACTGACAATGCTGAGCATTTTCATTGTTCCAAAGCATTTCTCATTGCAAATCATATAAACAGTTGTCTGCAATTTTTCAAGAAGGATAAAGAAATCGGTCAAAACATTTTTCCACTTCATGAATTTGCCTCAGATACTTTTCAGGATATAATTCTAGTCATAAAAATTCATTTTTCTTAGAAAATGGAAGAAGTAGATTTTATTTATTTATATTACAACATTCATAGAATCATAGAATAATTAAGGTTGGAAAAGACCACTAAGATCATCTAGTCCAACCACCAACCCATCATCACCTTGCCCAGTAAACCACGTCCCTCAGTGCCACATCTACGTGTTTCTTGAAAACCTATAGAGACAGTGACTCCACTACTTCCTTGGGAAGCCTATTCCGATGCCTCTATCACTCTATCTGAGAAGTTTTTTCCTAATATCCAACCTGAACCTCCCCTGGTGCAACCTGAGGTCATTGCCTCTCATTCTATCACTGTTACCTGGGAGAAGAGGTCTACCTCCACCTCCCTACAACCTCTTTTCAGGTAGCAGTAAGCGAGTAATCAGATCTCCCCGGAGCCTTCTCTTCTCCAGACTAAGCAATCCCAGGTCCCTCAGCCATTTCTCATAAGACTTGGTGCTCCAGAACCTTCACCAGCTTGATTGCCCTTCTATGGACATGCATCAGGTATTCAATGTCTTTCTTGGAGTGAGGGACCCAAGACTGAACTCAGTACTTGAGGTGCCTCATCAGTGCTGAGTACAGAGGGACAATCAACTCCCAACTCCTGCTGATTATATTATTTCTAATACAAGGCAGGATGCCAGCTGACCTTCTTGGACACCTGGGTGCATTGCTGGCTCATTTTCAAATGGCTGTCAACTAACACCCCTAGATCCTTTTCCTCCATGCAGCTTTCCAGACACTCTGCCCCACTCTGTCTGCAGAAACGCATTGAGCTGTTGTGACCAAAGTGCAGGACCTGGCACTTGGTCTTGTTAAAGCTCATACAGTTGGCCCCAGACCACCAATCTAGCCTATCCAGGTCCCTCTGCAGGTTTTTTCTATCCTCTGGTAGATCAACACTTTTTCCTTGTTTGGTGCCATCTGCAAACTTATTGATGGTGCCCTCAATCTCCTCATCCAGATCATCAATTAAACAGGACTGGCCCTAATACTGACCCCTGGGGAACACCCCTAGTGATCATCTGTCAGCTTGATTTAACTCCACTCACCACTGTAATCAAAAGTAATTCATATAACTTGAACCTGATACACCCTAGCTGAGAGTGCATTGAGTTTATGTGGCAAGGTTTGGCAGCAGGGGGAGCTACAGGGGTGACCTCTGTGTTAATTCCAGCTGGGACAGAATTTAGTTTCTCTCGCAGTGTCTCACTATGTTTTGGTTCTAGAAAGAAAACAATGCAGATAACATACCCATGTTTTTTAATTGTTGCTGGGCAGTGCTGTACAGAGCTGAGGCTGTTTCAGTTTCTCAGTTTCTTGTATTGCTCTGCCAGCAACAGAGTTGGTGGATGCACAAGGACTTGGGAGGGGACAGTACCAGGGCAGCTGATCTAAACTGACCAAAGGGATATTCCATACCATATGACATCATGTAAATAAAAAACTGAGGGAGTTAGCCAGGGGAAGTGGGCACTGTCTATCACTTGTTTTCGCACGTATAGATATATACGAGTTCATATTTGTCATTACTGTTATTCCTTTACTTCCTTTCCTGTCTTAGTAAATGGTTTTTATCTCAACTCACTAGTTCTGCTGTATTTTCTCCTAAATCTCTCCCCATTCCACTGGGGGAGGGGAAGGGGGGGTGACAGAGGAGGAAGGTGAGCAAATGACTATGTGACTATCTGCTGGGTCAAGGGACAACATCTCTCAGGGTAGTCCAGAACCTACCCTGTAACAGGTAAGAGTCATCTCCAACCAGCTCCAAATGATACCTGCCACTGGGCAGAGTTGAGCCAGAAAAAAATGCTGGTTGTGCCCCTGTGAGGGGATATTCTAAAAAGGAAAAAACTGCTGAGAAAACACCAGCTGAAAGAGTGAGGAAGTGTGAGAGAAACAACTCTGTAGACAGAAAGATCAGTGAAGGAGAGGGAGGAGGTGCTTCATGTGTCAGAGCAGAAGTTCCCTGTAGCCTATGGAGGCGCCCATGGTAGAGCAGGTGGATGTGGACTAAAGGAGGTGACAGACCATGGAGAACCCACCAGAGGAACAGACTCTGTGCCAGAAATGCAACCCATGAAGAGGAGCCCACGGTGGAGCAGGTGGTCTGACAGGAGCTGCTGCCTATGGGGGATCCATGCTGGAGCAGTCCACTCCTGAAAGATGGGCTCCTTGACAAGGTCATATCGTATATCAGTTCTTGAAGAGATTCAGCCTGTGAGAAGCCTATCTTGGATTAGTCTGGGAAAGACTACATCATGTGGGAGGGAACTCATGCTGAAGCAGGAGAAGAGTGAGAATAGAGGAGTGTCAGGGATATCGGTTGTGAACTGCAACCTCCATTCCCCATTCCTCTGCACTTCTCAGAGGGAGGACACAGAGGAGGGTGGATAGGAGAGAAGGTATTTTAAGTTTGCTTTTAGTTTCTCACTGGTCTGTTATTTACAATAGGAAATAAATTATATCCCTATGCTGAGTCTGTTCTGCCTTTGTTGAGCCTTTTTTTTTCATGATATTTTCTCCCCTTGTTCTTTTGAGGATCCAGAGCAAGAGAGTGGTGTGGCAGACCATGGTGAAACCTCTGTAGAGGGGAATTAAAGACAGAATTCAAAGGCTTAGTTTTTTGAAACTCCCTAGATTTGCATAAACTCTAAATCTTTAACAAATTTTCTCTAATCATCAAAGATGACTTCAATTTCAGCAGAAAAGAAATATTTGGAATACTTATTGCCCACTTAATCTGATATGTCATTTTCTAGACAGATCCATTATGAAAAAGTTTGTTTTGCGTTGTTATTGAGAACTTCATCTTGTGACTTGCATAACTTTCTAAGTGCAGTTATTGTTCTAGTTATTCTATCTGGTACTTTTCCACACCAAATGAAATGACGACTTAGAACCCAATCAGTTAGTTGTTTTTAAGAATAAACTTTAGAATAACAAAGTGAAAACGAGGTTGGACTTTTTTTTTTTTTTTTTTGTCTAGAACACCAAGTATGCAGGAGTATCTATTGCTTTACATGGGTTTTCAGTTTTTCAGTTTATTTGTTATCGTTTGATGCGCATAGGGACATATGTTCCTTGTGCAATTAAGTCAGCAAGCAACTAATGACATTTGTTTTATGCTTTTCAGTGCCATTCGCAATTTGAGAATTTAGAAGCAGTAAGACAGTATCTCTGTGGTATCACTCTTGAGCTTATAAACCTTTCTTTATTCATCACCTTTTGCACAATTCAAATTTGTAGATCTAGTGTGGTGAAAGTTAAACACAGTACACTGGATCAAATGACATGAGCTTCAATACCGTTAGTTTGTGCAAGGAGAAAGGCTTTTTCAAGAAACTGACTTCTTCATATGTAGTTCAAATATCTTTTGTTTAAAAAAATAAATGTATCTTCACGATGTGTTTATCCAGAACTTAGAAGCAGTCATTATCCTTGTCAGCACTGAAAGCTGAAACTGTGGAACTAATATTTCTTTTTTTCTACTGTGAAAACTGAGGATGGTGCCACAGTTTCAGCAATCTGCAACATATTTTGACTTATCAGCCTTTCTAAATAGCAGAGAAAAAAGAAAAACCAAAGTTTTCTTTAAAGCTCAAGTTTTAAAGTTTAACTAAAGTTTAAAGTTTAAAAAAACTAAAGTAAATGTCTCTCATTTCAGTTCAGATGAGGGATTTTCCTTGTTTGGATCAAAATAAGGCTTTATATTGGATAATTCAAGGAGAACATAACCCTTAAAAGATGTGCAGAACTGAATTAATAACTTTGTCTCATTTTAATCTGCATTATCCATAACTGCTAAGTAAACTTTTTTTATACATTAACTATTTTAGAAATACTATTTTTCCTTAGTTGCAATTCTTTTTATTAGTTCCATTGTCATGTTTTCAGGTACGAAAACGCACATAATGATAAACACTGAAAGATTAAATGTAATCACATTTACTAAATAAATGAAAACAACATTTTATACATGTCTGAAAAGTATTTCTCTCAAATTAGCATAGGAGAAAAAAGATTCTATATATTTTATTGGTGATCCCGTCTGGAAATGCTAATAGCATATTTCCTTGAATCCAAATTATTATTTCAAAAGTATCACGTCTGAATCCTACAGAAAAAAGGAAGTGGAAATAAAGCAAACACATTAATTCAGTGTTTACAGTCAGATTTGCAATTTTGAAAATTTATCCTTCTGTCAAAGGCCTTGTACAAGTGAGGGCAGACAACATGAGTTGTCCTTCCCTTCTTTTGTCCACCGATACTGTCACTCCATCATAAAAGGTCACCAGATTGGTCAGACACAATCTGCCCTTGGTGAATCCATGCTGGCTGTCTTGTATCATCTCCTCATCTTGCATGTGCTTAAACATGCCCTCCAGGAGGATCTGCTTCATGATCTCCCCAGACACAAACATAAGGCTCACCAGCCTATAGTTCCCTGTGTTCTCCTTATTATAGAATCATAGCATAGCTTGGGTTGAAAGGGACCCCAAAGGTCATCAAGGTCCAACATCCCTGCCACAGCCAGAGCCACCAGCCTCCAGATCTGGCACATAGAATCATAGAAACACTAGGTTGGAAAAGACCTACAGGATCATCTAGTCCAACCGTCCTCCTATTACCACCACTACCCACTAAGCTACTAAATCATACCCCTTAGCACCTCATCCAGATGCTTCTTGAACACGGCCAGGGACGGTGACTCCACCACCTCCCTAGGCAGGCCATTCCAGTGCCTGACCACTCTTTGAGAGAAAAAGCTTTTCCTTATATCTAATCTAAATTTTCCCTGGCGCAACTTGTAGCCATTCCCTCTTGTCCTGTCAGTAGTTACCTGGGAGAAGCAGCCAACTAGATCAGGCTGTCCAGGATCCCATCCAACCTGGCCTTGAACACCTCCAGGGATGGGGCATCCACAAAGTCTCTGGGCAGCCTGTTCCAGCACCTCATCACTCTCTCAGTGAAGAACTTCCCCCTGACGTCCAATCTAAATCTCTCTTTCAGTTCAAAACCATCCCCCCTTGTCCTAACTCTATCTACCCTTGTAAAAAGTTAATTTCCCTCCTGTCTATAATCTCCCTTAAAGTACTGGAAGGCCATAATGAGGTTTCTCTGCAGCCTTCTCTTCTCCAGGCTGAACAAGCCCAGCTCCCTCAGACTGTCCTCATAGGGAGATACTCGAGCCCTCTGATCATCTTCGTGGCTCTCTTCTGGACCTTCTCCAAAAACTCTACATCTTTTCTGTGCTGGGAGCCCCAGACCTGGGTGCAGTAGTCCAGATGGGGCCTCACGAGGACAGAGTAGAGAGGGACAATCACCTCCCTCTCCCTGCTGGCCACCCCTCTTCTGATATTGTTGGCCTATTGAGCTGCAAGAGCATGCTGCTGGCTCATGTTAGATTTTTCATTGACCAAGGTGTCTTAGTTTCTAACAGAAGTTACTTCTCTCACAGTGTCTAGTATGAAGCTATGTTTTGTTCCCAGAAGAGAAACAAAACTGATAACACCTGGCAGTGTTGAACACAGCCAATTTTGTGACGTATTTTGTTCCTCAGTGAAGCAGTTAGAAGGCATAAAGAGCCGGGAACTGGGAGGGGACAGGACCAGGGCAGCTGGCCCAAACTGACCAAAGGGATATTCCATACCATATGACATCATGTAATATAAGGAAGGGAAGTGAGCTGGCAGGATCCGTTTGCTTGGGGATTGGCTAAGCATTGGTAGCGGACGGTGAGCGATTGCTTTGTACAATCACTTGCTTTGTATATAATTATCATTACTGTTATTGTACTCTATTTTCCTCTTTCTGTTAGTAAATGGTTTTTATCTCAACCCCCGAGTTCTACCTTCTTTCTCGATTCTCTCCCCCATCCCAGCTGGGAGGAAGGGGGAGGGTGAGCGAAAGGCTGTGTGGGGTTTCCAGGCCTGCCGGCTGAAACCAGAACACAGGGCCCCATGGTCCTTCTCAGCAGGGCTACTCTGAAGGATTTATTCTCCCAGTCTGTATACATAGCTGGGATTATTCCGACCCAAGTGCAAAACCTTGCATTTTGTTTAACCTCATAAGGTTCACACGGGCCCACCTTTCAAGCTTGTCAAGGCCTCTCCTCCCTTTCTTAAAATGGGAGTGATGTTTCTCTTTTTCCAGTCACCAGGGACTTTGCCCTGTGTTCAGTACTGTGTTCAGTTTGGGGCCCATCACTGCAAGAAAGACTTTGAGGCTCTGGAGCATGTCCAGAGGAGGGCAATGAAACTGGCGAGGGGTCTGGTGCACAAGTCTTATGAGGAGCAGCTGAGGGAGCTGAGATTGTTTAGTCTGGAGAAGAGGAGGCTCAGGGAAGACTTTATTGCACTTCACAACTACCTGAAAGGAGGTTGTGATGAGGTGGAGGTCAGCCTCTTCTCCTATGTAGCTAAGGATAAGATTAGAGGGAATGGCCTCAAGTTGTTCCAGGGGAGATTCAGGTTAGACATTAGGGAAAAACTTATCTGCGAGAGTTGTTAGGTACTGGAACCGGCTGCCCAGTGAGGTGGTTGAGTCATCGTCTCTGGAGGTGTTCACGGTACATCTGGATGTGGGACTGAGGGACATAGTTGAGTGGGTAATATTGGTGGTAGGCGGGTGGTTGGACTAGATGACCTTGGAGATCTTTTCGAACTTTGATGATTCTATGATTCTACTTGATACTGTTTGATGTTTTGGCTAAAATAATTTTATTAAGAAAAACATAGAAAGGGGGATGGTGAATTCTGATGGGGCAGAACAAGTTTACTGGGGACAGAAAATGAGGGGAATGCTTGATACCCCAATGGATCATGTTACCATACAGAGATGTTGGTAGGCTGGAGAAATGGGCTTTCGTGAACCTCATGAGGTTCACCAATGAGAATTGCAGTGCACTGCTTCTGCACTTGAGGAGGTACTAACCTGTGCAACAGTACATGCTGGGGACCACCTAGCTGGAAAGCAGCCTGGCAGAAAAGGACCTAGAAATTCTGGTAGACAAGAAGTTGAACATAAGTCAGCAATGTGCTCTTGCTGCTAAAAAGGCAAACGTTATTCTTGACTGCCTGAGGGAAAAGCAGATCAAGAGATGGAATCCTTCCTCTCCACTCAGCATCGATGAGGCCACACCTGAAGGACTGTGTTCAGTTCTGGGTCCCTATGTACGAGCCTGGAAAGAGTTCAGTGGAAGGCCACCAAGACAATCAAAGGACTGGAACACCTCTCCTGTGAGGAAAGGCTGACAGAACTGGGACCGTTCTAGAGAGAGCAGGATCTTGTCAATATGTAATACCTGAAGGGAGGCTGCAAAAAGGACAGAGTCAGGCTCTTTTCAGTGGTGCCCAGTACTAGGACAAAGGTAATGAGCACAAACTAAAATCTTTTACCACAGATTTGCAGGATTTATTGGCGTTTCAATTAACACTGTGTTGCAGCGGAAAAGCTAATGAGATAGACTGAATAGTTTCAAGAAAGAATTTTAAGCACTTAGATCTTATTTAATTAATATTTTTCTTGATGTTCATAGAATCATAGAATCATTTAGGTTGGAAAAGACCAGTAAGATCATCTAGTCCAACTGTCCACCTACTACCAATATTGCCCACACAATCATGTTCTTAAGTATCACATCTATACAATTCTTGAAAATGTCCAGGGACAGTGACTTCACCACCTCCGTGGGCAACCTGTTCCAATGTATGACCACTCTTTTTTAGAGTTTTTCCTAACATCCAACCTGAACAACCCCTGACACAACTTGAGGTCATTTCCTCTCATCCTGTCAGTCGTTACCTGGGAGAAGAGTCTGACCCTCACCTCACTACAACCTCCTTTCAGGTAGTTGTAAGACAGTGATCAGGTCTCCGCTGAGCCTCCTTCAGACTAAACAATCCCAGTTCCCTCAGCTGCTCGTCCTCTGGACTTGTGCTCCAGACCCTTCACCAATTTTGTTGCCCTTCTTTGGACATGCTACAGGGCCTCAAGGTCTTTCTTGTAGTGAGAGGCCCAAAACTGAACACAGAAGGACTTGAGTGTCTTGGTGGACAACAGGTTAGCCGTGAGTCACTAGTGTTCCCTTGTGGCCAAGAAGGCCAATGATATCTTGGGGTGCATTAAAAAGAGTTAGACAGCCAGGTGGTCAAGGGAGGTGCTGTTCTCCCTCTGCTCTGTCCTGGTGAGGTCACAACTAGAATATTGTGTCCATTTTGGGGCTCTCCAGTTCAAGAAAGACAGGGATCTCCTAGAAAGACGGAGGGCAACAAAGATGATGAAGGACCTGGAGCATCTCCTGTATGAGGAAAAGCTGAGAGATCTGGGTCTGTTCAGCCTGGAGAAGAGAAGACTGAGAAGTGATCTGATCAATGTTTATAAATATCTAAAGTGCAGGACTCAAACAAATTTGATCCGGCTTTTTTAGTGGTGAGCAGCAACGGAACAAGGGGCAATGAGAAAAAACTGGAACACAGGATGTTCCACATGAACATGAGGAAGAACTTCACAGTGAGAGTGACAGAACACTAGAACAGGCTGCCCAGAGAGATTGTGGAGTCTTTGTCTCTGGAGATACTCAAGACCCACCTGGACACTTTCATGTGCAACCAACCCACTGTAGGAAGTCTACTTTAGCACGTTTAGGAGTTGGACTCAAGAATCTCTAGAGGTCCCTTCCAAATCCTGTGATTCTGTACACAAAGTGTGGTCTCACCAGGGTTGAGTACAGGGGTATGATCACCTTCCTGCTCCTGCTGGATACACTATTTCTAATACAACCCAGGATGCCATTGACCTTTTTGGCCACCTGCACACAATGCTGCTCAGCTAAGCATTGACCACCACTCCCTAATCCTTTTCCTCAGCACAGTCTACCAACCACTCTGCCCTACACCTGTATTGTTGCATGGAGTTGTTGTAACTAAAGTACAGGATCTGGCACTTGGTCCTGTTGAACTTCATCCCATTGGCCTAAGCCCAGCAATCCATCCTGTCCAGATCCCTTTGTAAGGCCTTCCCAACCTCAGGCAGATTAACACTTCCTCCCAGTTTTGTGTCATCTGCAAATATACTGAGGGTGCACTCAATTCCCTCATCCAGGTCATCAATAAAGATACTAAACAGGGTTGGCCCTATACTGACCCTTCGTGGGAGCACCACCCATGACTGGTTGCCAGGTGGATTTAACTCCATTTGCCATCACTCTCTGGGCTCAGCCCTCTTGCCAGCTTTTCACCCACCAAAGAGTATACCTGTCCAAGCCACTCGCTGCCAGTTTCTCTAGGAGAATACTATGAAAGACAGTGTCAAAGGCTCTGCTAAACTCCAGGTAGACTATGTCAATAGCCTTTCCCTCATCCACCAGGCAGGACACATGGTCATAGAAGGAGATTAGACAAGCAGGACCTGCCTTTCATGAACCCGTACCATCTGGGCCTGATTCCCTTGTTGTACCACACATGACATATGATCGCATTCAAGATTGTCTGTTCCATGACCTTCCCTGACACTGAGGTCAGGCTGACAGGCTTGTAGTTCGCTGGATCTTCCTTATGACCTTTTCTGTAGATAGCAGCCACATTTGCAGTATGCACAAATATACATATATTTAAGCCCATAAAAGTAGAATGAAAGTTTTATGTAATACAATAGAGTCAGCACAGTCCAGCAAGCTAAGGCAAATAACTCGGGAGGCACTAACCACGTCAGCTATTAAATTGCTGTGCAGCTATAAAATTAGTTGCTTCCCATATGCCTCAGTTTGGGCTGTCAAGAAAGCTGGAAAATGACAAGGTGTCTTCCCTCTATCATGCTGAGTACAGAATATATGATTTTTATTTATTTATTTATTTATTTAGGTAAGGAGGAGAATTTACCTAGGAGACTGAGAAGATTGGACAAAACTACAGGAAATAAGTGATACATAGATTGCCATGGCAGATCTAAACAGACACTCAGGAGAGAGAACAGAGCAGCAAAAGTGTCATCAAATCAATTTTTTTCAGAGCAGTACAAGATGAAACTACATAAAATGTAACTTTGAATATTAAAAAATTATACTAAATCATGGAAGCTGAGGTGAGAATTACTTTCTCATACCCATTTTGCATCTAAAACCTGAATATAATATATGAACATCCCTCAAATCTTGTAACTCCTGTGCGTAGAGAACTCCCAACAATGACTAATCCCACAAAGCTTTGCCCTGCCAAAAAGAACGATAAGCAAACATACAGGGAATCATATACTAATGAGAAATGCTACTGCAGTCTCTGAATCCCTTTATATTCCTTGAGCTGAGCTGTGGTGAACCTTTTGTTATCAGTTCTTGTTAGTTTTTTTTTTTTTTTTTTCTTTCTTTTAAATGTCAGGAATTCCAGCACTGGGAGATGATCAACCTATTCATTTGAACAGAGAAGTGTGTCAGCATTTTAGTTTACCTCTAGACTGGGAGGCTGCGTGTACTACTCCACACTGATAACAAAGCACTATCACTTTTCAAAGTGTCAGGGCACACTGACATATCAGCACTGGAACTTAAATGAAAAGCCCCTTCTAATTTAACTGATAATCTGCTGAAGCTGTTTTCAAGCCTAGCACTTTTGTTTTCAATTAAAACTTTCTTGTAGCTAGAAAAAAAGTTTGGTGTATGCTGTTCCCTCTTTGGGTGGCAGGAACAGATCTAAAAATGTATGAAAAAGAATAGAATATTTTTCACATTGTTAAATGTAAGGTGATTGTCAGGTAGAAATTGCACAGGACATATTTGCACCTTCTGGAAGCTGTTTGTGTTAGACTGACTAGTTTGCTATCAAAATGGGAATTATCTGAAGTAAGCTACACAGTGATGAACACATGTTGGAAAAAAAATCTATTATTCTGTGTTAAATTAGTGCTCAGATCTACACTCAATTGAAAAAGTTTAAGAAAAATTTTAAAGCATGTAGCACTTTCGGCAGCAACAGTTTCAGCATGTTTTTAAAGACATATAGGCAAGAAATCAATTTGTGCTTTTAAATATTTCTTTCACCTTCACTGGTGTTTTGATAAATTACCCTACAGTATTAGGTTTTTAGATCATTATTTTTAAAATAATAGTATATTGTATATTAGAGGATAAAAAGATAGTATTGCAGTTTTAGAGAACATTCACAGTAATATCCACATAAAACTGTTAAAAATTTTGGAAATACTGTTTTTCTTTAGGCAGACAGCAATTTTCTGGCAATTTGTCTCTTGTACAGCCATTAAGTACAATAAGTGATTATTTTCTTCTTCTTCTTCTTCTTCTTCTTCTTCTTCTTTTTTTTTTTTTCCAAAATACCTTCTACTTCCCTTGGTTTCCTTCAGCACATTTTTCACTAGAAAGCTGTTTCATGGGATCGACTATATGTCAAAATACTGTCCTCTAAGTAATCGCATGACTCAGCCTGTCATTACTTGATTGATCAAGACTTGGACCAATGAAAAATAAAACATATGGCCTTTATCCAAACAAAATGATGTGAATAAATATAAATTTAGAATTAGCAGAGGCTAAGACCAGAAAGTAATTTTTAATTTAAGTGATTGTAACACAGTAAAAATTTGAATAATTTTAAGTTTATTGTTATGCATTTTTATTTAGTATCAGTGTTTCCTAATAGACAAATGTTTCTTACAATACTATTTGGAGGAAAATAAAAAGAAACTAGTGAAAGATGTATTCACGTGCTTAACAGATGTTTATTTAATGTAAAATATCTTGAGCTTTTGAAATAACTGAGAAAATGCAGTCATATAAAGTACACAGTATATATTTTCCCTTACATTTGTTTTTAAAATATAGAAATAAAATTGCTGCTCTTAGTAATTAGTGAATTATTTAGAACTATGTTTCTAATGTCTTAAGCTAATCTCAATAATATACTTCCTTTTCCTTAAAATTCTGTTTGTATATGTAAATTCATCAGTCTTAGTGATAAGATACAATAATATTTCATTAATGAATTACTTTGCCCCAAATTTTTGGATGTAATGTGTGTGTAGACAACCAAGTAGTGACTGTCACTTCCTGAACAATATTTTCATTGTGTGTCGGTTGTCTTAGGGCAAATTTTATCAGGCAAATGCCAGATTCTGCACTGCGCACTATAAGCTGTTCCAGTCTTCTTAAATCAGTTTTAATCTGCTCTCTGGGAGGAAATTTATTTTAGCTATTGTCCTACCTACACAACATAATATAATGTTCTTTGTTTAGGGTTATTTCAGAGAGGAAGTCATGAACATATGTAAAAACCTTCAGAGACACTATTTTATACAGCTTTGGCTCCAAATATTTCTCTTTTCTTTCTTCCCAAGCTGTAAATTATTATTTCTCTGTTCCTCCAAAAACTAACAGATCTTTATTTAGCAGTGCTTGGAAATTTCTGAGATGTTTGCTACATATTTATTAATTTGGTATTTTTTCTTTATGTGTTTAAATGTATGCATACATATATAATAGGGTAAACTAAGGAAAATAGTTTTAAACCACTGGATTAACAATAAATAGGTCAATTACTCCTATTATACAATTTTATAGGGGATGAAAAGGAACATGAGAAAACATCCTAAACTGCACAATATGTTAGGGAAAGGAGAAAATGTATAAATATTATTTGAAATTAGGCCTAATTACTCAGACCCTGTGTATCATGACAGGGGAAATTCTTGTCAATATTTAAGAAAATCCTTGAGTGTTCTAACACAATAAGTTTACTCTTACTTTCAGATACTTTCAAAGAAACGTATGTATTACTTTTTTCTCAATGGCCAAGTGAATATGGCTAGGGATTATTCTATAGATGGAGTATTTAAAAAAGAAAGGAAGGAAGGAGAGAAAGAAGGAAGGATGGAAACAATTAATGAAAGAAAAAAGGAAGGAAGTAAAAGAAGAAAGGTAAGAAAGAAGGAAGAAAAGATAAAGAAAGAAAAGTATCATTTTCAAACATATTAGCAGGATTTTAAAGATGTAAATCCAAAAATGAGAAATCCTTCAAAATTTTTGAAAACAAAATCTCAAGCTTCTTTTCAAATTAGTTTTTTTTCCTTTTTCTATCCACTTCTCTTTGCAATTCCATTCCTAATTAATATTGGTCTGTAACATCATCTACCATTAACTAAGGAGAAATAATAACAGCTGAAGATAGAGTGTCTCGTAGAGAGGTTTTTGCAATTAACCATTTCCCTATTTATTTTAGTTATTTATTATTTGCTGTAACATTTTACTCAGATTTAGAATCAGTTTATTAAGGTATAAGTTTATTATTGTTAAAATTTTCTCATCAGAGAAAATGATCAAATTGTATTAATAGAAAAACTGCCATTCTGTTTCTGTATTCTCCAGTATTAATAGGCTGACCAATTAACAGATTTCTCTATGTAGTAAAACACAAGGCTGTTTAATGTATTTTTTATTTTGATCATAACTGAATTTTTCACAATCAGTTGTAAACTGATCTGAGCAAACTGAAGATTTTTATTCCTTTTTTTCTACTACTGTCTTGCTATTTCAACTGCTAATACTACTACTTAATATTGAGTTTCCAGATATCCAAAAAAGCATGAAGTATAGAGGTGATGTCTCAAGGGGAAATCCAATAAACTCTCTGCGAATCAAGAATTCAAGGAGTTGTACCACCTAGTGCATTTTCAGAGTGTACTTCTGTTCACATACAAACAGAGACAATTTTACTTACATAATTCAAAAAGTCTGTGCTAAACCAGCTGTAAGCAAAAAAGGGGAAAATTCAGTGAGTGACAATATAGGCATTTAAACAAAAGGTGACTAGAAAAGGACTAAGAAATTTTGAGCTCTCATACCAGTATTCAATTACAAAGTCATGTTTTAGAAATATGATCTGAAATGCACATTTATCACATAGTTCTAAAAGCCATTTCATATAGGGAAAAAGATCCCAAAAGTGAGAGGGCCAAAAAAAAAAAAAAAAGAACAATGACAGCAAAACTTTTTTTTACTTGAGTTGATAAAAGCATTGGCTAGCTGACTAGCTGGTTGACTGTGTAGCCTTATATAAGTGACAAATGCAGTTCAAAACCACAAGGCCTCCAGCAAGGTGGTACAGCAGATAAAAGTATAATCATTCATTTGCGAAAATACAGTTCAAGTCTTAAATCTTGTGATCCTGTATGAAATGTGCTATACCTCTTCTCCTTCTCAGAATCACAAGTAACAAGAAGTTGTTACATGGTTTAGGGACTACATTCTTTATGGAGCGGATTAGATGAAAGCCTTGCACCCAAAATCATGGTTTATATGTTAGACAGACAGTGAAAGAGTATCTTTCACTGAAAGTATGCAGACTTCTTGAATGCACTTTGGCATACATAACTGCACCTCTCTTCAGAATGGCCATCTGCCTTTATTACAAATCCAATACACGTAACAGTCCATGGATGAACAGAACAGTTCTTAATAGCTTGTGCTGTTCTGCTGAACAACACCCTGAAGATACACACAAAATTATTTAGAATCAGAATGTTTGTATCCAAAATCATACTCAAGATTATTTCCATGTAAACTTTCTTAAACTTATTTTTTTTTTACCCATTGTGAATTTGGAATGTGACATAGGTTTCAACATGAGTCCAAAGCTTTGTTCTGGCAGTTTACTGCACTTCCTAACTTCCTAATAAAACTGAAAAAGAATTCGCTGAGAGCAAACTGATGGCAGGTGTTCTGTAGTGTTGGCAGCTGCATATTTGACATAGATCAACTGTAGTGTTCATACTAGAACATCTGGAACATTTGATCAGATTTCAAGAACTAATTCAGATGCATTGTCCATTCTCATTTCACAGAATAAAGGAAAAGTAGTATTATAGTGTGCAGTTCACATTAGCACATGAATAACTCATTAGAATACTCTCTGAAAAATCCAGCGTACGTCTAATATATTTATGTATATACACAACATATAATATATTTTATATATTCAGTAAGAACTGTTAAGTTCAGTGTTCAGTGAAGTATGATTAGGTTAAAATATATATTTACTCTCACATAGTCCAGGAATGCTTCACAATATTGCTATTAAGAAATGAAGAACAAAACAAAAAATAAATAGTGTGTGGTACATATTATACTATATAATTTATACAGTTTAGAAAGTAGATCTATGAACTACAGATTTTTATGAAGGCTGGAACTGTCTTTCATTAGTAATGCAACTGAAGTGATAGGATCTGAATACCTTTTGGTATCTGTTTTTCCCTTCAAAAGAAGCAAATTAAATACCAGTTCACACTGAATAAAGTAAATATTAAAAGCATAAGCAAATTGTAACATTTTTTACATGATATGCATTTCACTATCCTTATTTTAATAAGAGTAGGCTTCCCCTGGTGCAAAAACACTATGCACATACAGAATCACAGAATGGTTAATGTTGGAAGAGACCTCTGGATGTCACCTGGTCCAGCACCCTTGCTCAGGCATTGCTGCCTATAGCAGGCTGCCCAGGACCATGTCAAGGTATGTTTAGAAAGTCTCCAAGAACAGAGGCTCCACAAGATCTCTGGGCAACCTGCTCCCTGCTCTGTCACACACACAGCACGGAAGTTCTTCGTAATGTTCGAATGAAACCTCCTGTGTTCCAGTTTGTGCTCATTACCACCTGACTGTCCTTTTTGCAGCCTCCCTTCAGGTATTACATATTGACAAGATCCTGCTCTCTTCTCCAAGTTCAACGGTCTCAGTTCTGTCAGCCTTTACTCACAGGAGAGGTGTTCCAGTCCTTTGATTGTCTTGGTGGCCTTCCACTGAACTCTTTCCAGTATGTCCAGGTCTCGTACGTAGGGACCCAGAACTGGACACAGTCCTTCAGGTGTGGCCTCATCGATGCTGAATGGAGAGGAAGGACTCCATCTCTTGGTCTGCTTTTCCCTCAGGCAGTCAAGAATAACGTTTGCCTTTTTAGCAGCAAGAGCACATTGCTGACTTATGTTCAACTTCTTGTCTACCAGAATTTCTAGGTCCTTTTCTGCCAGGCTGCTTTCCAGCTGGGTGGTCCCCAGCATGTACTGTTGCACAGGTTAGTACCTCCTCAAGTGCAGGACTGCACTTCTCACTTCTTACCACTTCTAATATCAATGTAAATTTTTACCTCTTGTCAAGAGATTACAGAAGCTTTCACTTCTGTTTGTATTTTGGTATTTCACAGATCAAAGAAGCAGAAATAGACCCTCACCTCTGACATACACAGTGTCTATTAATAGATTTCAAATTGCAGCAGGTCTTTCTAAATACCATGTGTCTGCCTTTCTCTCCTCCCTTCTGCAGACATGATCTCTTTCCACTAGCTGACATCTCTTGTTTGTTCTACTGCTAGGGAGTAACAACTTCGCTCTTGATGGCAGAACGAGTTGCCAGGGCTTCAGGATATTTACCTTTTTTATGCACTTCTCTCACATTTCCCTTCCTCCTGCACTGCAACTCTCGTTAGAGCTGTTAATTCTCCAGACAGAGTAACTAAAGAGTAAGTGGTGTCTTCTTTACTAGTGATTTGTTTATTCTAAGATATGGCTTTTTTTTTCTGAAATGCTTTTCACTACTATAGTTTTCCACATTCTAGAATAAAGCTACAAATACAATCTTGATCAAAAAGCAACTACATCTTGATTAGAGGTCAAAGAAGCACTTCAAAAGGTTAAATCTAACCAGAGCTTTACTTAATATTCATAATCACTGCTAGGCACCATTTTTGAGAAAATAAACCAATGTGGAAAAGCAATGACTGCTAAGAACAAATTATTCTTGAAACAATACTTATGGAAACTAGCACTAATATACAACATCACTGCATAGAAAGTAAAAGAAAAGCCACTCAAAAACATAAGACAGGAAAGAAGATGAAAGAACAGAGACATAAAAATAATGATGCCTAGCCATTCTTTAATGGAGTCCTTTTGAACCTGCTAAGTGTATTGTAGTACCTTTTTAGTCAGCAGGGACACTCACAAGACTTGAAATACTTGAAAAAGTGAGGCACCTTTTGCTATTTGACCGCTTATTTAAAAGAAATAACCCAGGAATACAAGGAATTAGAACCCTGCCTAAGAAATGTTTACTGTTTAGGATTGTATACTTAGAAATAAACAGAATACTGCGGGACTGTTAAGAGGACTGTGAGGGAAAACGTTAGCCTTCTAATTCATGAACATTTCAGCATTATTCTCAGTGTAACTCAAAGATACAAAATTTGTCCGTCTTCTATCTTTAGAAAAGATGAAGAACTCTTCAGTTTATCTCAAATATATCTTATTTGTTGTAACACAGCATCTCATTTTTCTCTGCATGGTGCACAGAATTTCTTTCCATGTCAACGATGCCAATGTTTTTAAGAAAGAGAGGAAAACTTCATACATATAAACAGGGGAGAGTGAAAAAAAGCACACTGCTACATTTACTCTGCCTTATATGCTTAAAAGACCTGAGTAAAGGTAGAGGAGTGAAAAAATGAACATTGTTCCTTGGAAAATGGATGGTAAAAATGACTGTGTCTTCATGAGGAAGTATATATTTTTTAATATGGGCATGATAAATAGGTTCACATAAATCATCAGAATCTTCATAGTCTCTGGAGGATGTTATTTCCCAGCTGTTATTGGTCTGCAGGGGTTGTTTTATCATCTTTTAACCTGTGGATATCCAGTCCTAACCAAAATGTTTTGTGCACAAGTCATCATGCCAAATTCTGTGCCATCATTATGCTCTGATTAATAACTGCAGTCTTATGGAGCAGTAGTTATTACAAAATCAGACCTGTACTTAATAAATTTTGAGTTACTGTATTGCCTCAACAGTGAATTGCCTTCCAAATATGCATTTAGTACAGCAATAAGTATGGCCCGTATAAAGTGCCACTCCTGCATTCATACATTATATTTTGAGCATTTATTTTCTGTTTAAATAGGCATGCTAGGCTAAAACAAAGTGAGGAAGCAGTTTCTGCTCCAATAAAGTGCTTCTTGAGGTCCATCACTATAATATCAATGTGTCAATCCTTTCATAATGAAAGACAGCTGCCTGAGAGCAATAACAATTGATCATTACAAACTGAACAACTGGAGAAAGAACTTAGTTCAAAGTTATTTATTATCAATGTCTATTTTATTTCCTCTACTAATGACTAGATTGCCTTGGTTGGAAAGGATCATGGGGATTGCATGGTATAACCTCATCATGATATGATATATTTTTACATTTTTACAGTACCTGAAGGGGGCCTACAGGAAAGCTGGGGAAAGACTTTTGACAAGGGCAGGTAATGATAGGACAAGGGGTAATGGCTATAAACTGAAAGAAGGTAGGTTTAGACTAGATACAAGGAAGAAATTCTTCACTGTGAGGGTGGTGAGACACTGGAACAGGTTGCCCGGAGAGGTTGTCGATGCCCCCTCCCTGGAAGTGTTCAAGGCCAGTCTGGCTGGGGCTTTGAGCAACCTGGTCTAGTGGGAGGTGTCCTTGCCCATAGCAGGGTTGTCGGAACAAGATGATCTCTAAGATCCCTTCCAACCCAAACCATTCTATAAGTCTGTGATATTTTTATATCATCTTTATCTAATCAAAAGGTAGACAAACCTAGTACTCATCCTGCTGAAGGTGAAGGAGGTCATTAGGAAGAAGCCTTTAAGACATACCTGCACACTGATATAGATTCAGCTTCATGTATTTGATGGATGACGAAGGAAGAGCCAAGCTGCAGGCTCTAAAATCCTGTCCGAAACAAGCACCCTGTGTGTGTACGTACTGTGTCAGTGAATGTTTCCTCAGGTTTAGTCTCTCCTGCTTTCAGGAAAGAGAATGAGGGGAAATGAGGTGGGAAACCTGAATTTTTTCACTTTGTTCAGGTTAGCTGTTTGATCCCAAAGACACAGGTCACAAAGGCCTGATGAGATACTCCTTAACTCCTTTCCGTGGTCAGTATATGGTCTTCTGTACACATGAAGTATTACAAGCCTAAAAATGACGCTCCCTGTCAGTAGTAAAACCTACAGAATTCCACAAAAGCACCAATACACACTGTGCTCTTCTGTGCTCTACGTATCAGTTCATGAAGAAAGATAAATTACTTTAAACAGTTTCATCCCATGATACCTATAAATTTAGCAGAAAACAATTAAAATTAAAATTCAAATGCAAAGATTAAGTATTTTAATATAGATGAACAAATGCGTCCAACTTCACCTGGGGAAGGTGGGCTTTGTATTCCAAAGGGACAAAAACTCCTAGAAGCACAGAATTATATTTTCCATATTGAAGGCAACCAGAGGAATAACAGAAAGCTAAAATACAGTGCTGTTAGTCGATATTATTTCAAGATATCAGAGTCCATATTATTTCAATATATCAGAGATAGATTACATTTGAAGTGTCTAGATGTGGATGAATGAAAAAGAGTCTATAGTGTTGTAGTAAATATATAGATATAGATATATTTATCTATCTACTTATATTTATCTCTATATAGATATATATAGATTTATAGATTTACATATAAGTAACAAAACATTTCCTAGTTTTTCCATCAACTTTACTTTAGAAAATAAGCAAGCCATCAGATGTATGGGAATGGAGAACATACATTTGAGAGTGACAGCTATGGAGAACTCTGAAGAAACATAATTTGGAGGAATAACAAGAAGAAAACTTGACAGAATTTAGAAAGATATGATGAAAAAAATTCTAAATAAATTGGAAAATTAAATAGTGAATAAATCCTTTCCAAAGAACTTCAAAATCATTTGGCAGAATTTTAGAGAGAATTGTATCCCACTACCAAAGGCAACCTTTCAAACTCAGTTTCTAAATTCTGTAGGAGTTTCCTATAGGTTATTGTAGATGATGCACATCATTGTACCCTTCTATTTTGCAAAGGAAGGAGTGCAGTGTACTGTGAATTCTAGTAAGATCTGCTTTCCAAAATTATATGCACAAGCAGAGTAGTGAAGAGAAAGGGAAAGTCCTGCCAATGATTCTGGTTATGTTATGTTATGGCTCAGCTGTGGCTGGTGCTGACAGATATAGCCAAAGTATTAGATATTGCTGTAGTCCTAAATGCATCTCAGAAGCAGCCATTAGATATCAGATCCTATGAGAAACAGTGACATGGCAGCCTTACATTGCCTTAGTTGCCCTTGTGTTCCCTCTCTTATAAACTTATTTGAAAAGGGAGCAGTACAAACATCAAAAGTCTACCATAAGAATATCTGTCTCCACCAGGCCCCTGTTGATGATGGAAATTTCAACAAATATTGTCAGATTCTTCAATTCCTAAATCTTCATATATTTTAAAAAGGGATATAGACAGATGAAGTTTGGGTTGGAGAAGACCTTAAAGATCATCTATTTCCAACCCCCCTGCTATAGGTATGATTTCTTTCACTAGTTTGGGTTGTTCAAAGCTCCATCCAACCTTGCCTTGAACACTTTCAGGTAGGGGACATCCACAGTTTCTATGCACAGCCCATCACAGTGCATCTGCATGCTCATAGTGATTAATTTATTCCTTATATCTATTCTAAACCTATCCTTTTTTAGTTTAAAGCTGTTACCCTGTATAAGACAGATGGGAAACCTGACTCAACAACTCGGGCTAGAGAGGGAAGGTGAGAGAGCAAGCTATTCTGCTCACTTCCTTTTACGGCAACTAACTGAAGAGGGGGGTGCATGCCTTTGGTGAAAACTCCTGAATCTTCTGGAACCCTGATCTGCGCAGACGTAGGGGAGTTGCCACCCCGAGGGCAGTCTCTTGCCATCTGGACTATATAAAGGTGGACACACGTTTTGCCTCAATCGAACTGCCGCCCACAGAAGAAGCCTTGGATGACCCATCCATGGATGAAGACACCAGCTCAAGACTACTCTGGATCTGAGGACATGGTGAAAAATCTGTGTCTTCTGCTTCTATTTTCATTTTTCTTTTACTCTTTTCTTTCCTCCTGATCTCTTTCACTCGTTTTCTTCAGTAGCTGCTGTGTAAATTTGCCTATAAGTAAGTCCTGGTAGTTGACTAAGAAAAGATACCTTTGCCAAAGCACCTGTTTATCAGTAATGCTTATTGTTGTTCTTAGAAGGTTGCCTAAGTTTGCCTGGAGGTAATGGACCAGTTGTGGTTGTTAACTCAGTATATTGTTTTGTATTATTCCTTTGAGTTGTTGTCCAACTTTGTCACTCCTGCGACTCCTGCCAACCAGGGTGTGCCTTATTCAGTGAGTTTTCAAAGATTCACATTCCTGGCATCCCACTCGGTGGATGAGACATACCTTATCTGCATTCACTGGTAAAGAGTCCCTCCCCATCTTTCCTGTGTGCCTCCCTGTAAATATTGGGAGTCACTACAGCGT
The DNA here is from genome assembly GCA_013396635.1 of Penelope pileata. Taxonomy (NCBI): domain Eukaryota; kingdom Metazoa; phylum Chordata; class Aves; order Galliformes; family Cracidae; genus Penelope; species Penelope pileata. The sequence continues at coordinate 67,841 of WBMW01003677.1, read as the reverse complement.
ATCTCCTTATATGAGAAAAGAACTTTCTTAAATGTTAAAAATATGGAGAAGTGTATTTTTTTCTGCAAAAGTAACAGGAGTCCAAATGATACTCTCAGAATGTTCTAGTCTTACTCTTTTACATCACTATCATATCATTGAAAGATTAAATTGTAATCGAAAGGAAAAAAAAAGAAAAAAAGGCAAAGAGAATGTCCATTTGTCTCTCTGGATTTGTCTTAGCTTAACATGAACTCATTAATAATTAGAGTTTACAGTCTGGTTTTTGTTATTTGAGGAAGGTTATTACCCTATATATTTGAAGAGAGAAAAAGATACGTGCCATACAAGAAAATCTTCTCAAAGTGCAGAAATATAGAACAAAGTAGACCTCATAACCATTATAAAATCTTGTTCCCTTTACATGGTAGTTCAACCTTACTTCATTAAAAACTATTCTGCTCAAAAGGATTATTTGATATTTAATTATTCAGCGTACACCAACTATCTCTAAAGTTAATACAAATGTTAGGCTATCTCTTTTTGGTATTACTGGAAATTATCTGCAAATGAGTTAAGTGTTTTGGAAGTGAGAAAAATAAATTAAATTATGAAACAAACATTTCTTATCAATAATATGCCTGTGTATCACTCTTCAGGGAAAGCTGATATCCACTGCTCAATGGAATTTCTCCAGAAACCTTCACGTATTTCCAGTTGCAAAGATAGCCCTATCAGCTCCAGACTTCATTTTCTGCACTACGGCTTGAGTATAGTTGATTTGTATGTTCATTTTCTGCTGGTATTCTGATTTATATTAGTTTGATAAACAGAAGAGCACTATACAGCGCAAGAGCCACATACATCCTCTGAGGAGAGAATGATTTATACTGAAAGGAAGAAAGTGGTTTACAGTGGAAGAATACCTAAGAATAAAATTCTAGTCTGAAATTAAGAAATAACAGCCATAGCAGACGGGTATCTACTGATGAGAGTAGCAGTTTATTAATCATTTGTCATATAAAGCTGGCATACTGGATGTTGATTTCTGCTCAGCTACACAATAAAATCTTACCCGTTTTATTACTACAGAAATTATCTACATTCTTTTGAAATAATTTTACAGACTTAAATAAGCTTTAAGCATTTTTCTCTTACTTCTTTTCTTCCCTGTAGTTCCTCATTATCAATGGAATGATTCAACAAGAGTCTAATCTTGACCTCCAAGCATACCTATAGTCCAAATAAATAGCAAGATTCATTTCAGATACAAACTGATAAAGACTGAAAAGGTTATCAGCAGTCAAAAGGATAAGTCACAGTACAAAAAGTATTCAGACTTGATATGGTAGTGGGGGAAAATTAAGACAAAACAAAATTTATAGAAGTTGCATATTGCCATGGAGATTGTGCATTCAGATATTTTGCAAACAAAGCCCTCTACAATTTATCAATTCATGAGCATGACTGAATTAGAAAGAGATGGAACAAAGAGTGCTAAAGAAATGGCTAAGACTATGAAAATCATATAATTTCTATTTCACATATACATAGAAATATCTGTTCTAGCACATGATATATGTTTTCTTCCCCTTCAGTTCAATTTAACATTGAAATGAGATTTAAAGTTTCTAAACAAATTTTATTCAGAGCTGCAACGTTATTTTTGAATTCTCTAAAAGAAGTTGAATTTGATACCTAACAAAACATGAGAAACATTATTCAGTATATTTTGTAAATTACTTAGCTCATAAAATAAAATCTAAAACTATAAAAATTTCAAATGATTTCAGATTTCCCCATTCTTCTTTCTCACTTTTCTATTTCAGTGTAACACAAGGAGTTAAGTGGAAGTGACAGTCTGACTGACAAACCAGAGGTTATTTTAGAAGAAAAATTACGTAAACCTTTACAGAAAACCACCAGCAGAAAATTCTTGCTGAGTCAGATGGGCCTTTGACCTGACCCAGAGTCTCAGAGTTACATTGTTACATTGTGCTCTCTAATGTGTTTATTAAAAAAACTAAATATTTTTTATTGGAACTCAGGATGTTATTATTACTCTTTTATTTCCATTATTATTAAAGACTAGTTTTACACTTAGTTGGGTGTTTATTTACACAGTATATAAGTAATATTTTCCTCAGTAAAAATTCTGAAGTATTCTGCTGTGATCAGTTTAGTGGACTCATTGCCCAAATACACAGGTAAAAAAGCTGACAATATGTCTTTGAAAGTGATAAGGATAAAGATGTAGATCTTTATCCTCATATCTGTTTATGAAGAAAATCATGTGTTTAATTTGAGTTTGTGATCTCAAGAATGTGGACCTCGCAAAGAGTGGGGTCAGGACCCTTAACTTTGGGAGAGTGAACTTCAGGCTGTTCAAGGAATTGCTGGGTTAGATTTCCTGGGAAGCTGACCTTAGAGACAAAGGAGTGAAGGAAAGCTGGCTATTCTTTAAGGATGTCTCTGAGAGTGCATGAGCTCTCTGTCCCTCTGAATAAGAAAGTGGGGTAAGAAACCGGCATGGCTTGGTGAGGACCTGATGGTCAAGCTGAGAGAAAAGAAGGGATTGTACCAGCTGTGAAAACAAGGGTGTGTCACCTGTGGAGAATACAGGGATGTTGCCCGGACTTGCAGGGAGGGAATTAGGAAAGCCAAGGCGCAGATGGAACTTAACTTGGTGATGGATGCTAAAAACAACAAGAAGGGATTCTGTAGGTACATTGGCCAGAAGAGACAGGCCAAAGAGACCGTACCTCCTCTGGTAAATGAGATAGGAGAACTGGTTACGACAGATATGGAGAAGGCTGAGTTACTAAATGAGTTCTTTGCCTTGGTCTTCACTGGCAGCCAGAGTTCTCATATTTCCCACGCCCCTAAAGCTCACATCCCTGAATCTCTAGGTGGGAAAAGGGGCAGTAAAGCTCCCTGCTGTAAGGACAGAGGAAGTCCGACACCATCTCATGAGACTGAATGTGTACAAGTCTATGGGGCCGGATGACATGCATCCCAGGGTTCTGAAGGAGCTGGCAGATGTGGTTGCTGTGGTTGCTCCATCATATTTGAAAAGTCGTGGCTGTTGGGCGAAGTCCCTGGTGACTGGAAAATGGGAAACATCACTCCCGATTGCAAGAAAGGGAGGAAGGATGACCCAGGGAACTACAGGCCAGTGAGCCTCACCTCTGTGTCTGGGAAGATCATGGAACAGATCCTCCTGGAGGACACGGTAAGGCACATGAGGGATGAGTGGGTGATCCGTGACAGCCAGCACGGCTTCACGAAGGGAAGGTTGTGCCTGACCGATCTGGCGGCCTTCTATGATGGAGTGATGGCATCGGTGTACAAAGGAAAGGCGACCGATGTCATCTACCTGGACTTGTGCAAGGGCTTCATCATAGTCCCCCACCTCTTCCTTATCTCTAAACTGGAGAGATGTGGATTTGAGGGGTGGACAATTCGGTGGATAAGGAATTGGTTGGAAGGCTGTAGACAGAGGGTTGTGGTGAATGGCGCTATGTCCAGGTGGAGGTAGGTAGTGAGCGGTGTCCCCCAGGGGTCTGTCTTGGGACCGGTTCTCTTCAATATCTTCATCAATGACATCAATGATGGGATTGAGTGCACTACCCTCAGCAAGTTTGCTGATGACACCAAGCTGAGTGGTGTGGTTGACATGTTAGAAGGAAGGGATGCCAACCAGAGGGATCTTGACAAACTCAAAATGTGGGCCCATGTGAACATCATGAGGTTCACCACAGCAAAGTGCAAGGTCTTGCATGTGGGTTGAAGTAATCCTAGATATGTATACAAACTGGGAGAAGAGATCCTTGAGAGTAGCCCAGCTGAGAAAGACCTGGGGGTCCTGGTGGACGAAAAACTTAACAAGAGCCAGCAGTGTGCTCTTGCAGCTCAGAAGGCCAACGGTATCCTGGGCTCCATCAGAAGAGAGGTGGCCAGCAGGGAAAGGGAGGTGATTGTCCCTCTCTACTCGGCCCTCGTGAGGCCCCATCTGGAGTACTGTGTCCAGCTCTGAGGCCCCCAATACAGGAAAGATGTGGAACTGTGGGATTCAGAGGAGGGCCACAAAGATGATCGGAGGGCTGGAGCACCTCCCCTATTAGGACAGGCTGAGGGAGCTGGGCTTGTTCAGCACGGAGAAGAGAAGGCTGCAGGAGGACCTCACTGCAGCCTTCCAGTATTTAAAAGAAAGTTAATAAACAGGAAATTAATAAACAGGAGGGGAACCAACTTTTCACAAGGGTAGACAGTGACAGGACAAGGGTGAATGGTTTTAAGCTGAAGGAGGGAGGGTTTAGATTAGACATCGGAGGAAGTTCTTTACTGAGAGAGTGCTGAGGTGCTGGCACAGGCTGCCCAGAGAGGTTGTGGAGGCCCCGTCCCTGGACATGTTCAAGACCAGGTTGGATGGGGTCCTGGGTAACCTGATCTAGTACCAGATCTGGAGGTTGGTGGGCCTGCTTATGGCAGAGGGGTTAGAACCTGGTGATCCTTGGGGTCCCTTCCAACGTGGGCCATTCTATGATTCTATGTATTTTGTTCACCGATAATACTAGATGGACTATAAGAAATCTTGCTCTTCCCTGTATGATTTTTCTGTTTTGTTTCTTTGCAACTTATTGCTGAGCACAAGAAATCAGAAAAATACTCTGATATTTTACAAAGCTTGTTTTCAGCAGAAGCTAGATGAAGATGAAAAGCCAGGATATTATCCTTTGAAGCACATGCCCAAAAGCCTATTAACATTCTAAATATAAGTGTATTTTTCTTCTGTATTTTCTATTTGAATTTTAAATCATGAAATCTCTGACAAAACCATGATTTTCAGCTCTTTAAAGACTGAAAAAAAAAATCAGAAAGAAAGAAAGGGAGAGAGGGAGGAAGGAAGAAAGAAAGGAAAGAAAGAAGGAAAGAAACAATTTTTTCCTTGCAGCGTTCTAACGTAGTACAATACATTCCTGCGTTGGGGAAAAATTTCTTCATTCAGAAAGTTAACTGTCCTCTGATAAACAAATGGAAAACTATTTCTGATGCTAGATTTTAAATCATCTGTATTTCAGATATTCAGTAATAATATCTGAGACTGGATGAATGAAAAAGTTTTACCGCTACCTTATAATTCGCATTTCGAGTTCCATATCCTTTGTAAATGTGAGTAACTGAGCAGATACTGGCATGATCTTTGAATACAAGGTAACAGCTTCATACAATTTTCCCCCTTTTCTTGTAGCCTGACAATAACCAGTGATAATTGTACTTAATGGGATGGATGTGATTTGTCAAAGATCAAAGATACGTTTGGAAATCAGTCTAAGAGTAGTTGTTAATTCATTGACAATATTAACCAGCAGTGTGTCTGTTAGAATTGATTTCTGTGTGTCAGAAAGGATGTCTGTCACCTATTTAATATTTTAAATAATGCAACTGGACAAATGTATTCCTAAATTAATGCTTATGTGGCAGTATTTTGCCATAATTTCTTTTAGTTTTAACAAATCCTTGTCTTCTGGAATTTACAACACTACAGGATAGCCTTGTCTCTTATTCCACACAAGATCTATAGGCATGTTTCAAGGTGCAATTATTGCTGGCTGAAAACTATCAAAAATCTTCTTATATATCGTAATATAATAAGTCTGTAAAATCCTGAGGATCTTAATACAGGTATCTATCTTATATAAGAGATTTACTCCTACTGTACCATCTACCTGAAAATGAGATCCAAGCTGCCTTTTCTTTAAAGCTCTTTTTAACTTCATTTAACTTAACTTTAATCATACTCCCAAGGGATACAATGACATTCTTAGAAGTACAAAAGGTAGAATATCACCAGGATTGTGTAACATTTTCCTAATTATGATTTTCCACAGACTGCCATTGTAGAATAGTTAGTCAATATTTTCAGAATGCATACACCGGAAAATGAAAGCAGTCTTCAGTATAAACCTTTTTTTTTTTTTTTTCCAATTTAGTGTGTATGCAAGTGTGTTAATATTTCACTGATGCTATTCCTGAATGAAAAATAATTTGTGTAATACATTGTGCTTCGAATAAATGAAGAAAATCTAGGTAATACATTTTATTTGTTCAGAAATATACAATGTTTCAGTACAAATAACTTTTTTTTTTTTTTTGAATATCAGAAAAGCAAAACAGCCCTAAAAAAATCAGATCTCAGTCTTGATTTCCACACAAACTTACATGAACTTTCATTTGTACCATGGTATGATTGGTAAAATCTTTAGTCATATTTCACATTCAGCTGAATATACTATTAAAAGTGTTAAAACATAGTTTTCTGTATTTGGTTTTTCTGCATAGTCACACATACCGTGCTTCTCAGGCACTTTCACTGTCTAAGCACTTTCACGGTGCTTTTAAGAAAATATTGTCGATCTTACTGGAAATGTATAAATATACAGGAGTATGTATGTCCATCTAAGAAGAGCATGGTTGCATTTAAGGACTGAACTGGATCATTTATAGGGAGAACATGTCCTCATATAAGTTTGTGATTATGTCTATCTATTCATATATACATTAATAATCAGAAGTAAAATTTCCAAACACAATGTTCTATGTAGTATCTTACAGTAAAGTTTTGCCAGTGGGCTTACAGACATATCTGCAATTTTCTATACAGCTGTTTGTGGTACATCAGTCAGAGGAATGTGGGTAAAAGCATTTAAAATCTAGTTTTCCTGAAAATTCAATCTTTTAAAATATCATTTGTTTTGGAAAATTTCTGTTTGTTTGTCAGTTTTATCTATTTTCTAGATTAGGTGATTTTCTTCCATAAAAAATCATTTTTTTTTTAAGTGCCAGCTATTAGAAATAACAAACTGAACAGAAAATAAAGCTGAGATCCACTCACCATACCAAATCCCTTCCTTGACATTTCTTTCACTGGCACAAAACTATTGAAAATGTGAGAAAGACAAATCTAGACGGTTATAAAAATGTTCTTAGTTTCTTAGCATCCCAGGAGTAAAAACAAATCCTTAAAAGCTGCTGTAGTTATGCACTATCTATAACAAGTTCTTCTCAGATCATCCAAAAAATGGGCAGAAAATAGACTTTTCAGATTTCTTAACTTGCATATTTAACAATTATCTCTGAAGGAAGATATTACCTTTCTGATTGGCTGAATGGCAATTTTGGAAGGAATTTGACTGACATCTTGAACATGGAAACACTATATATATAAAGTATGAGTCTGAAAGTGGTTGAAAATAACTCATAATCTGAATTAGAAAGAGAGGAATAGAAAAATAAATGAAGAAATGAGAAGGGATTAAGAAAGACTTTTAACTTTTTTTTTTTTTTTTTTAACTGAAACAAATATTTTGTATCAGAGGATGGCATGGACATATCTTTGACATAAAATTAAACAAGTTCTAGGTATTACCAAAATATTTTTTTTTCTTTCACTTGTTCCATATCTTCTTTTTAAATTTTTTTTCCATATTAAAAACTTCCTAAAAGTGATTAAATAATTTCTAATTGGAGAAAGAAGTTGACAGCATTCATCTATTAAGTGTTTCTTTTAATAAATATAGATTTTTAATTTTTTAAAACATGGTAAGATGCACAAAGACTGTAGTGATACCATGCCAATGCTACTTAAATTTGTCTACGACTATTTTTTTAAAATATTTGCTATAAATAACTAAATCAGGCATGCCACAAGTCTTTGTTTAAACTTCTATCTGAACAAAATTCTTTTTTCTGTGCAAGTCTGAACTTCAACTTGATCCAAAATTCACAAACATGCTTCAACACTTCAGTAACTGTGTGTATCATTGTAGGCTCTGCTTCAGTTATCTGCATCACTTTTATGTAAACAAATTGAGGGCAATAAAACAGTGTAAGAAAAACCTACAGTTTACAAACACCACTGAGGAGAATCTCATGTCTAATTTACATCATTTGTACTTGGTCAGTTTATGCAAGAAAAAAACTAGATTATTTATCTTTCTACTTTGAACTTACAAGAAGGAAGATAGCTATACAAATACGAGTTTTGAAAATATTCGGTTGATTACTACTGCATAATTTTTATGAGTAGGGAATCTTTACAGGAATTCGAATAAGCCATGTGTTCCTGTACACACTCCAGTGTCTAGGAAAGAGCAGATTTGGGGGATTTGGAATTTAAAACTAGATTATAAACTGACAATGGACAACTCAAAACTTTCTGCAAGAGTCTGCAGAGAAGACCGTACAATTCTAACGTACAGCATGTGACAGCATGTGGAGCAATACTCCACTCCTCAAAGAGTATGAGCAAAAGAGCAAGAGTTTCATGGAAAAACAAAAGAAGAAGGATACAAATAAAGGCCACTAGTCCTGACCAAATACTGGGGAAAATTATTTTCTGAGAGTCTTTTAAATTGATAGTGCAAAATTTTAGATTTTAGGATTTCACAATGAGCTTCTGAAATAGAAATATGATTTAAAGCTTAAAGTTTTTAACTCATTAAAAAAAAAGTGACAAAGTAAAACATAACATTATTTCTTCTATTTTGCTTTTTGAACTGCTACATTGACACAACCAGTGGAATCACAAAGCAAAACTGACAAGTCTGTTCTCCTGCGTTTAGATTTCCACTGTCTAGGAGCGGTTTTATTTTTTGCTCACGTATGCTGAGAATGACAGCTATGTGTGTTATGCAAATAAAGTTTCCTCATGTGCTTGATCTTGACTGCATGCTAAACATATTCTCCCTTGCTATAGAACAAGTATGTGACTTTATTCTATTTAGTATTATGAAACAATCTTAAAAGACAGGGGAGTATTTTGGTACTTTGTTTAAGCTTGTTTATATTAATACCTTTATTAAATTACTTTTAAATTGATTTTAACAGCATACGAAATATCAACATTCTTCATTCAAATGACGTCACATTAGCATTAGTTTTTCCCAAAATTCTTTATGTATGGAAAAGAGAAAAAAATGAACCACAAGTTTCCAGCAATCTTAGTTTTCCTTCTAAAACCTACCTATCTTGCATCTCACATCCCTAAATTGTCACATTTAACTTTTGTTAAGAGAGAAACTTTTTGATTAAAACCTTAAAATATTATAAAGAGACTTTTAATTATTACTGTTCCTGTCCCTTATGCATTTCAAAAGTATATTTTCTTATGAGAGATTTAGTATACAAATTGCCGTTTCTGTTTGGAGAATCTGTCATTATAAAAATCATTCAATTTCTGGTTGATGTTATCTCTTCCACTTTGAAACTATGTCAGCTCCTGTATTTGATGACTTTAGTACCAGTAGACCCAAAATGCAACATGTTTTATTTCACAAGTATAGTATTGAAAAAATGTATTTATATGACAATATCTTCAGTTAAACTATGCCAAAAAAAAAAAAAA
>WBMW01003677.1:29673-50001 GCA_013396635.1 Penelope pileata | reverse complement strand
AAAAAAAAAAAAAAGCCTGACATATCTAAGAAATAAACTAAAATAAACTAAGAAATAGTAGTATAAACTAATTGGTGAAAATTATGAAATAATTGTGTAAAATCTAAATGATTCCACGATTTATAGAACTCAGTAAGATATAGCAGTGCTATTTTGTTATTCCATATTAATAGAAAAATTAAGCCTGCATTCTCTCTGCTGGGGAGTGTATGGTGGTGGAGGGCAGAGGGTGGGAATAGGGGGTGGAGTAAAAGAAAAGAAGGAAAGAAAATCAACACTGTACTCAAAAACTACAATCTAAAAATTTTCATGAAAGCACCTAAATTGTAATTTCACAGAAGGGTGAAGTTGCATCATCTGATGAATGAGGTATAAGATGCTTAGTCACTTAGACATGTGAGTTCCCTTTATAATTACCATTTATAGAAGTTGGTGTATTGGGATCAGTGCTTATATTAATAACCCAGCTTTGGTGTTTGCATATTACTTTAAAGTAAGCTGAGGAAATTTAGGAGTCTATTATTTCATCCAGAGCCTAGTCCAATCCTGCAGTATTATTCTATTTAGTCTGATACGTAACAATTCAATTACTTGTTTTAATTAGTTGCAAGGAAAAGTTGTTCCTCATAAGGAAATGGTGCAGCAAGATAGGAAAAGGGTTGGAAGAGATTTGGGAATAAGGAGAGAGCAATGAAAATACTAGAAAATCATATGGGTGAAAGGAAATTATATTAGTCATATAATATGAAATATTAATATTGGTGAAGATATTGTGGGTGTTTGTTAGAGGACTCCTGATCAGGAGGAGGAAGTTGATGAGGCCTTCTACAGGCAGTTGGAAATAGCCTCATAATCACAGGCACTGATTCTCATGGGGAACTTCAATCACCATGATATTTGTTGGGTAAGCAATAGTGCCAAGCACATATCGTCCAGGAGGTTCCTGCAATGAATTGAAGATAGCTTTCATATGCAGGTGTTGGAAGAGCCAGTGAGGAGAGGTGTGCTGCTGAACCTTGTTCTTACTAACAAGGAAGGGCTGGTTGAGGGTGTGAAAATTTGGGGGCATCCTAGGATGGAGTAATCATGAGATATTAAAGTTTAGGATCACGTGTGGAAGAAGCAAAGCAACATGTAGGATTGCAACCTTGGACTTCAGGAGGGCCAACTTTGACCTCTTCAAGGACTGACTTGGAGGTATCCCATGGGCTAGAGTTTTGGAAGGAAAGGGGGGCACAAAAGAGTCGCTTGACACTTAAACATCACTTCTTCCAAGCTCAATATCAGCACATGCCTAAGAGTAAGAAATCAGGCAAAACTGGCAGGAAACCTGCATGGATGAGGTAGGACGTTATGGATAAATTCAAAGGCAAGAAGAAAGTCTATGAAGTGTGAAAAAGGGGCTTCACCACTTGGGAGGCTGTCAAGACATGCAGAGATGCAATGAAGAAGGCGAAAGCCCTCTTGGAATTAAATCTAGTGAAGAAGGTCAAAGAAAACAAGAAAGGTTTTTTGAAGTACATCAACCACAAAAGGAAGGAGGATCTGGGCAACTACAAGCCAATCAGCCTCACCTCTGTCCCTGGAAAGGTAATGGAACAACTTGTTCTGGATGCCATCTCCAAGTAATTGGAAGAAAAGAAGGTTATCAACAGTAGTCAACATGGATTCATCCAAGGGAATTCATTTTGAACAAGCCTGGTAGACTTCCATGATGTCATCATTGACTGGATAGGTCAGGGGAGAGCAGTGTTATGCATCTCGACTTCAGCAAGCGTTTTTACACTGTTTCCCATAACATCCTTGTAACGAAGCTTAGAAAGTATGGGATAGATAAGCAGACAGTGAGGTGGATTGAGAACTGCCTGACCAGCAGAGCTCAGAGAGTTACAATCAGTGGCACAGAGTCTAGTTGGAAGCTTGTAACTAGTGGTGTTCCCAAGGGGTTGGTGCTAGGTCTGGTCTTGTTCAACATCATCAATGTCCTGAATGAAAGGATAGAGGCCACCCTCAGCAAGTTTGCTGACAATGCAAAGCTGGGAGGAGTGGCTGGCACACCAGAAGGCTGTGCTTCTATTTAGTGAGACCTGGACAGGCTGGAGAGTTGGGAGGAGAGGAACCAGATGAGGTTCAAGGAGAGCAAGTGTAGAGCCCTACATCTGGGGAGGAATAATTGCACATATTAGCACAGGTTAGGGGCCAACCTGCTGGAAAGGAGCTCTGTGGAGAAGAACCTATCTGTCCTGGTGGACAAAAAGTTGGCCATGAGTCAGTAGTGTGCTGTTGTGGCCAGGAAGTCCAGTGGTATCCCGGATTGCATTGAAAAGAATGTGATGGCCAGCAGGCTGAGGGAGGTGATCCTCCCCCTCTACTCTGTCCTGACGAGGCCACTCGTCCAGTTTTGGGCTCCACATTTCAAAAAAGATAGGAACTTTCTAGAAAGAGTACAGTGGAGGGTAACAAAGATCATTAGGGACATGAGGCATCTCCCTTATGAGGAACGACTGGGATTGTTCAGCCTAGACAAGAGAAGGTTGGGAGAAGATCTCATCACTGTAAATATCTGAAGTGTGGGAGTCAAATGGATGCGACCAGGCTTCTTTCAGCAGTGTGCAGCAGCAGTACAAGGGGCAATGGGCAAAAACTGGAACACAGGAAGTTCCATACAAACATGAGGAAGAACTTCTTTACTGTGAAGGTGACAGAGTGGTGACACAGGCTGCTCAGAGAGATTGTGGAGTCTCCTTCTCTGGCGATATTCAAGACTCGCATGGACTCTTTCCTTTGCAACTTACTGTAGGGAACCTGTTTTTAGAAGGTGACCTCCAGATGTCCCTTCCAACCCCTATAATTCTGTGAATCTGTGATATCTAACTTTGCAAAACTATGGTTAAAACTGAAATGAACATAATTATGCATTCTTATACAATATATGATGTTTCAAAGGACACGAAAGGGCCATAAGAGTCCCACATTTCATTGTCATTTAGGATAAGAAAAAGATAATGAAGTAATAACACAGCACAAATATTAAGGGGAGGAGTAAAATCAGAACTAATTACAAGTGTACACAGTGAAAGCAGTCATTCTTGAGAGCACAGAATTGACAAGATACATCTATTTTATGATTCCTCTTATTCTACTGTAATGGCTATATCAAGAAACACTAGTTCAATTATGTTTATGGAGATGAAGATAAAAAAATACATCTATATACTGTGAAGTCTGAGATGAGAATTTGAACAGCTGAAAGCAATGTTAGAGTAAACACTATTTTTCATTTTCAGATACACCAGAACTATTGAAAAAAACGCATAACTGGGTTAACAAATATTGATAGGTGACAGTGGCTGACGAAAATATCAAGCATTACTGCAGGGCATATTTCCTCTTTTTGAAACTTTATAAAATGTTGGGTTTGGTTCTTTTTTATTTTCTTTTATTTTGTTATTTCTTGTTTGTTCTTATGTTTGTTATTGTAATGAATAAGACAGAGCAGAGTAGAGAGTCAATCACCTCCCTCACCCTGCTGGCAACACCTCTAATGATGCAGCCCAAAATTACCCACTGAATAGATTACCCTTTGAACCCAACAAGATGTGTTTTGAGACCACATCAAAAGCCTTGCACAATTCCAGGCAGACGACATCAGTTACCCTTCCTTGGTCCACCAATACCATCACTCCATCATAAAAAGCCATCAGATTGGTCCAGCACAATTTGCCCTTGATGAATGCATGCTGGCTGTCTTGGATCACATCCTTGTCTTGCATGTGCCTTAGCATGGCTTACAGGAGGATCTGTTCCATGATCTTCCCAGACACAGACATGAGGCTCACCAGCCTGTAGCTCCCCAGGTCCTCCTTCCTCACTTTCTTAAAAATGGGAGTGATGTTTCCCTTTTTCCAGTTACCAAGGACTTCACCTGACAGTCACGACTTTTCAAACATGGTGGAGAGCAGCTTGGCAGCCAAATCAACCAAGTCTTTCAGGACCCTGAGAAGCATGTAATCAGGCCCCATAGACTTATACAAATTCAGTCTCATGAGGCGGTCTTGGACTTGCTCTGCTCTTAAAGTGGGAGGGATTATGCTCCCCCAGTCCCTACCTAAAGGTTCAGGGATGTGAGGTTTAGGGATGTGCGAGACACATCTGCCAGTCTGTCTGCCAGTGAAAACTGAGTTAAAGAACTCATTGAGTATTTCAGTGTTCTCTTTGTCTGTTGATGCCAGTTTTCACATCTTTTTATCAGAGGGAGTACACTCTCTTCGGCCTGTGTCTTCTGGCCAATATACCTGTACAATCCCTTCTTGCTCATAATTCAAAGTTCATAAATAAGCAGATCTTTTGTCATCTCTCAGTTAGCCTTGTTGCAATTGACTAATTGAGGTTTTTTCTCTATTGTTGAGGATAACTATGTATTAGTTCTAAATATGTCTCAATCTATCTTCTTTACTGAAGAATCGAAAATAATAGAGCAACAAAGAGTTTTTGAGAAATATTTTGGTTTTATACCTGAATTTTTATCATGTGTGTATAAGCTTTAATGACCTCATTTGCATACCTACAAAATATTACACCTAGAGAGTCACGCTCAGAGGAAAGAAAATATCTCTTAAAGTAAAAATAAATAATGTAAGTATTCTTCTGTGTACTCCTCCATTGTGATAATCTCAAACACCAAAGGAGTGTTAGGGAGAAGGTCTATGTGTCTGATGACTCATTGAATTTGGACAACTTTTTAGCATTTACTTGGTTCAGATTGTGGAAGATCACACAAAATGGTGTGCTGTAAATATGGATCTATTAGTGTGTTAAATGACTAACAAGGAAGAAGTTGACCATTGTTGTGGATGATAAATTGTGTAATATATATTTTGGCCAATTTAGGAATAATATTACAGATTGATCTAGAATAACCAAGCTATTTTATCGTTTATTCATTAAAACAACTGGAAATAAATAACTGTTCTTTCTGTAGATGCTGTCAACAGGAGAAAGGAGACTTCTCCATCGAAGACCAAATGGTCTGCAGTCTGGAGGTTAGAAAAGCGATTTGGTTTTGTATAAATTGTTATGTTTCAAACTCTATATTCATTTGAGAATGTAAAAGCTTGCCCTTTATTCAGTGGTTAGTTTGTAGCTAAAACATGAAAGAAATAAGTTCAAGTCTTAGTTTCTAACAGAAGTTACGCTTCTCGTAGTGTCTAGCATGAATTTATCTTGTACCTCAGAGATACTGATAACATCCTGGCAGTGTTGAATGGAGCCGAGGACATAACTCACTTCCGCATTCCTCTGCCAGTGAAATAGTTAAGGGGGGCATAAGGAGCTGGGAACTGGGAGGGGACAGGACCAGGGCAGCTGACCCAAATTGACCAAAGAGCTATTCCATATCATATAACATCATGTGATTGGTTTGTTGGGTTTCCGGGTTCTCTTCATTACGGAAGGGGCTAGCCGGGAGGAAGGGTCACCAGTGGCTGTGAGCCCTTGCTCTGCGTATCCCCTTTGTGTATATATACATATATATATATATATGTACTGTTATTTCTTTTGTTCTCTTCACTATTTTAGTAAATAGCATTTATCTCAACCCACGCATTTTACTGCATATCTCTCTACTTCTCTCCCCCGTCCCATTTGGGGAGGGGGGAGGGTGAGTGAATAACTGTGGAACTTAGCTATCTGCTAAGTCAAACCATCACAGTTCATAACATTGTTTCAGTCAACACAGTGGTGGATGGGACAAACACAGAATAAAAAGGCTCATATCTCCGTTATATCCTATTTACAAATATTTATGAAAATTAAATAATGGTGTGAGTTACTGGAATTTAGATTTGTGTCATCTGTGACCTGTCCCTGTACCTTACAGTAAAGAAGCAATTTTTTGACATTCATAGAATGTTACAGTGAGTGTGCAAACCTTTCACATTCATAGAATCATAGGATCATTAAGGTTGGAAAAGACCACTAAGATCATCTAGTCCAACCACCAAGCCATCATCACCTTGCCCACTAAATCATGTCCCTCAGTGCCACATCTGCATGGTTGGTGACTCCACTGCTTCCTTGGGAAGCCTATTCCAATGCCTCTACCACTCTATCTGAGAAGCTTTTTCCTAATATCCAACCTGAATCTCCCCTGGCGGAACCTGAGGCCATTACCTCTCATTCTATCACTGTTACCTGGGAGAAGAGGTCTACCTCCACCTCCCTACAACCTCTTTTTAGGTAGCAGTAAGCGAGTGATCAGATCTCCCCTGAGTCTTCTCTTCTCCAGACTAAGCAATCCCAGGTCCCTCAGCCATTTCTCATAAGACTTGTGCTCCAGAACCTTCACCAGCTTGATTGCGCTTCTATGGACATGCATCAGGGCCTCAATGTCTTTCTTGGAGTGAGGGACCCAAGACTGAACTCAGTAGTTGAGGTGCCTCATCAGTGCTGAGTACAGAGGGACAATCAACTTCCAACTCCTGCTGACTACACTATTTCTAATACAAGCCAGGATGCCAGTTGGCCTTCTTGGCCACCTGGGCACATTGCTGGTTCATGTTCAATGATCAGTCAACAAACACCCCTGGATCATTTTCCTGTGCACAGCTTTCCAAACACTCTGCCCTACTCTGTCTGTAGAAATGCATGTAGCTGTTGTGATCAAAGTGCAGGACCCAGCACTTGGTCTTGTTAAAGCTCATACAGTTGTCCTCCACCCACCAATCCAGCCTATCCAGATCTCTCTGTAGGGTCTTCCTACTCTCAGACAGAGTGTAGAAAAAATGTGAAAAAATTTCTGAAGAAGAACACACTTCAACAACCCACAAGTTATTTAACTAAATTCCTGTTTCTTGGGTGTCCTTTTAATTTTTAATTCATTGCTGTTCACTGTGCAAAATAAAACATATTGCTTTTTCTAATAAATTGTATACTTTAGATGCCTTACATTAATTTTCTATATCCATTTGTCTGGGTCAAAACCCTAGCTGCTTTTCACCATGTGATGAAACCCACCTGAAGGCACTACTTTCATGAAGGAACACTTGACTACTTCTTATTAGCTCTAACTGATTAATTAAATGACATTTGAGCTGGAAAACAATGAAACAATGAACAAACTGACACAACCACTACGAGCTTCACACTTCTGTAAGATATAGGAGGCAGGAGACTATCACGTGACAGAAACTCTAGTGACAGCTGCTGACAGACCTTAGATGGAGAATCACAGAGGTTGGCCCACAACCACATCATCACTTTATGCCAACGACCTCTCATGCAAAGCAAAGCAGCAATATTGTGATGTGGAAAAAGCATTGTCAGGCTGGCTGCCCAGCTGCAAGCCTGAGTACCCTGCACCTACAGCCCTGGTGCTGGGTAGGCTGCAACACAGCCTCTGGAGCACTGTCTTATGTGGATGTGAAGTGTTTGAACAGGCTGTACAACTACTGGTTGTATATATCCTGCTTCAGCAACTCACCTCTGATCATGTGTTACTGAGTAGAGCTTTTGCTCCTGCAGCTGTAACCAGAGCACTCTTGATGGCAGTATTAGATGACAGAAAGAGAGATGAAGCAAATACAGACACTGCTCAATACTTTCTTCAGTTATAGGCTGAACATCTAGAAGAACTGAGGGTCCACAGCCTCTCTAGGTAACCTGTTCTACAGTTCAATCATCCTTAAGCTGAAAATGTTTTTTCTAATATCTAGCTGACTTTTCTCTCCCCCCCACTTCACTGTGCATATTGAGCAGAGCCTGGCTCTGTCTTTGACCCAGCTCACAATCACCTCAATGGCCTCCCTGGGACTTGCTTCAATACAGCGTCTGTCCTATACATGAGACGCTTGGGCAGCACACAGGTCATGCACAACAGGACAGAATACCTCCATGGATCTGCTGACTGCTCCCTTTTTTATGCAGCCAAAGACGAAGCAGAGGCTTCTTTACTGCTCAGAGATACTGCAGACTTTTGTCCAGCCTGTCATCCCCAGGGCCCTGAGGCATTTTCTACTGCAGTCATTTCCAACCTGTCCTGCTGCAAGTCTTTGTTCACTTCAGGGACTAGGCTTTGTATTTGCTTTTGGAGGTTGCTTTCATTGATACTTTGAGAAAATAAAAACACAGTACCAGAATACCAAATTTCATATTAAGAAATGTCTTTTATTCTAATAATATTGTAACAGTACTGTCTTCCTGAGGTATGTATGTATATCTTGCAGTTGAATAAAAATCTTGTTATGCACAGTGTCTTTATGTAACTTATATTATAGTACATAAAGAGTAGATTCTGTATTTTTAGCTTTTCCTTAATATTTACCAACTATCCAATATCAAATGGTGCATCTTTGCACTTGGGTCAAAGTAATCCCAGATATGTATACAGACTAGGAGAAGAGATCCTTGAGAGTAGCCCAGCTGAGAATGACCTGGGGGTCCCAGTGGACGAAAAACTTAACAAGAGCCAGCAGTGTGCTCTTGCAGCTCAGAAGGCCAATGGTATCCTGGGCTCCATCAGGAGAGGGATGGCCAGCAGGGACAGGGAGGTGATTGTCCCCCTCTACTCAGCCCTCGTGAGGCCCCATCTGGAGTACTGTGTCCAGGTCTGGGGCCCCCAATACAGGAAAGACGTGGAACTGTTGGAGAGGGATCAAAGCAGGGCCACAGAAATGATCGGAGGGCTGGAGCACCTCCCCTGTGAGGACAGGCTGGGGAGCTGGGCTTGTTCAGCATGGAGATAAGGCGGCTGCGGGGAGACCTCATTGCAGCCTTCCAGTATTTAAGAGGACATTATAAACAGGAGGGAAACCAACTTTTCATAAGGGTAGACAGTGATAGGACAAGGGGGAATGGCTTTAAGCTGAAGGAGAGAAAGTTTAGATTAGATGTCAGAGGAAAGTTCTTTACTGAGAGAGTAGTATGGTGCTTGAACAGGCTGCCCAGAGAGGTTGTGGATGCCCTGTCCCTGAAGGTGTTCAAGGCCAGACTGGATGGGGTCCTGAGCAACTTGATCTAGTGCCTGATCTGGAGGTTGGTGGCCCTGCCTGTAGTAGGGGGGTTGGAACCTGATAATCCTTGGGGTCCCTTCCAACCCAGGCCATTCTATGATTGTATGATTTTTGTTTTACATCACTCACAATAATTTAATAAATTTCATAGAATGTTAGAATAAGAATATCTTGAGTTTGAAGAGACCCATGAGGTTTATCAAGTCCAAATTCTGACTCTAAACAGAGCAACATAAACCATATACATAAGAATGCTGTCCAAACAGTTCATGAATGTCAACAGGCTTGGAGCTGTGACTGGTTCTCTGGGGCATCAGTTCTAGTACCATTTCAGTGAAAAGTTTTTTTAACACCCAGTCTGAACTTCTCCTGATTAAACTTTATGCCATGCACTGTCATCCTGGCAGCGGTCAACAAAGATCAACCCTCCCACAAGAGGAAGCTGTAGACAGCAGTGAGGTCAGCAACTTAGTCTCCTCTTCTCTAAACCAACTATCCTTAGCCAGTGCTTAGATTTATGCACTTTAAAAGGCCTTGATGAACATATCTGATATATTCCTTTATATATATTTTTAGACCTACTAGGAATAAATCATAAACTTTGGCAACAGGTAAAGAAAAGCAAATATTCTACATAAAATCAGCATGGGGGACTTCAAACTTCTCTGTGGCTTCTGAGTAGATGCTCCTATTTTAGTACCTGTAGAGATAATTCCGGACTGAACCTTAAATTGTCACATTTAGATGTAAGATTTTTACCAGATAATACATTTCAGGAGAATGTAAAATTGGAAGCAAATAGTAGCTGTTTCTCTGCTTTCTGCAGTATTAATTCATGTGTATAAATTAGCAAATCGTGGAAAATAGTTTGAGGTAAAAAAGTATCATATATGTGCTTTTTCAAGATGTACCCCAGCAAACAGTTATTGATGGGGCGCACACGAACCTAATGATGTTCAACAGTGCCCAGGTGTTGCACTTGGGTTAGGGTAATCCTAGATATGTGTACAGACTGGGAGAAGAACTCATTGAGAGTAGCCCTGCAGAGAGGGTATTAGGAGTCCTGGTAGGTGAAAAACTTAACATGAGACAGCAGTGTGCACTTACAGCCCAGAAGGCCAGTAGCATTCTGAGCTACATCATAAGAGGTGTTGCCAGCAGGGTGAGCGAGATGATTGCCGCTCTATATTCAGCCCTCATGAGGACCCATTTGAAGCATTGTGTCCAGGCCTGCACTCCCCAGCGCAAGAAGGATGTGAAGTTGTTGGAGTGGGTCCAGAGGAGGGACATGTACACAGTCAGAGGGTTGGAGCACCATTACTATGACTAAAGGCTGAGGCAGCTGGGCTTGTTCAGCCTAGAGAAGAAAAGGCCAGGGAGAAATCATTGCAGACTTTCAGGACTTAAAGGAAGCTTATAAACAAGAGAGAAATCAATTTTTTACAATAGTAGATAGTGATAGGACAAGTGGGAATGGTTTTAAACTGAGTGGGGAGATTTAGATTAGATGTCAGTGGGAAATTATACTCCGAGAAGGTGGTAGGGTGCTGCACAAAGAATTTGTCTCTGCCCAGAGAAGTTGTGAATGCCCCATCCCTGAAGGTGTTCAAGGCCACGCTGAATGGGGCCCTGGGCAGCCTGATCTAATGTCTGACCCAGTGGCTGGCAACCCTGCCTAGAGCAGCAGGGTTGGAACCAGGTGATCTTTAAGGTCCCTTCCAATCCAAGCCATTCTATGATTCTGTAATAGAACTAGCAGCAAATGCAGTGCTTTAACTTTTTAATGGCAAACACATAGCAAAACTGGTGAAATAAATGTCTCTACACCTCACTTGATTTAATAATATTAATAACCTACACTAGCCATGTGTCTGCAATTTTTTTTCAGTATAAGTCCACAAGTTATATTGTAGATGATTATGGAATTAGATGACAGGAAAGCCCTTATGTATGTCTTGGTTTTGGGGAGGGGTGTTGGTAAGGTGGGGGAAAGAGGAGGAGAGTTAAACTCAATTAAAACACAATGTAGCATAACTGTTCACTTTAAACTGAGGCAGCATATTTTCCATGAGAATCCAACAAGGAAGAAATGTTAGACCATTCTCAGGGTCATAAACCAAAGAAAGAATTTATAGTTCCTGGTGCAAAAAGAAAGACTACTTTGAATTTCTTTGTGTAAACAGTATGTATATACATATTGCTTTGTAGAAAACTTTAAAGATTTTAAAAATTCATTTAGGAAAATGTCTCCAGAAAGATGGTTCATGATATTTTAACCAAAGTCTTCTTCCATATATTTTGTGCCAACAAAGTTCTCTGGAGATCAGATTGAAGGAAAAAACAGCTAGTACGATCACACTGCTCTAAAGCTGATCCTGATTATCTGTATGATCTAATGAGATCAATTACACTTAGTATATATTCTATAACTTGTTTAGGATGTGTTTACTTTCACAGGGAAAAAGTACTTATTCTATGAATAAATGGAATAATTAAGTGGAATGATTAAGGAACTAAGGATGGAGAACCATGATTCTAGAATTTGACCATACCTAGAGTTATCAGGATGTTCTATTTTGAAATAAACACAGTTGTTTATAAAAATACTTCTATACTTCTGAAGCGGAAGAACAAAGCCTCAATTAATTATTAAATGATATGATGGTTGGGGAAGAAGTACGGTTCCACAGTTACAGTACAAGAGATAGAGATTCCTTATTTAGCTATAGATTTATTGTTCAGTAATAGACTAAACACGTTTTTGTCTTCAGGTCTCCTCACCAGCAACACCTATTCAGTGACTTCAAAGACCAGCAGCTGTGAAGATCTTTGTGTTTATAAACACATCTCTAAGTACTGCAACTAAAATTTGCCAAAGGGAAGAGAAATTATTCTTTCCAAATTATCTTCATTAGAGAGAAATCTCAACACAAACAAATATCAAAACCAACAACTGAACAACAACAACAGAGACAGTTTATAAACGCTTTTAAATGTTTCTATTACCACAGAGTTTGTACAGAAAGTCCTTAATACACCGGCAGCAGCATTTCTCTCCGTGGAAGACTCTATGGCATTTTTACATTGGAAAAGAAGATATACAGTTTAACAGAAATCACAAATGCACAATGAATAGCGACCCTAAGAAAGAAGGGGTAACCTTCTTAAATATAATAAGAAGAAGGTGTAGAGGGCAACTACTTTTTTTGTGTGTTTTCTTTCTAAGCTAATGCAGTATTCTTGAGTTAATGAATGAAAGCAAACTCAATCATGCAAATTTAGTACACTTTGTGCCTTTATAATCAGTTAGGCCAGTAAGAATAATGTAAGTTAACTAAGTAATGTGTGAACTAACTGCAAAGAAATTTTAGCACTATCTCAATCCACAGATATTTATAAAATAATTAGTGAAACATTACTTCAGAGCCTAATATGTCCAAGTACAGGAGAAAAGGATAAAAAAAAAAAAAAAAAAAAAAGGGAAATAAAAAGGAAAAAAGAAATAGAAAAGAAAAACTGAAGATAAAACATGCACATGTTGCTACTATACCATTATCCAGGTCAAAAAGTTATTGCAATATTTACACATGCAAGCTTTCACATTTTCTTCACAAAAACAGTACTCATGCAAGTGAAAACGCAAGTACAGTTCTCTTGCTCTATTTTCATCAATTTGAGATTAAACAGCTGCTACTTGAAATCCTCTTGTGTTATGCAATCCTCCTTTTACATCAGTCATGTGTTTCCCCTGAGCTCACTCCTCTTCAATGATTTTTTCGTGTAGCCTTTTTTCGGTGACATTTTGTCTATATGCCTGCAAACTACCTTATACTGATTTTAAGCGTCAAATTAATAGATCTGATTTTCAAACAGAACAGTTCTGTCATCATTTTTTACATCTCTGGTAGGAGTTTCATGGAGTTATTAAAATTTATTATTTCTACTATACTTTCCTGAGGAATATATACAATGTGCAGTTATAGGTAGCCCCCTCCTTTCTAATTCCCTATCAAAAATTATCTTACCATGGAAGTTTTAAGCCATCCTGTTTTCAAATTCTTACATTAACCAGTTTGGTAATTGCTTATTCCAAATTGAAAACTATTGGTTTATGGCTCTCATTAAAAGACAGAATTTTCATGAAGTAGTTTTGGAGTCCTGTCATATAAATATACAGTTCCCATATCTAATGGTTACTTTGCTTATGTGGTATTTTACTATTTTTACTTTTAAAAAATGCATACCTTTTCTTACCTTCCTTTGTTTATTGCTATTATAGTGAATCCTCATCTGAGTTGATACAACCTGAATGTAGCTCTTCCATCTTTTAACAAGTCTCTAGAGTAACTTGTTTAGTTTCGATTTTACTTGCTCTTAAAAAACAAAGGCCCTTCAGTTCTAATGCAATTCTGAAATTTGATAGAAGTAAACCAACATATTGTGCTTAAGAAGAGAAAGCAAAATGTTACATTTTCTTGTTTTATTTCCCTGAATTTTCTTAGTTTTCCTTCCTAAAAATGTCCCTGCCTAGACCTCATTCTCTCTCCTATTTTGTATACTGAAAGTAATGTTTTCTAAATATTTGAAAAATTGCTGGAAGGTTAGTGTTAAAACCTAACAACTCTGAAGTGAACATCAGAACAATTGAACAGATTTCCAAGGAAATTACTATCTGTGGATTTAAACATTTTATATCAGAATTACATAAATGTAAGTCAGGAACTATAAATCAGCAACTAAAACTGTAGTTATGTGTGGAATCAATATCAAGAACACAAGCTATGATATCTAAGCACTTCTGTTAGGATTATGGGTAATTATCAGCTACACAGGTCCATATGCATACCCTTTGCTTTATTTTAAATCTCTTTAGAAACTGTATAAATAGAGATACAATGTTTTGAAAATATCTCTGGAATGTGAAATAAAACATTTCCTTTTTTAAAAAAGTATATTTCAGATATAGAGCAATAATATTAATATCAGCACAACACGCAAAAATAATTTATTTCTTAGAGATTTCTGCAATTTTCTCTTTGTCCATATTTTGGCTACAAAATACCCAAATATGCAAGACTAACAAGTAGGAAACAACTGCACATCAGAGATAACTACCATAAAAAAAGGAAGAAAATGAATCAAAAAGCAATATCAATGCCACTGCTACAAACTCTCTCACTTTTATCATGGAAGTCTTTATCATTCTGCTTCCTTCTGTTTCATACCCTGCTACCTAATGTTTCTCTCTATGACTGTGATTTCCTATTCAGTACCAGAGAGTACCATGACTCCTGTACATTATGTCAAGTAAATTTGATAAGTATGGATATAAAGCTGTGACAAGGAACTAGGAGACTTTGTTTTTTAAATAAACACAACAAGTATTCAGCAGCTCACTCCAAAAATGTTCTTCCCTGTTCTTCGTACATCCTCCCATTAGTTCAGTTTAGGAAGCAGAGCCTAAGGTATGAGATTTCAATATTTTTCTCATGCACTTCCTTCAGTGTAATCTATTTCAAAATATGATAGTTTTTTATAGTTTAATCAGCTGCTCCCGTTTTTTCTGTGATCTGATGTTTAAACTGTAAAAAAAATAAATATAGACTTTTAAAAGTATATTAAAAACACCAAGGCAGTGGAACTGAGAGCCTTGAGTGTGGCACAAAACTATTTTCAATAGTTGCATCTTATTTTCCATATTGAGAAATACTTTAAGTAAAGATCATTTTGCTATGAAATTTTACAATTGATGTCTAATCACCATTCTTACTATCTCTCTCTTCCCCCTATCTTTCATCCAGTGTTCTGTACAAGTAGTTTCCACCTTTACCACATTACTTCAGAGATTTCTCAAACTTCTTGAACAGCCTGCCATGCATTCTGCTTATATAAAAGGAGATTCATTATAAAAAAGATAAGATTTTTGGTGAAAGGAGTCAAGGGTTTTAGTTTATACACAGGAATAGTTGCTCTTCTCACTCTATTACAGTCATCTCATCTATCACATTTGGCAATTTTTTTCTCAAAATAGAAAAATGTATGGAGTAGAATTGATTTCCAATTATTTCAGATGATACAGTGACTAACAAGAAAACTGAGCAATCTGGTTTGAAATGTCTGTCAAATATAGTCAGGTTTAATTTCCTCAAGAATCAGCTTGTTAGAGAATCAACCTGTTTCCACCTATCAAATACCTAAATTTATCAACACACATAAATAGGAGACAACATGATATAAACCTGCAATAGCAATCAACTCTTCATATTTTTACTATCATGACAAACCAATATTGTGTTGTAATTTGAATTTTCATTATTATTCCTGAGTGAATATGCTTTAAATTTGGTAAAGCAGAACATGGTTATAATTTCCAAAAAAGCCTTGATGAGTTGCTACAAAAATAAAAAAATCAATACATAGAATTATGATAGTTTTCAGTGTTTTCTTCTTCTTTCTTAGGACATTTAATGACTAACAACATTTAAATTAGTAAACATTTCACAGCACATAATTAAATTTAAACTACTTTTAACATACACACACACAAAATGTTGCATGCAAGATCTTCCAAAATAGTTCTTCTCTTCAGTATGAAAAAATATCAGCTGTGTTTTCCTTGTAGATGCCAAATAGACTATCATGACTATCATGATTTGACCTAGCAGATAGCTAAGTCCCACACAGTTGCTCACCCCCTGCCATCTCCTGCCAAGTGAGATGGGAAAGGGAATTAGGAGAAAATACAGTAGAACTCATGGGTTGGGATAAAAACTATTTACTAAGACAGCAAAGGAAGTTAAAGAAATAACAGTAGTGTTATATATATATATGTATATATATATATAAATGATTCGCAAAGCAAGGGCTCACCACCCACTGACCAATGCACAGACAGTTTCTGAGCAGTGCTCCTCCCCAGCTAACTCCCCTCCCCTATATTTACATGATGGCATATGGTATAGAATATCCCTTTGATCATTTTGGATCAGCTTCCCTGGTCCTGTCCCCACCCAGTTCTCTGTGCCCTCCCCCAATCCCTTTTCTGGCAGAGCAATACAAGAAGCTGAGAGACTGAAACATCCTTGGCTCTGCTCAGTGCTGTCTGGCAGCAAGTATGTTATCAGTTCTGTTTTTCTTCTAGAACAAAAACATAGCCTTATACCAGACACTGTGAGTAAGGCACCTTCAGTCTTAGCAAGAAACTAAGAAACAGACACATTTATCAATATTTTCAAATATTGATAGAAGCTTAATATTCCTTACATTCAGAAAAATAACCTTAAAAAACAAAACTAATTTATGAAAGTTACTACTTCAATTAACATACCTGTTTTAGTTATTCCTAATAAAAGTTCACGGGAAAAAAATACAGAGGAAATGAGCAAGAGGTAGAAGTTACCATGAGTTATATTGGTTACCATTTCCTAGCCACAAAAGGGCACTTTTGCACATGCGCTATCAATATACAACGACCATCTGTTTCAGACATTTGAAATAATGGTGAGAGGTAAAAGTTAAAAAAAAATCCTCACAAAAGTATTTGAAAATCAAAAATACAATTCATTAAAGCCAATATCTCTCTAACAACTAGAGCATAAATTCCATGTTGTTATTTGGAAAATGTAACAAATATTTTATGTGGGATCCATATGTATCAAGAAGTCTTTTCCTTGAGCTGGTCACAAAAGTACTCTCAAGATGAGTTTAGTAAGTGTGAGGAAGATTAAATGGAGTATATTTTAGAGCAGAGAAAATGGAGGGGGGAATTAACAGTTGTCTCTTTCCTGTTCATTTTCTGCTATATTTGTTTCTAAAGGCACAGCAAAGGAGGAATCATTCAAACAAAACACTGAGGGGCTGAGAAGTCATTCAGGTCATCCTCTTTTTAATATAATGTATTATAATTACAATGCATGCACATGTGGACACCGTATATGCATTAACTCTTTGCCTGCAGATTAGCAACTCATGAGATAAAAATGAGATAGCATTCATCAGCAGTGAACATTACACACATTCATCTGGAAAGTAAGGATTTCTCCTTAGATTCTACTATTAGATCAAACTTAATCACAGCATGCTCTAGCTAGGTGTATGCCCCTTCTTTACTCCATTTGTGTGCATTGAGCCACCAGTACAGTCACTTGTTCTATGCAGATCAAATTGTCTGATTAACTAAAGTTCAAAGTGAACTAAAGCAAGACTCCAGGAAGCTGGAAGAAAACCTTCAAAAATGCTTCCTTAAATATTAAGATTTTATAAGAGAATGAGATCATATTTAGAAAAATAGCACAAATAAACACACCTCTTACAAAAAAAATCAATATTAGAATTCCACATTTGAAGAGAATTGTTTCAACAATCAAGCTATTTGGAAAAAAAAAAAATCTGAAATTCTTCCAAATCCATCCACCATTGCCTCCAGCAATCAAATGTTAGAATATTTTGAATGTATATGTAATAGCCTTCATCCCCTTCTATCCACTAAAGAAATTCTTTTATTTAAATGCATTTTGAATTTCTTAAAAGTTACTTTAAATAATGCAAATTACGCTTAATGTCCACAAGCAAATCTTAAAAACTACTATAAAATTGTTCATTGAGCTTCAGGTGAAGAGAACTAAAGAACTCGGGGAGCAGATATTCTGTAATATCAATTAACAACATAATGACATCAATTTCACCCATTGTAGTATTTTTGTTAGGAGAAGGCAAAAGCTAATCTTCAGTTTAGGATTAGCTACTCACAGAACATTTCTTAGTAATATCACATACAGATGAGGAGATGTCTTAGTTTCTAACAGAAGTTACTCCTCTTATAGTGTCTGGTATGTAGCTATGTTTTGGTCTCAGAAGAAAAACAAAACTGATAACACCTGGCAGTGTTGAACAGAGCCAAGGACATATTTTCTTCCTCAGTGAAGCAGTCAGGAGGCATAAGGAGCCCGGAACTGGGAGGGGACAGGACCAGGGCAGCTGACCCAAACTGACCAAAGAGCTATTCCATACAACATAACATCATGTGATTTTTATGGAAGGGGAATCTCTTACTCAGAGGGAGGGGCTGCTGGCTGGCTGGGTATTGGTCATTGGTCCCTTGCTTTGTGTATCATCTGTTGTTTATTATATATATATATGTATTGGTATTTCTTTTATTCTCTCTGCTGTCTTAGTAAATAGCTTTTATCTCAGCCCATGAGCTCTACCGTATTTATTCCTTAATTCTCTCCCTCATCCCACTTGGGAGGGGGAAGGGTGAGCAAACGACTGTGTGGGACTTAGCTATTTGTTGGGTCTAACCAAAACAGGAGAAAAAATGTCAAATGTCTTAATTTATTCTTTTCATTTTTCCTTTACTCTTATAAATATGTCCTCTATGCCTTTTGGGGGAAAAAAATGGCACACTGTAAAGCATACACAAATTGAAAAACAACATGTTACAGTGAAAATATTCCTATGTCAACTATGTTTATGAAATGTTAGTCTCCACTTATAAGTTCTTTGAACCTATTTTTCTTACCAGGATATAAATTCATTAAGATTTACTAAATGCAATGTGAGTATACCATGAAGAGCTCCATCGTAAACCATCAAGTCCTACTTAGACATATGTAATTAATTTTTGAAAATAGACATGTAAAGTATCAAATAAGCCTCCATTCAAGCTTCATCCATTATATGATATGTGATCAGGACATGCTGAATTCGTGAATGAATATAGATGAAAATGTGGCATAATTCCTCCATAAAACCTGCACAGCTATATTTGGAAAACACAAAATGAATTAACTCTTTCACCCTTTTCAGAATCGATACAAGCTACAACTTCATTATAAATACTCTGATCTCTCTGAAGATTCTTAAATTAAATTCCCATGAATACAGTGTTGAAGCACTATGTCTCACACTGAACTATTTCCTCATAACTGTGTTCTAAACTTTCAAACTTTAAATACAGAAGTAACTAACATATGGTACACTGAAGTTAAGTTTATGTTGTTTTCTTACAATAGAATGAATCAAGTGGTAAAGGAGATCTTGCATAACCTATACAGTTTTCTGTAGAAGAAACAGATAGGATAATCCAAACTCCTAATCACGTAACACGCTAGATAACATTACCGTTATTTTCTGTTTTGTCAACTTCTTCAGATGTAAGAGGCAAAACAATAAGAAAATCAACTAACCAAACACTCAAAGAAATAAATAAAACCAGAGGCCTTTAATTACACCATGTTTACTCATAAAGAATTTAGAGCAACAGTATTTATATGCAAATACACAGCTGTGGAAGATTACGCATTATCAACAGATCACCTACTTGTTATCACTTGAAGTAAAAGACTCACGAGGTGTTAAAATATTATTTAAATATTTAAAAATAAATACTTGATCTGGGAAGGTCATGAAACAAATCCCCCTAGAAAATTAAGTCACATGTGAGATGAGGAGGTGATCTGAGACAGCCAGCATGGCTTGAGCAAGGGCAGAATAGGCCTGACCAATCTGTTGGCCTTCTGTGATGGAGTGATGACAGTGGACAGAGGAAGTGCAATTGATATCATCTACCTGGACTTCTGCAAGGCCTTTCACATGGTCCTGCACCACATCCTTATCTCTAAATTGGAGAGATAAGTGTTTGAATGGTGAACTATACAGAGGATAAGCTATGAGTTGGAAGGTTACAGCCAGAGGGTTGTGGTCAGTGACTCTATGTCCAGGTGGAGGCTGGTGGAGTCCTGGGAAGCCTGATCTAGTGGGTGGCAATCCGGCCCTCAGCAAGGGTTAGAACTAGGTGATCTCTAAGGTCCCTTCCAACCTAAGCCATTCTGTGACTCTAAAAGGAGGTCAGCATGTGTTCTTAAACTGATATAGCTAAATACTTTCCCCTTTTCTTTACTTCCAACCTTCTTCTCCTTTTAGAAATTTCAAAGAGAAGTAGAATGAAATCACTATATGGGAGATGATAAAACTACCTCAAAATTTATATTCAAGTATTCTTAAAGTGCAAGTTTCTAACGAGATATTTTTATACGATGCATTATAGAATGATGGCCATTACTGATGGCCAGTTATCCTTCTGGGTGGAACGTTCATTCTAAGACAAAATTCTTCTGCATTTCAGTCATGCAAGTCTGTTTGGATGGGGCATTTCAGATTTATGAGTTTATTACTGTAAGAGACTGTTTTGGAACCTTTTGTCTCAAAGTTTGCTGTGAGAACTCTCTTGTCTCAAAGTCTGCCCACCTGCCCGAAGGCTTGCAGACCAGGGACAATGAGAGACAAGCAGCCGCTAAACGGCCATCGAGCAGCCTTTCAG
>WBMW01003677.1:19409-29658 GCA_013396635.1 Penelope pileata | reverse complement strand
ATCCATGGTGGTGACTGTCCCTGCTTTCTATATGTAACCCTTGCTCTTATTTCCTATCTTTTACTATCGCCTGCTTCCCCATCCCCGTCTCCCTCACTGGCCAGAATTCCTATTAAACTGGTCAGACAACATTTGACCTCGTTTGTGTCTTAATCTCACTCCGGGTATGTTACAGAATCTCCCCTCACTCCGATAATCGGAGCGGGACAATTACTTACTCTATTTAATTTAGATATTAGATTGCACAGCTAGTACAATAAAATTATTGTGAATTCAAATGGTTAAATACCTCATGGTGTATTTCAGGCATGTCCAACACAAGGCTCACCGGCCATATTTGGCCTAGAACAGCTTGTGATGCAGCCCAAGATCATAAACTTTTTACACTACTGTATGATTTTTAAAGATATTTTTCATGAGGTGATTGCATGTAGCTAGAACGTGGACCATGTAAGTGCCGACAGAATGCTGTGAAGGGGAGAGTGCAGTGCAGTGCTAACTCTGCTTCTCTCACCCACAGCACACATTTCATTGAATCAACCCCTTGCCTAATTCAGGTCAGCTGTCCTGGCTCTGCCCCATGATGGTGTCTTGCCATCATGGCAGCAGCTTTTCCCTGTTGAGTGGCCAAGCCTGGCCCCAGGCACGCACTCATCACTCAGAAACAACCAAAATATCAATGTGCTATTAACACTGCTATTCTCAGCTGAAACCAGGACAAGGGAAGGGCACAATGCAATGCTATCTCCACCCCTTGTGCCCACCACACACAATCAGTTGAATTAAAACTCATGAGTATGACATGTTTCAAGCATGTGTGCCACATGGTGAGTAAAACATAGTGACTACTGAATGTAAAATTTCAACCTCCCTAATGATATCTCAAAGGAAAACAGAACCCAGAAAAATAAAAATCATGGAAGAACATTCAGAGAAAAAAGGACATACGAGTACCTTTTTGTCCACAAGTAAGATGGCACTATGCTTAATTTGTAAGGAAATCATGTCAGTTTTCAAAAATTACAATTCAAAAAGATACACAAAAACATGCTGTTAAATTTGATGCAGATCAAGGAATGTTTCATAAAGACAACACAGTGGAACCGAAAAAAATGTCGTCTCAACAATTTTTTTTTTTCTAAAAAGTTACTAACTGAAATGGACTCTATTATAAAAGCTAGTTATGTGGTAGCAGATCTCATTGCAAAAAAAAATAAAAGATAAAAAAATCAAAACCATTCAGTGACAATGAGTTTATTAAGCAACGTATGGAAAGCATGGCAGATATAATTGGTCCTGATTAAAAAAAATAGATTTTTCTAAAATCATTTTGACTCACCAGACCATAGGCAGGTGAATTGAAGAAATAGGAAAATCTATCAAAAGAAATTTGGAGAGTAAAGCTTTTAATTTCAAATGTTATACCTTGGTGATAGATTAAAGTACTGATGCTTTAGTACAGCTCAATGTCATTTTTATTAGAGGTAGTGATAATAAATATAATGTCACTGAATAAATGGCTTATTCGGTGCCACTAAAAAACAGAGTTAAATCTCTTTATTTGTAAGAAGCAGTAAAAATTACATTAAAATTACATAATTACAAAATTACATAAAAATTACATTAAAGGGATTTTTTTTAACCTCTTTCAGCATATCTGTTACAGTTACTGATAATGCCCCATTGATAGCTGATTAAAAAAAAAAAAAGGGGACTTATAATATTAATAGAAGACAAGGGAGTCGCCACTGGCAACAAACTTTGATGAAATATCACTGTATCATACCAAGAAAATTTTTTTGAACAAAATCTTTAAAAATGAATGATGTTATGCAAATTGTCCTCAAAGACGTGAATTTCATAAAGTCCAAGGGACTGAATCATCATCAGTTCTAGGAGTTCCTTAAAAGTACGAATGCTGATTATAGGGACATCATTTAGTTTTATGAAGTAAGATGGGTAAATCAGAATAAAATGCTGAAAAGATTTTATGATTTGTGAAAATAAACCAAGACATTTGTGGAATCAAAGGAAATTTTTTGCCAAAACTTGAAGATAAAAATGGCTCAAAGATTCAGATTTTTTTTCATAGATTTAACTGCTTATTTAAATGAGTTAAACATGCATCTTCAAGATGACAATCAACTTATTTGTGCTATGTTTCAAATCGTAAGAGTGTTTGAAATGAAACTTAATTTTCAGAAAGTTCAAGTTATGGCAAAGAATTTCGTGCATTTTGTTACATTGGCTAAACACAGTCTTGTGAACAGCAAAAAATATGCAGCCTTGCTTTTTGTTTTGATAAAGGAATTTGAGAATAGATTTCAACATTTCTAAAAAAATCATCAGTTTTTTGGTATATTTGCAATTCCATTTTTCCATCAACATTCATACATTACCTGCAAATTTTCAAATGGAGTGTAAAGAGTTGCAATCAGTCATTTAGCTCAAAGATAAACNGCAGCCCAGGCAAGTCAAAATGTTAGACACCACGTTGTACATACAAAACTCAAACTGTACCATTTCCAAATTAGTAATAGATTGTTAAGTTCCTTAGTTATCAAATATGATGAAGAGTTGTAAGTGAATATGCTACAAAAAGAGAGACTGGAATACACCTGTTTTTACAAAAATGGTTGTCTCAATGAAGAAACAAGAAGCCTTGATTATACAGCATTCTAAGTCTTAAACAGCAAAAATAAATAAATAAATAAATTAAACAATTACATGAAGCAATTTTACTCCAGCACCTTTCAGGTTTGCAGAAGTCACTATTGTATAGCTAGAAGCAAATAAGAACACTTTATAAAGCTAAACACAGAATAAAACAAGAACTAATTATAAACATGAAAATGTGCAAGTAAAATTTGCCCTCCTCACTAATTTAAAAACCTTTAAATTCATAATACTTTGTTCTTTGAGACAGACTTAAATGCATGAGTACATTCTTTTTCTCTATGTATTTCTGGGATCAGAAGGAATCAGAATTAACCAGCCCCACAAATGCTTGTTCTAAGAATAAATCCAAGGAAACAGAGAGCAGAAGTCCTGTGAATCTTACAAGTGGATTTTAAAAGAATAAAGTAAAATTGAGCGATAGCTTTCCTTTCTGATTTTACTGATTAAAAGAGTTCTCATTTACTAAAGAAAAAAAAAAGGCATTTTGTCCCTCTGAAAATAATAGAAAATTTGAGTTTTCTCTATTATCATAGTAGAGAGGTAATATGATCACAATCTCCATATTTAATTTACCATCACAGCATCACTCTGTGAAACACACATATATTTAATGGCAAATGCACAAGAGAAATTGAAATGATTTTCTCCACAGTGTTACTGTCAGAAACTAAAACCAGTCTCTTGGAAACCTGGCAGAGCCTATGCCAATCATCTTTTATATACCTTATCTGAAAGAAAGGGGAAGGAAAGGAGTTTTTTTTAGAAGAGGATTTGGATGCTCTAAGTGTACCTAACTCACAATGCTTCAACAAGAAAAAAATCTCTCTCATCATCAGCTTGGTAGTGATGCTAAAAACAAGGGTAACCCAATATTAACTTTTAATCTGCAACTTCTGCATGATATTTCTTTCTGAGTAATTTTAATGAAAATTAGGACCTTCAGGAACATAAGGCTTAGGGTCTTTGAGTCTCCATATTTACATTTTTGTATGCATACACTGAAGCGTACTTGTAATATGCTTTGTAATGTGCTTTCAGAAAATGACATCTCATTTAAAATAAGAAATATTTCCATTCTCAGGAGTCTGATAACTTATCTGTCATTTCACAGCTCATTCTCTGAGCTCTATATGTTGATTGTACTGATCCAAAATGACTGTCAACATGGGAAGGAAATAAATTTTTGAGGACACGAGCTACCAGTCTTTCTCTTTGAACTTAAATTTGTTGGCAAAGCAATTGGAAGAAAGTAGAATTCATTTATTTATTTATATTTAAGAAAGTAATAATCATAAGACAGTGGCATATTTTTTAACCAAATTCATTTATTTTTGATGTTTAGAAGAGTGTGGAATCTGAAAAGAAAATCACTACTATAACAGCCTTCATCATGCTGCAAAACCGCAGACTTATGCAACTCAAATGTTTCCATAGTTCTTTTTTAGCCTTTATAGTATGTGTCTTCTGTGAGAAGCAGTTTCTCTTCCTCTTTGGCCTGGACGTGTCTCACAATCAGTTTACAGCTTACCAATCAAAAAGTTAACAAGATGTCAAAAATTTTACTGTTGACCAACTGGACCAGGAGGTTAAAATTCAGTTTAATTTAACTATGTGTTTCACAGTTTAGCCCCAGATTTTTTATAGGTTTTAAAAAAACACTTTCACATCACAATAGTTTTATTCGCTATTGTCTCATAAGTCAAGGTCTCCTTGATGGCTTACTTTGTGCATATGTGTTACCTGAGTGTTCCTGGAGGGAGGAGGGGAAATTGTAAAATTGCTAGGAAGCAAGTAAAGCAAATATAGTATTTGAGCTGAATAAGCTAACTTTTATTCATATCTTATTATTTCCCCTCTGATGGTTAGATAAGCAACCTGTTTGTTTTAATCCCAAATTATATCTTCATTCTTAGCATCTTGGTAATTTTAGTTTTCTACTAAATGAGCACAAAACGTTGGTTAGACTAAATATGGCCCCTCTTTCTCAGGCATGTCAAAATCCAGGAAAAACATGAAACCTTTGCTGTTCACTGTTGTGTATTTCATCTTAATAATCCCGGATATAGCAGGGGATGAGGGGAGTTTTGGTCAACTGCAAGATGAATATGAGTCAAAAGTGTGCCCTGGCAGTCAGAAGGGCCACCATATCCTGGAGTGTGCCAGGCACAGCAGTGTGAGTTGGTCACGGAAAATGATTGTCCTGCTCTTCACTGTGTTTGTGTGGCCTCAC
Organism: Penelope pileata; assembly: GCA_013396635.1. Classification (NCBI taxonomy): domain Eukaryota; kingdom Metazoa; phylum Chordata; class Aves; order Galliformes; family Cracidae; genus Penelope; species Penelope pileata. Next base: position 24,749 of record WBMW01003677.1, on the reverse strand, counting down.
CTCAAGTACTGTGTGCAGTTTTGGGTGCCACAATGTAAGAAGAATGTAAAACTGTTTGAGAGTGTCCAAAGAAGGGGAACAAAGATGGTGAAGGGCAAGACTCGTGGGGTGGCTGAGGTCACTTTCTTCATCATAGACAAGAGAAAGCAATCTACAACTTCCACATGAGGGGGAGTAGATGGGGAGATGCTGGTCTCTTCTATCTGGTGACAGCAATAGGATGCAAGTCAATGGCATGATGTTGCATCAGGGAAGGTTCAGACTGAATATTAGGAAGAAGTTCTTCACTGTAAGGGTGGTCAGGTGCTGTAACCGCTTCTCCAAGGAGATGGTCAGGGCAATGTCAACTTGACATCAACTGCCAAATTCAAAGAGCACTTAGATAATGCTCTTAGACTTATTGTTTAATTTTTAAGTAGTACTGCGTGGAGCCAGGAGCTGGACACAATGATTCTTGTGGGTCTCCTCCAACTTGGGATATTCTGTAATTCCATGAATATATGGCCAAACATGCGCCCTAATGAAATGCTTGAAGATATTTAAAAAATTACTAGAAAGGCCTTGAAGAATCTACATTATTTGCTTTGAGTAGGTAACTGTATTGGATGACTTCTAGAAGTCATTTCCTTTCTATGTGTATCACATTTATATGATTCTATGATTAACAAAGCTTCTGCACTTCTAAGGTCTATCTCATCTTATGAAATGAGATGCACTTTAAAAAGATTGAAACTTTTTTGATATTTGTACTTTCACAAAAAATAAATTTCACGTATTTCCTGCTTTTACATGATACACCTTCAGTCCTCAGTCCTTTGAAATCTGAACTGTTTCTGCTCTCACGTTCTGCCTTTTATCACATAATGCAAGCTTCTATACTTTTCCACTGTTATCCTAAAGCTAGCGCTCTTATCAATTTCCTCGATGATCAGTTTTCAGTTTTGTAGAATGTTCCATATACTTCAAATAAACTGCTGTTTACATGTGTTACTTCATTAAGTTCCTTCTCAGAGATTCACAGGATCATTCAGGCTGGCTAAGCCTTGAGGAGCTCTCCAGACCCATCCCCGCCCAGAGCAAGCTCAGTCAGGGCTCAGGCCAGGGTGTGCAGAGCTTTGCATAGCTAGGGTGTGAAGCCCCACCGACTGAAAGCTGCCCAGCTTGCCTGAGCCATGGATCCATGGTCAAGCTCTTCTAGTGGGGAAAACGCTTCTCCATGTCTCCAGCCAGAGACCACCTCAACTCATGCTACTGCCTTTTGCACTCCCACCACACTGTGTACAGAGCATGGCTGCATCTCCTCTGTGCCTTCTCACTAGTGCCAGGGCTGCTGTTAGACACTCCTAAAGCTCCAGATAGCACTGATCCTTCCCTAATCTAGTCTGTTTCAGTCTGGGGAGTAGCACAACACTGGTTTTATAAAACCGTGGTTTTTTAAAACTGAGTCTTCAAAACTATATAGTCCCCAAGAAGATGATTATTGAGAATATTTAGGAAGTGACTAAGATTGTCGCTTAATAATCAGTAAGCCTGATTAACACAAGTGGACACCCCAGCATAAAAATATGCTACTATTGTCAAAATAAGGGTTCTGATTCTTATCCTGTTTATGCTTGATAATTCAGGAGAAATAATAGGGAAGTTGCTAGAGTAGTGTGTGGAAACGGAAGAATATCCGTAGTTCAGATAAGACTCATAATTAGTCACAAAAAATGTGAAAAATACAGAATTCTACAGCAAAATACTTGTTAAAAAATGGGAAGGCAAGAGAAAAGTGCATCATATGCTGTAATTTTAAGAGAATTTAAGTGTAAAGTGAAGCATGTCTTAGAACTGAGGTAATTTTTTATATAGCAGACACTATTGACAACTAAGAGTAGCTTGTCATGACATGATGGAAATGCTCTGTGTATTGCCAAGAGTTTTATAGATAGTACTTTTTTCTTTACTCCTTTTTTTTTTCCCTCTCTACAAACCATTTTTTTTCTTGAGGGCATTATTAAAGGGAGACTTTAAAAGCCTTCTAGACAAGTGTTTTGAAACTCTGATCTTATTCACGTGCAGTAATGTTATAAGCAAAATACCACATGAAAGTCCAGAGGGGATAGAAAGTGGATGTTGGGGTAGAGCTTGATATTTTTGAATTATTACCGTTACGTCTGCTGTACTCAAGTTTAATTTCACCTGTTTAGTTCTCATTAAACCCATCATTCAAAGCTACTGTCTGCCAAGATAAATAGGTTCATTTTCTGCTTTTCATATTTTGTCACAAGAAGATATATATACCGTGAAATGAAGTAGTAGTTTCAGAGTATGTCTTTGTATATAGATAATTTAAGTCTGCATGTATCTCTACAAGCCTAGTCTAGATAGACTATAAAGATAACTTCCCATTATTTTTTTTAAATCAAGAAAATTTGATTTGCCTTGCAAGAAACATGTTTGTTAGAAGTAATTTTTAAAGAAATTACTTGCTGTAAGCATTTTCAGAGTAGTTATAAATTTTAAAAATGGTGACTTCTGATTCATTCCAAAGTACTGTTGCTCTGAGACTATTCTGAAAAACTGGATTCTCATGTTCTGCTGAGGTTGGGGTTTTTGAAATTGGGTGATCAGGCCTCAACTTTTCCAGTGCAAATATCCAAAAAACACGTATCAGAAGAAATATTTCTCTAACTTTATGAGACAATGTATAAGAAAATATAAGATTATTTAAAATGAGAGAGCATAGTTTGCAAATTACATGTTGTCAGAGGTGACCAGCAATATTTAATCTAAAAAAAGGTTCAAAGCTTAAATTTTTGCTTACACATTCATTATGAATGAAATAGCATTTATGAAATCATTTTAAAGAGTACTGATTCAAAAATAGCGTGTTGTTGTGGTTTAATTAAAAACTCCTCTCCTCTTCTTCTCCTGAAAAAAGTATATTCCCTAGATGGTTGTCAATATTACCAACTTTTCTGACTCCACTATATAAATAGAAAAAGTAAATGACAGGTGAGATAAAGTTGTTCATAATAGTGATTCTTAATAGTATTTTGGTTGTGGAATGTCCATCCTTGAACCTACTCAAAATTCATCTCCTCCAGGTGAATCTGCTTGACCTGAGGGATTGGACAGGACCTTAAGAGGTAGCTTTCAATCTCAAGCACTACATGGTTTTGTGAAAAAAAATAATTTAAAAAGTACCAATTTAAGTGCCAAGCAAAATTGTGAGGAAATTGTGAGGAAAACAAAAAGAAGGTGCTGGGCTATGAAAGTATATTTAAAGCTTCTGATCATTATGGAGTATTCCTGTTTCCAAGGCTAGTCCCTAGAAGGAAAACACTTGAGGAACTTTAAGAGAAGCAGCATTACAATTGTATCTGTCATATAACTGGAAAGTCTGAGGGATACAATCTCCTCTGTCAATACATTTAAGCTTAAAAATCTGATCAGCTCCAAGAGGTTTTCCACAATGCAATAGGGTAAAATATTCACTTTAAACAGATAGCATATATCTGTTATACAAATGACACAAACCAAGCTACATAATCTACTGTACTTTTTCAAACTAATATTCTAATACTATTAGTTACAACTCAGCTACTGTGTCTAGGTTTCTTTTTCTATTCCTAGTGCTATAAATACTCTAGTTACTTGTGTCCTTAGCTAATCATTTGAAATGTTCACTCTAAACCTAAACCATCCACATTTTATATTCTCTCACAGCTGAGAGAGACAGAAAGGATAGACATTAGTGGACTATTTATAAAGGACAGGACCTTGGGAATATGACTTCATAGGACTCTCCTCATTGCCAGCTTTAGAAACAAGGCTCAAGGCAGCGAGGAGTGACAGGAAACAGGACCACTCACCAAGAAATAACCATCTGACCAGACAAATGTTGAGGTCTTCTTTTTTTTCCATGAAGAAAAAGGATCTCTTCTCTGCAGTGAAGAAAAAGTTCTAAGATATTTTCCTTTGCAGCAAAAGAGAGAAACACTTATGCTCCTTCTTCTTCATGTTGGGGGACAGATATACAATTGTGCCATAAGGCTTTCCATCTCATGATGCATCTCCTGTTCTCTGTCTGTTGAAAGCCTCCCTGCATGGCTGAGTGTGTTTCAGAAAAGTTGAATACTACCTTGTTTTGCCTTTTTACTTGAAAATAAAACTGAAAACCAGATAATAATATTAATCAAGAATGGCAGTTGTACTGCTAATGGATGTGACCGGAATGTCTTAGTATTAGCTACTAGCAATTTTCAAGTGTCTTAATTAAAAAGAAAAAAAAAATACTACTTTTTTTTTCCAGACTGTTAGTTCTGTTAGTGTTTCTGATTCAGTTTCTAAAGCAATATAAAACAGAGGATATAGTTTCTGAAGGTAAGGATAGAAAGAAATAAAGTTGGAGAATTTTCAAAAAGCAGCGAAGTTTGTCAGAGATAACATTTGAATCTTGCACAAATTTGAAATCTTCAGCAAGCAATAATATATTTTAATAGGAATTATATGATCAAGGGTGTACTGTCCCAGTTTATAAAGGTCAGCAAGCTCTCTCTGACAGTGATGATAAAAGACACTAAAGGGGAAAAAAAAAAAAAAAAAAGCCAGTTATATAATGCCTTAGTTACAAGAAGCTGAGAGGCTGAAACATCCTTAGCTCTATTCAATGCTGCCAGGCAATACCTGATGCCTGCAACACCTCCCCTACGAGGACAGGCTGAGAGAGCTGGGGCTGGTCAGCCTGGAGAAGAGAAGGCTACAAGGTGACCTGATAGCTGCCTATCAATTTCTAAAGGGGAGCTATAAGAAAGAGGGGACAGACTCTTTAGCAGGGTCTGTGGGGATAGGACAAGGAGGAATGGCTTTAAACGGAAAGAGAGGAAATTTAGGTTAGATTTAAGGAAAAAGTTTTTTACGGTAAGAGGGGTGAAGCACTGGAACAGATTGCCCAGTGAGGTGGTAGAAGAGCAACCTGACCTACCTGTAGATGTCCCTGTGCATTGCAGGGGAGTTGGACTAGATGACCTTTGAAGGTCCCTTCCAACTCTAAGGATTCTATGAAATCAAAAATGTAAATGCTTTTGCTGGAAAACTAAAAAAAATCACTTTATCAGCTGAAGAGTAGGAACAGTTGTTGTAAATGATTTAAGAAATCAATATAAAATTGAGTCTGGTAATTCAAATTTAACACGGTGTTTTATATTTAATATGAAAAAAATTACTTCCATTTTTTGATACAGCAAACTTTTATTTCTTTCAGACATGTCCTTTTCTTACTTATTCTAAAATATTTTTCTATTTTTCTCCTTTCCTTTTTTTTTTTTTTTTAATTTTTTTGTTATCTCTGTA
>WBMW01003677.1:120-19315 GCA_013396635.1 Penelope pileata | reverse complement strand
TAATGGATGTTTTTTTTTTTTTTTTTTTTTTTTTTTTTTTTTTTTTTTTTTTTTTTTTTTTTTATATCAGTAAACCTTGTAGTTTCTTTCTCAGGGTATGAACTGTTTGAGTCCTCAGCACCACAATTGTCTTGTTCAGGCACTATCTTTGGAAAATGAAGACAGATGAAAGTAAGGGGAAAAGCTGGATGTGTATTTCTGTTAATGTGAAACATGATTTCCATATGGGGTTGTTTCATCTACCAGGATTTCCATGGGAGTCAACCACACGAACAATTTCTCAAGCCACATGACTCTAACAAATACATTTACAAGATATAAAGAATGTTTCTGGAGTTCTAAAGATGATTTTAGTAAAATACATAATATCATAACTGTTAGATGACTTCTGATATTAGTAATGACATCTCTCTGATGATAGAAGCTATCAAAAGATAGTAATCTGATTTGCTGTAATTTAATGCCTCTGTATTTTCATGCTCGTGTTTAGTACTGACTTTATTGATGTCTACAATTCAGTAATGATTACAGTTCAATTTTCAGAGTTTAAGTAATTGTATTTCTTTCCTACTTGAATTCCAAGAAAAAGGTGCATCAGAGAAGTCAAAATAGAAAAAAAAAAAAGAAAAAAGGTATACATATGCAGCAGAACACAGCTGAACTGTAAATATTTTAACAGAAGAACATTAATTTTAGAACAATTCTTTCAGGAATTCTGTATTCTATTTGCTGACTGCCAAACTGTATGGATATTAATAATCTTGTCACTTTTTCTGCTGCAAAATATATTCCTGAGAGAGGAAAAAAATTAAATAAATAAAAAAGAGGACAGGGGAGGGAAAAAAAAACACAGTTGCTTACACAGATTTGCCTTCAAACTTCAAAATCTAAAAATGTAAGACAACAATTAATGTATGATTTATTATGCAATAAATATCTTCACAGCAAAGATTAGCATAGCCTTGTAGTCCCTCTTAACTTCTAGCAATAAAACATAAAAATCATTGTGTTTGGAAAGAGCCTCTGGAGATCATCAAGACCACCCCCTCTGCTAAAAGCAAGTTCCCTACCACAGGCTGCACAGGAAAGTATTCAGACAGGTCTTGAATACCTCCGGAGAGAAGATCCACGTCTGGGACAACAGTAAAGGAAAAAAGTGGAGCTGCTGGAGCAGACCCAGAGGAGGGTCACATAAATGATCAAGGGGCTGTAACACCTCTCTTACAAAGAAAGGCTGGAGTTTTTCATCCTAGAGAAGACTCCAGGGAGACCTCACTGAAGCCTTCCAGGATTTGAAAGTAGCTCATAAAATGGATGGAGACCAACATTTGCATGTTTTGATAGCAATAGGGCAAAGGGGAATGGCTTTAAACTAACAGAGAGGAGATTTAGATTAGGTAGTAGTAGGAAAATTTTTACTCAGAGGGTGGTGAGGCATTGGAACAGGTTGCCAAGAGAAGTAATGGATGTCCCATCCCTGGAGGTGTTCAAGGCCAGGCTGGATGGGGCCATTGGCAGCCTGGTCTAGTGGGTGGCAACCCTGCCCATGGCAGGAGGTGGGAACTATGTGATCTTTAATGTCCATTCCAAACCAAGCCATTCTATGATTCTCTGATTCTATGATAAAATTTTAACTAGCAGATGTGTTTTATCCACTAGATTAACTATCATTAGTGTGCTTATTGTTTTATTTTCTAGCTCTGTCATGCTATTGCTGTGTAAACCTAGACTTGTCCTTAATTTTCTGCACCCATCTTTCCATTCATGTGTAAAACAGCCAATACCATCTACTTTATATGAATATTAAAATTATTATGTTAATGATTGCCAAGTACCTAATGATCTTTTATATCTCTTCTCTTTATATTTAGTTCTCCCAAAGATAAATTGTCTAAAAAATCTATCCATAAAATTGTTACTGATGTGTTTATGGACCAATATATATTGTTCTTCTGTTATACCAGAATCAATAAAAAACAATTAAATTCATGTTAAATTGCCTTTTAATCTGTTATGAACTCCACAGCAGTACTGAAAGTGAATTTCACCCATATAAATAGCAAACTTGAATATTCTAAGATATATAGGAAATTCATTTTGAATTCAAACTGCTTGTCTAAAATTATTTAAATCAAACTTAATAGGTAAAAAGCGATATTTGGGAGAGACCTCTTTCATATATGTCAATCAGAGCTAAGAAACAGTTAAAACAGAGGTTACAGGATATTTACATATGTCAACACCCACACAAAAAAAACAAACATAAGCTACATTAATGTATGGACAAAAGCTTGCAATTATATATCATATGATAAACCTTCACAGATGAAAAAAATATTACTGAATTATTTGTTCATATTTATAATGTGATGTTAAATACTTCTGGTGAAAAACAAAACAAAAAAAAATAAACAAAAGCAAACTGAGTAAAGTAACAATCAAAATTCTCAGTGAAATAATTTCATATTTTACACAGATGTTACTTCATGATTTATAAAGTAAATTCTACTGAAAAATTTTGGTGGACTTAGACTTTGAATTAATGTTTTATTTTTTATTGACTTGATTTCATATAGCAGGAAATTCCTTTACTTCCCTCCCACTAACAAAAACAGACAAAATAAAACACTTTCATATAATAAATAGTAAGTGTCTACTTGTCAATATTTTAAGTTACTAAAGTGCGTGGTTTTCAGAAGAGAAATGAAATGAAAGTAACAGGATTTTCAATCCTGTATTTGTTTTAACATACTGAAGCATACAGAAAACTTGTTAACACGTGGAATTCCTTAAGAAGGATGTGGTCATGCACATTTATTTTAGTCTTTTTTTTTTTTCAGTCATTTTAATGTGATACTTCACCCAGAAATAATCTAAATCTGATGGAAAATCTGTAATTTACTGTCAATTCTCTTTCTTTTCTAAAGATAATTTTTGTCCACCCATCTCTTAAAAGGAATTAGTAAAGCCTTTACACGTATGTTATCCATTTATTTTCAGTAGACTGACCAGTCTTCCTGGTTCTGTGTAATCGTGAATACTCATTTTTTACCTGCAAACCATCAATTCTTCCCCTCCTCCTCCACTCTGTTTTCTCTCCCTTACCTCTTCAAGCCAATCGAGGAGTGGTGTCATAGCAGAGGCAGACAGGAGAGGTGGGAAAGCATGAGGGAGATGAAGGCTAGTCAGTATGGTGCCTCTGTGCTGTTAAAGAATCATTTGCAGGACTGCCTCACAAATTGCACAGGTGTTATGCACATGGGTTTTGATTTTGAAGCAATTTTAAAAACAAATAGTCACCTCTTCTTTTAATTTGACTTGTCTATTACATTTGAACTGCATCCTTCCTTTTTTAGACTAGACAAGGATAAGACGCTAAGACAGTTTGAGAGCAGTAACAGACAAGGGGAAGGAGGCATAGCTGGAGTATTGAATATCCAGTGTTTTCAGTACAGTCTCAATAAAGACCAAGATGTTATTGTCCTTACATATTCATACATGAAAAGACGGAGTTTAGGAAGGGCAACAGTACTTTCAATTCAAAAGAGCTTAAGGAGTCAGAGCTAGAGGTGACTCAGAACCGAGGCAGAAACTCTTACTTTACAGAAATACAGATCTGCTCAGTGGTGGTTCCAAATCTTATTCACTTATTTTCTCCTTTGAGAACACTTTCCTGGTAAGATATTTGGTAAATCTCGGTATCATTCACACCTCATTAGCAACAACAGTCACATTCTTTCTTCATCTTCTTGTTCTCTCTCCCTATACCTGTTCCATGTCCTATAAAATAATGAAAAATAGAGGGAAAGAATATGTGTCACTATGGGTATAAAAATTCAGAAACTTAATTTTTGTATCTCACATAATGTCAGCATAAGGGTTTCCTTAATCAGATTTCTCCTACAGAAAATTGTCTCTGCTTCAACTATTTGTATTAAATATTATTTAACTGTATTAGCTCAGGTGACATCCTTGAATATAGGGAGTGAACAAATAGTATTTTGATTTTGTCATATGAAAATTCTGTAGAACCATACAGAAACAAGGATATTCCTATTTAGAAACCCTGCACTCTTTAAAAACTGTTTAGAAACTAAAAAATTAGAAATTGCTTGCAGTTCAGTGAAATACGTTCAGCTAAATTCCTTAAGCTTTTCCGTACAACTGCAATTCAACCTGTATGTAACCAAGATATAGCTGCACTGTGGCAGACTTCACATTTCTGACATTTTTGCAATATTAAATCAGCAATACTCCAAAGAAACTTAAAAAATTAAAATCCACAAATTTTAAAAATGTCTCCCAACACTTAATCTTTTGATGAAAGAGCACTAAAGTTCTTATATATTGTTTCTATTAAAATGGCATTTGAACACAGGAATTATGTTAATACCTAGTATGTTAGTTAGAGCAATACAAAAAAATGTTAGTTATGTCCATCAATATAATTTTGTCTTTATTCCTGGCATAATCTGTTAACAAGATGAATTATTCATGACTTCCAGCGTAAAGTTAGATAATGGTAGAGATGTGGTTAAAAATCTTTTATCTTCCAGTGAAAAACTGGTAGTATTTTCAGTCTTAGTTCAAGCAAAATAAATAAATAGATAAACCCACAGTTTTAGTATTTTTCCCCTTATTATTACTTCTTAAGTGAACTGCTTGCAGTTTTGATGATTTGTATGAATCCTCTACTTTTACATCTAAAAATTCAAAACAGGAAATACACTGAAAGTCTACCAGCTAGCAAAGTACCACAGTGTTTTGAATAGCTATGACGTCTATCTTGTAATAGCAGATTTAAAGTATGTATAATCTCACCATAATTAATTTAAAAGCATGAAAATATTATAAAAATGAAGAGCTCAAAACAACTATTTGATTCATAGAATACAAATAGGATACTAGAAATGTAAGCAAGGTAAAATATCCTTTCAAAAGAATAAAATGATTATTTATATACAACCGTTTCATTTGTGCATACATCATACAATGAATTCCTTGCCATTAATATCATAGCAAATTCCACATGCAAAGTGTACCCTTTACAGTTCAGGAATGGACTGTAGGAACATCTCAAAAATATTTTTTGTAAAGGCCTTTTACATATATATCACTTATTCAGTAGCAATAACATCAAATCTTTGTAACATTAACCTTCTTCTCTTTATAGAAAAAGAAGACACAACTTTATTTCCTTCCACAGAGCAATTACCTTCCATATAAAAACATACTGGCTTTGCACCCCTTTCTTTTCAATCCAGATACAGAATGAAACTTCCTAACACATCCTAAACTCAAGCCAATTTAGCTGTAGCTAATTTCATGAACAACAGGTGCTGCAATAAGCACTCAACAAGAACTGTCAGATTGTTGCTAATCTTGCAGTGTGAAGCACCTGAGGTACTTTAATATGTTTTTCTTCCGTGGGTAGTTGAATTCATAGAAGCTTGACAATATATGAAAACTTTTGAATAAATGTTAAGGAATTAATGCCTTCAGAAAAACAAAACTACATATTTATTCCACTTTTCTGAATGCACACTGTGTTAACCAGAAGATACAATGTTATGGTGTTTCCTTGCTTTTTATTCTAACATCATGAATCTTACTCTTTGTGTGTACACATATAATGCATACATTGTGGAGAAGTACTGTTTCAACAGAAGTATACTTCCACTTGCCGTTCCACGTATAACAGAAACTTCTCTTACAACAGGAGCTTCTCTTACAACAGCAATTCAAAAATAAGGCCCTTACATCACAGATGAGTGGTCTAATGATTTTGCTGTTATGTGAAAGATTGGCAGTAATTTATCCTCTAATTAAAAGATATATTAAAGACAATATCACTATTGTACTTAAGGATTGTGTAAACTTCCTAAAAGAAACCTGACGTCTTATTGTATGTGGTGATCTCATCTCTCTAAGCAAAGGAACTTTGTGTTTTAGAATTTCACAATGACAAAACTTACACCCACAGACTAGAAGCAATTTGGGGAAATCTGTGGATCAGTTGCCCTCATCCTTATGGAAATTTTCAACTTCTCAGACCTAAACTGAAAATACCCTACTGTAGTGACAAGCAAGTCTGGGAAATTCCTAAAGCATACTGAAGACATTTTCCTGTCACATGTACTGAGTGAGCTAACGAGAAAGGGTGTCCTCTATATCTGTTGATTGAGAATAAGGAATGCCTTGCAGGAGAGGTGGCAGTAGGTGGTTGTCTTGGCCACAGTTCAAACTTTTTAGTGTAATGAGAAAAATGGACACCCTAGGTTTTGGGAGAGCAAATTTTAAGCTTTTCAGGGAGTTAGTTAGTAGTGTTCCCTAGGAATCTGGTCTAGAGGGTTTAAGAATCTGTGAGAGCTAGTCACTTTTCAAGAATCAAAGCCCAGGAGCAGGCAACCCCTTTGTCCACACCAGTGAATTTAAAAAGTTACTGGATCTTATAGTCACACACCTTTCAACAATTTACCAAAACTCTTGAGAATCTGAGGAGGTCCCTGATACCTGAAAGCTAGCTAGTGTTACACCTATCTACAAAAGCAGCATGAGCATGAGAGAGGACCAAGAAAACTTCAGACCTAGTAGTTAAACCTCAGATCCTGGAAAGGTTATAGAGAAGATTGTCCAGGGGGTGTTATTGAAAGGCATTTAAAAAACAAAGCTATTATCAGGCAAAATTAACACAGGTTCCTCAAGGGAAAGTACTGCCTATAGTAATTTGATTTCCTTCTATGATAAGGCCACCTTTTTGGTCGATGAAGGGAAAACAATAAATGCCATTTTTCTGGATTTAATTAAGGCTTTTGATACTGTCCCTCCTGGCACTTTTCTGGACAAATTGTCCAGCTATGAGATAAACCTTGAGTGTTAAATTAACTCGATGTTAGAGTTCAAAGAATCATAACGAATGGGGCTATATCTGTGTCATCATAGATCACTAGCAGTGTTTCCCAGGGCTCAAATCTAGGGCCAGTCCTGTTGAACATTTTATCAACGGTCTGGATGCAGGAGCCAAATGCATCCTCAGCGTGTTTGCTGATGACACTAAACTGGGAGGTGCTGTTGACTCTTTGGAGGGATGAGAGATCTTACAGAGGGATCTAGATAGAGTAGAGCATTGGGCAGTGCTCAATGAATTGAAGGTCAGCAAGGGAAAATGCTGCATTCTGTGCCTGGGATGGAGTAATGCTGAATACAGATACAGACTGAGAGAGGCTGGAGAACAGCTCAGCAGAAAGGGATCTGGGGGTGGTAAGATATTTATATTATTTTCATAGGCTTATTTGGAAAACAACCATTCAGTAAATATTACTATGGAAACAAAACTGACTTCTAAATAGTCTCAAAAAACATTTATCTCATGATATTTTTCTTGCATTTTTACTTATTCTAGAAATCCAGATGTTTGTCCATAGTTAATCAAATTGACAGATATTACACATCGCAGGGAATGCAGTACTATTTCCTCATTATTAAATTGGTATTGATTAATTCTGTTCTTTATTGTTACAGAAAATAATTGTATTTATCACATATTAATTACCCATTTTTTGGCATGATTTAGCTCCCAGTAAAAGAAGATTTCTGTCAACTTATTGGAACTAAGTAAAACTAAGAGAAAACAATTAGCCTATGTCCAGGAAAGCAGCCTAAGCAGAATTCTGAAAGTTACTGACCTGAGCAATAAATGTAGCATTATAATGAATGCCTAACAACATGCTTTTTTTTTTAAGACCAATTAAAGCAAAATAAATTTTTTAAAGACCAGTTTAAACAACAACAACAAAAAATATTGAAAACTTCAGCAGAAAAGATGAATATTATTCCTCTAGACAAATTGGTTAATATATAATGGAGGGTATGAGTTCCACTGGGGACCCTAAGCTAGTCTATTTATGGTATTGAGAAAGCACAGCTTTGTTGACTTGTTTTTGTTTCACCAAAATCATGATACTCTTAAGTGTTGGCAACGAAACATAAGGTAATGAGAACGCAGTGAACATGCCTTTCATCAGCTGAAAATCTTTAATTGTAATTGCAGCATGTAATGGTATAATTAGTTGTCTAAGTGACAAGATAGGCTTGAATCTTTCCTACTGCTTTGCAAAAAGACCATTTAATTCCCAGAAAAATTTCCTTAGGCTAGGCTATAAAAGATGGTGGATTTTTTATTTTTTTTTTAATACAGTGAGTGTCTACAGTAGAGGAGGAACTTTATTTCACAGAATCTCCAGAAAAGCTCTGTGAAGACAACAAATTATACGGAAATACTTGGCTACCAAAATCTTTCTCTATGTGACAGAGAAGGGTTGTGGGGAGCTGTCGCTTTTGGAAACAGCAGGGAAATACCTCAGAATTGTCCCAGAGGATCTTGTGAAGGCTCCTCTGAGAAGGCAACTCTACCAATAGCCCAGCTGTAGCTCTTCTACACCAATGCATGCAGCCTGGGAAATATACAGGAGGAGTTGTTTTCCATGTGCCTTAAAATATCTTCTGGGAGGATCTGTTCCATGATCTTCCCAGGCATAGGCATGAAAATCACCAGCGTGTAGATTCCCCAGCCTTCCTTTCTCCTTTTTTATAAAAATGGGAGTGATGTTTCCCTTTTTCCAGTCACCAGGGACTTCAACTGACAGCCACAACTCTTTGAACATGTTGCAGAGCGGCTTCACAGCTACATCAGTCAGTTAATTCAGGAACCTGGGATGCACGTCATCAGGCCACATAGACTTGTACACATTCAGCCTCATCAGGTAGTCTTGAACTTTCTTTTACAGTGGGAGGGACTTTTCTCTCCCAACCTCTGCCTAAAGGTTTAAGAATGCAAGAAATGTAAGATGCCTGACATCCAGTGAAGACTGAGGCAAAGAACTCATTGAGTTCCTCAGCATTCTCTGTGTCCACTGTTGCCATTCCTCACTTCTTATTTACCAGATGGAGTACACTCTCCTTGGCCTTCCTCTTCTGACTAACAAACCTGTAGAATCCCTTCTTCCTATTTTTCACGTCCTTCACTAAGTTCAGTTCCATCTGTGCCTTGGCTTTCCTGATCCCATCTCTGCACATCTGGATGGCATCCCTGCATTCTTCCCATGCCATACATCCTTGCTTCTACTGCCTGTACATTTGCTTCTTATCCCTCAGTTTGATCAGCAGGTCCTTGCTCAGCCATGCTGCTTTCCTGCCTCCTCTGCTTGATTTCTTATGCTGGTAGATAGAGACCTCCTCTGGTCTCAGAAAGGAATTCTTAAAGATCTGCAAGTTCTGCTCCATTCCTTTGTTTCTAAGGACAGTTTCCTAGGGGATCTCATCCAATAATTCCTTATACAGCTGGAATTTTGCTCTTCTGAATTTCAGGATCCTGACTCTGCTCTTTGCCAGGCCCATGTTCCTCAAGATCATGAATTCAACCAGAGCACGCTCACTGCAGCCCAGTCTGCCTCCAGTCTTAACCTCTTTAATGAGCTCCTCTGCACTGGTGAGCACCAGGTCCAGCCATGCTTCACCTCTGGTCAGTTTGTCTAATATCTGAACCATGAAGTTATCTTCAACTCACTCCAGGAGTCTTCAAGATTGCTTACATCTTGTTGCGTTGCTTTCATAACAAACATCTGGGTGGTTGAAATTCACTATCAGGATGAGAGCATGCAAGTGCTTCTTGAAGCTGAAGCAAGGAGGCCTCATCCACCGGCTCCCATTGATCAGGCAGCCCGTAGTAGATCTCATACACTTGATGTCTTTTATTGGTCTGGCCCCTAATTTTCACCTACAAGCTCGGAACTCGATCATGATTACTTTATCACAATCTATTCTTAACATAGAATGCAATTCTCCCACTCCTCCTGCCCTATCTCTTCTAATAAGGTTGTAGACATCTATCATAGTATTCCAGTTGCGTAATTTGTCCCACCATGTTTCCATGATTGCAATTAAGTCATAGTTTTTTAGCTATGGCTTCTATCTCTTCTTGCTTATTTTCCATGCTGCATGCATTGGTGTAGGGATACTTCAGCTGGGCTATGAGCAATGTTACCTTCCTGGAGAAATCCTCCCAATAGCCTGTGCAACAAATCTGAAGGTTTTTCCTGCTACTCCCTAAAGTGATAGTGTTTCATGGCTCTTCTCTGTATATCCCCATCCTTCACTGAATCTATTTTAAAGATCTGCTAATCAGTCCAGCCAGTTTGCTGCTCAGAACATTCTTGCCCTTCCTTGTCAGCTGCATCTCATTCATTGTCAATTCTTGCCCAGTATCTTGAAGGTGCACCTGAGATCATAGTACCCAAAACCCTGAGCACAACATCATCCATACAGCCATTCATTCAACTGATCTGTTATCCTCCTTCTACCTGGGTCCCAGTTACCAACCAGGAGGACTGAGGAGAACAATATCCGTGCCCTCAATCCCTTCAATATCCTCCCAAGGGGCATAAAGTGCCTTAATAATGAAATGCCTTAATAATCTGTTATTTCCTTGTTGAAGCCTCCTGTGCCCCATCTTGAAAGAGCAGGAGCAGACAGTAGTCCTCCGGCTTTATCAGACCTGGTAGCTTCTTCTGGCCGTATCCAATGTGTGCACCCAGCAGGCAGTAAACCTATCTAGAGAGATGATCTGAGTGATAAATGGGTGCCTCTCAGTGAGGTGTCCCCAGTTACTAAGACTCTTCACATTTTTTTGGTGGTATTGGTTCTGACTTGGATGTTTTATTGGACCAACTTAACATGGTTGTCACTTCCAGGTCTGAACCATTACCACAGTCTCTCCTCTTTCTGTCCCCAGAGCTTCATATTTGTTGCTTATGGTTACTCTGGGGACAAAGGGAAGACTATTCCTTCTGTTCTGAGCAGAGAAAAGGGACAAGGGTGTAGCCTTCCTCATCTTGTGTGCTTCTGCCATCTGTTTCCTCAAGAATGGAAGCTGGCCTACCTTCTTCCCCTTGCAGGGATTAAGTTGGGTCTGTCGGTCTGCCCATGTCACTGCATTACATCATGCACCAATTTCTCTCTCTGATTCAGCACTGCCTGCTGAACTGCTCATACAAATTGACCACCTGCTCAAAAAGTTTGTTGATCTGAACACATTTGCATACATTACAACTCTCCATTGCCCTTTGAAGGACTTCCAGATTCTGGAGTTCCCTGAAACCAAATGTCTGGGCATCTCTGTTGCTCCTAAGGGGGTTTGTCTGGGTGCATGTGTCATCCTGGAAAGGTAGTGTTCCCTCAGTCTGGGTTTCTACTTCAGTCTGACAGTTGCAGCAAGTGGTCAACATGTTTGTTTCAGTAGAATGTGGTTCCCTGCTACTCTCAGAAGAGAGAGCGCACTGCCTACAGGGCAGCTTAGTGGGCTGCCTGCCACCCTTCCTACATGCCCTCCCACGCAAACCGCTGTGCAAATTGCCACACCATGCCTTTACTGATGTGTCACGCCCTGTTTGCCCATCCTGTTCACCATGCTACTGGTTACTTGTGCTCCCTATTGGCTGCCTGTGTAGGGATGGTACATCACTATTTCTTGCCCCCTGTATGCCTCCTCAGCTCCTCTCATGAAGGTTGAGGGTTCCTGGTAGCTCTAGGCAGCTCTCTCCTCACACTGGGATCTCCACAGTTTCACGAACCCCTTTACACACCATGATCCCTGATATATCCTTGACATATAATCCCTGATATATCCTTCATGTACACTCCATGTCAGGTCGTTACATATTTTTTTTTAAAAAGAGAAAGATAAGGGAAAAAAAAGAAAGAGAAAAAAGAATATTAAATGTGCCAGATTTATCTCATTTTTACATTTTCTGAAAATATATAATGACTTAAATATTTCCTACCATAGAAACATCACCTTTAGAATAGAAGAGTTGAGGCTGGCAGTCATGCCTGGGAACACCCTTATTCAGACAGGATCAAGTACAGCAGGAGAACCACAGCTGAGTTTTAAATATCTCCAAGGACAGAGACCCTGCAAGCTCTCTCAGAAACTGCTGTCAAAGGGTCAGTAAACCCAGAAAATGGGAAAGTGGGGAATCCCTTATGCTTCAGACACTACCTATCAAATATTATCTTCGTGTGGTTTTAATTTGTTGTTGTTCTTCTAATGGGTAGTAGTTGTTCCTTTGTCCTTTTACCAAAATAGAAGTCAATTTCTCACATTATTTGACTTGGTATATGTGAGACATTTAGTGTTTCAAACAGGAATAGCTCAGTTGAAAGAACCACAACTATGAATGTGTATTGGATGACTTTTACTCCTCTGTTTTAGCAGAAGGATTGAAGACTTCCATTACATAGATGTTCCAGGTTTCCTATTTCTTCTCATAGTCTCTAGAGAACTATGTTCTCTTTGAATATTCAGAATTAAATAAGAAATTCATTTTAATTTTCCTTTGAATGTCCTTTTCTTATTTCTTCTACACGTGGACCAAGTTTGCCGCCATGTCACTTTGTATCTTAGTATTTGCTAAGTCCAATCATTCTAAAGTGGCACTGAATATTTATGACTGACCAAATTCATTTATGATTAAAGCATAACTCTCAGTCAGATCTAGAAAGATAGGGACAGTAATGACTTTGAAAGTTCAAAGTGGCAGCTTTACAGACTTCTGTAATGCTATGAATCCTTCGCAAACCAGTGCAATTTTTTCTCATTTTAATGCACCCTGGGAATATGAAATGAGAAAACAGCTTCAGATCTCTCACTAGAGAATGATGGAGTATACAAATACAAATAGTTATTTCAGTTTCAGGCCTTAGTTTTAATTATTTTGAAACTACTTGAACTTTGAATACTCTGAGGGCTGCTCTGACAATAATGCCTCCTGCTTTATTACGTTGTACCATGGTGTCAGAGGTGGATGGATGTTAGTGCTGTGGCAGTGGAGGTTGAACCTTCCCACAAATATTCAGTTATATTTTGTTGCCATGAAACAAATGGCAGTAGAGGGGCAGTCTGACATGGAAGTGCGTATGAAGAAAAGGTGTGTAATTGAATTCCCCCATGCAGAAAATATTGCACTCATTGACATTTATTGATGCTTTGGGCTGATGAAAGATAAATTGAATGGGTAACATTTTCCTAGCGGTGACACTGTGATAGCAGTTGTGAAACAGTGCGTCACCTCCACTGGTGCAGATTTTTACAAATGTGGCATGCAGGCTCTTGTTCATCACTGGTGAAAATACATTGCCAGTGGTGGCAACTATGTTAGAAAACAGTGTTTTGTAGCTGAGAAATTGCTCTATCAAATAGTGTTATCGAAATAATTCTATCTGTTGTAGTTTTCATGGAAATAAATAGGAGGCATTACTTTTGGAGGTACCTATGTGTGTGTAATGAGAAATGATTCTTCAGAATAAGAAAGAATAGGAAAGTTAGGTAACTCACTTATAAGGTCAGGGTTTTGGAAGGTTTCTGAAGCCTAAACCTAAAAATGGGGTTATTTTATTCTGATCTGTCTTTAGATTCTAAACAGTTCTTTAAATATTTTCTGTGATATTAGAAGGGAAATTCTGTATTTCTTCATGATTCATATAAGAGAAGTGTTAAAACCAAGAAAAAAACTGTTGTATCTGTCTAGTCTGATGACTAGACTATTCATCATACTCATTACTGAGGTCAAATTTGCAAACTACTTAAATATATAAAAGTACTTAGTGAATTGTGCATAACTACCAGCAATCACAATGACTACTGTGGTCTTACTGTTTCCATATATTTTCCAACATGTCTCTGTATTTTGTCTGATTTGTTATAGCACAAGCTCAGAAAATCATTGTTTGTCTTCTGGCTCTGTGTTTGCACATGACATGTTACCATGGGATGTTGAATCATTACTTGCTTTTTGATGAATAATAAATATTCAACAAGTACACACCAAACAATATGAAAATACAGAAAGAAGAAAAGTAACAGAAAGTTAATCTTCATTTACTTATTCATGAGGGACATGATGGAGCCCTGCACAGACTCCAAGAAGTGAAGAATTTCATGATGTGTAGAAATAATAAGTGCAGATAAACTGAATTGATTTATTTTGTTTCTATCTAAGAAAAATGTTGCATATTTTTTAAGTTTCAGAGAACACGAGAATTCTCCTATGTATTTTTCTTTACTGTGGGAATAAAGTTTCATAAATGATTTGACAAACCTTTCCGGTTATATCTCACTTTTGTGCGATTTTTGTCTCTTTGAAAATAATGTTACTTAGTAACTTATTTTTAATGACTACAATTTTTAAGACACAAAGCATTCAGAATTACTTATCAACAGATAACAATCAGCTAAGACTTGTTTGTTTTTATTGTTTTGACTGTTTTGCTCACTCATATATTTTTCATCCCTATTAAGAACTGTACTATTGCAAACATTTTAGGGTCAGAGACATTAATTTATTATGTTGTTACAGCACTGAACATAAAGTTCAGTTTTGAATTTGACCTTATTCAATGGCACGTATATACTGAAAATAGAATTTAAAGGTTACAAAACAGTGTTTTTAAGTTCTTGAAATTTGAGCAACTGATCTAAAAATTAAATGTTCTACTACAATTGTATTCTCCTTCAATTTCTCTGTACTTAGGTTTTATTGTTCAAGGAGCTTTTTGATAAAAATGTCTCATTTTATACAACCAGCATAACTTACAATCTAAATAACAAAATGCACGCAATGATATATTTTCTTGAAATTACAATGCATTGCAATTACAAAGGGCAAATAATTATATACGAGCACAAGGACTCATGCAACCTGTCACATTGCTCACTTGATTAGTTTGAAATGAAGAGTTGTATTTTCTTCACATGCATGTGTACAACTGGAACCATACATCAACAGAAGAGTAAGCCTTCAAACACAGTGAATTACAAAACAAATTTTCTATAGTGTGTGGGGTGCAGATAAGGAATTTTTACAATGGTTTCTGGAATATATCCTTCTCAACAAACTTCCTTTATTATAATCAAGCATTCATCTAATGGAAAGCACTTGCTTCCGTAGCAGATGGGGGGGTGGTATGTTTTTTGGGGGGTGGTATATTTTTATTGGCTGTCTTGCTCAACTTTGATTCTATTGTGATTTGATTCACCTTGGTTCACAGAGTGCATTCATTTATGACTTGCTTTTAAAAAAATATTTCTCATGAAAGAGTTGGTTTCATTATTCTATTTACTACCCCTGTAACAATAATAATAAAGTAACATACATAAATTTATTCAGTAAAAAGGCAGCCTATTTAAAAGAAACAATAAGAAGAAGATTTTATATTTCCTGAGAACAGAATTGTTACCACAATATTCCTTCAAAACACGTCAAGTTTCACAATATTTTTCCATCACAAATATCTGCAGTGCATGTGCTTGTGCAGAAATGTGCATATAGTCAAAAATGGAGCAGCACATATTTGCTGTTAGTACATTGCTGTAACTAGAGAATCACATATGAAATTACCATTGTTTTGTACACTTCAATACCAAATGTTAACAGATACTTTAGCCTCACACTGTATTAAAAAATGTTCTAAGAACTATTATGAAAAAAAACCTACAGAACAGATAAAAGATATCAACATATCAACATCAAGAGTGTTATAAAAAGCAAAATAAATTTAACTCACATTTTACTGCTTAAACAAAATGTACTTTTGCGTAACATGTACCTGATCATAGACTCCAAAGGAGAATTAAATTAGAAAGATCATTCACTCCATACTTTTCCACATAATTCATCTTAGGCTCATGACCAGCCAAGTTCATCAATTTAGTACTTTCTACTAAGGAAAGAAGCAAATGAATAACTAGGATAAAAACCTTTAATTCCTACTTCTGACAATATTTAACTTATTTTGAAATTGATACATCAGAAACTTCTTCTTTTTTTTTTTTTTAATGCATCCCGTGGAATTACAAAAGTTGCTTGATCTTAATCGTTGTTAAGGAGATAATTTAAAATTCTTCTCTTTTTTTTTTTAATCCTGACTGAAGTGAAAGCTATCAGTCATACATGCATATATGTATACATGTACATATGTATGTATTATAAGTAGAATCACAGAATGATTTGGGTTGGAAGGAACCTCAAAGATCATGTAGTTCCAATTCCAGCATCTCATCACCCCCAGAGTAAAAAGTTTCCTCCTACTATATAATCTAAATCTCTCCTCTTTTCATGTAAAACCATTCCCAATTTTCTTATTGTTATCAGAATATGCAAAAAGTCAGTCTCTCTCCTGTTTACAAGCTCCCTTTAAGTCCTGGAAGTCCACAGTGAGGTCTTCCCAGAGCCTTCTCTTCTCCAGGATGAACAAGCTCATCTACCCCAGCCTTTCATCATAGGAGAGGTACTCCAGCCCTCTGACCATCGTCATGGCCTTCCTCTGGACCCACTCCAAAATCTCCACACCTTTCTTGTGTTGAGGGCCTCAGGCCTGGACAGACTACTCCAGATGGATCCTCAGAAGGGCATAGTGGAGAGGGACAATCCCCTCCCTGTCCTTATTGGCCATCCCTCTTTTGATGCAGCCCAGGATAGAGCTGGCCTTTTGGGCTGCAACTGCATGCTGTTAGCTCAAGTCAAGCTTTTCATCCACCAGAATCCCCAAGTCCTTCTTTGTGGGGCTGCTCTCGATGCGTTCTTCTCCCAGTCTGTATTCATATGTGGTATTGCTCCAACTCAAGTGCAACACCTTACACTTGATCTTGTAGAATCTCATTAGGTTCTTGTGGGACCACTTCTCAAGCATCTCCAGGTCCCTGTGGATGACATCCCTTCCGTTGTGTCAACTTCATCACTCAGCTCAGTGTCATCAGCAAATTTGCTGAGGGTTCACTCAATTATGCTATCCAGGTCATTGATAAAGATGTTGAAGAGCACCGGTCCCAAGACAGACCCCATAGTGGAGCCATCGCTTCCATCTCTTCCTGTTTACTTCCCTGTCTGCGTGTGCTGGTATAGAGGCACTTCAGCTGTGCTATCAGCTGTATTACCTTCTTGGAGGAGCCCATCCAAATTTCTGATACAAACCTGAAGTTCTCCCTGAAGTGCTTCCTAATGTGGCAGTGTTCCCTAGCTCTTCTCTGTCACTCAGAAGTACATGCCCTTTCCCCACTCAATCTAGTTTAAAGGTCTACTAATCAGTCCAGCCAGCTTGCTGCCCAGAAGATTCTTGCTCTATGTGGTCAGTTGAATCCCCTTTTAGGCAGTCAATAAAGCAAAAGAAACAATAAAACTAATGCAGACACAGACTTCTTTATACTATAATGTATAGAATCAGCAAGTCACAAGCTCAGTTCTGACATGCAACATGTTAACTTCAAAGTCAGTCCTTGAACCTGAAGTTATTGTTTTTGAAATAGTCAATGCACATTTCTTCTTTAGTTACACACAACGCAAAATCTGTCCAGTTTTTAGATAGACTTTAAGACAGGGAAACTTTAGTAGAATAATGGGAGATAACAGTCATTGACAGATCCTTGCCTGGAACATCGATTCTTTTCATATTTTAAGTAATTTGTCAATTTTATGCATGTACTTAGCCATTCATTACAGCTACTTTTCAAGTGAAAATTATGAAAAGTGAAAATGATTGAATTCTATGTGACAGAGAAGGGCTGGAAAATACTATCACTTTAGGAAACAGCTGGGAAAAACCTCAGAATTGTCCCAAAGGATCTCAAGAGGACTCATCTGAGAAGGAAACGCTGCCAATAGCCCAGCTGAAGTGCATCCACACCAAAGCAAACAGAGAAGGAAATAAGCAGGAGGAGTTGGAAGCTACAGCACAATTTAGAAAACTATGATCTAATCACAATCACAGAGATGTGGAGGGATGATTCATGTGACTGGAGCACAACGGTTGATTGCTACAAGCCTTTCAGAAGAGACAGGCAGGAAAGGAGAGCAGGGGAGTTGCTGTCTGCGTTAAGAGGTAGATAGAGCACAAAGAGCTGCCTCTGACAAACAGTCATGATCAGGTAGAGACCTTGTGGGACCAGATGAATAAAGGACATCTGGTGGTTGGGGTCTAGTACAGGCCACCCCATCAGGGTGAGCTTGTGGATGAGGCCTTCTTGCTTTGGCTACAAGAAGTATCGTACTTGCATGCTCTTATCCTGATGGGGGATTTCAACCAGCTGGATGTTGGCTGGGAAAGCAATGTGGCAGGCTGCAGGCAATCTCAAAGACTCCTGCAGTATTGAGGATAACTTCATGGTCCAGCTGTTACACAAACACGCCAGTGAAGAAGTGTTTCTGGACCTGGTGCTCACCAATGCAGAGGAGCTCATTAAAGAGTTTAATAATCTGCACTGCAAGGTGTAGTGACCATGTCCTGGTAGTCTGCGATCTTGAGGAGGATGGGCCTGGCAAAAAGCTTTACAACTTTAACATCTTTATCACTAACATAAATGATGGGATCAAATGCACCCTGAGCAAGTTTGTGGATGACTCCAAGTTAAGTGATGCAATTAATATTGCTGAAGGAAATGATGCCATCCAAAGGGACCTGGACTAGCTCCAAGGGTGGACCCATATGAACCTAACAAGGTTCAGCAAGGTCAAGGACAAGGTGCTGCACTTGTGTTGGGCAATCCCAGATACTTGTACAGACTGGGAGAAGAACTTGAGAGCTGCCCTGTCAAGAAGGATTTAGGGGTTCTGGCAGTTGATAAACTTAATATGAGCGAACAGTGTGCACTTTGCAGCCTGGAAGACCAATAGTATCCTGGGCTGCATCAAAAGAAGGATGACCAGCAGGGAGAGGTAGAGGGAGGTGATTATCCCTTTCTGCTCTGCTCTTGTGGAGACCCCATCTGGAGTAGTGCATCCAACTCTGGGGCCCCAGCACAAGAAAGATGTGGAGATTTTGGAGTGGGTCCAGAGGAGGGCCACAAAGATTATCAGGGGCCAGAGCACCTCTCCTATCAACAAAGGTTGAGAGAGCTCAACTTGTTTAGCTTGGAGAAGAGAAGGCTCCAGGGAGACCTTGTTGTGGCCTTCCGGTACATTAAGAGAGCTTACAAACATGAGGGAAACCAACTTTTTACATGGGTAGACAGTGATAGGATAAGGAGGAAGAGTTTTAAAATGAGGGGGGAGATTTAGATTAGATGACAGTGGGAAAACATACACTGAGAGGATGATGAGGCGCTGGAACAGGCTGCTCAGAGAAGCTGTGGATGCCCCATCCCTGGAGG
>WBMW01003676.1:475700-510104 GCA_013396635.1 Penelope pileata | reverse complement strand
CAGGAGAGGTGTTCCATCTCTTGAATAATTTTTCATATATCTAAACTGATTGCATCAATTCTATCAGTTTAATATAATCTCTAAATTTAAACATTATTGAACTATATATATATTTTTAGTAAAATGCACTTTCCTTTTTGCATTTAAATTTATTAAAAACAATGTTAGATCATCTGTTTCAGTTTTGGTTTTAGTCAACATGATCTGTTTCGTCTGGTTCTCTAACACACGAATCAAATATATGCACTAGAAATTACTGACATCTACACAATCTTTGTTCAGTACACGTAATATGAAGCTGATTATTTCTCAAAAATCACATTAAATAATTTTGAAAACATGAAATTCAATAAAAATAATCAGCAACTTAATTAGAATCTTTAAGTAACTTACCTTCTCATGGTTATCACTGTGTCCACAGCAATTTTCATATGTCTGCCTTGAAGTAGGTATCCCAACTTTTGTGCTTCAGCAGCCAAACATTATAAAATATGATTTGCTGTGCACTGGCTTCTATGAGGCTGCACAGGTTGCAGATTTTCTGAAGCTTTGGATTTTGAGGCTTGAATTCCACTACAAATCACAATACACCTTTATACAGTACTCACTGTCATCATATTTGGAAAAAAAAATAAACTCAGATGAAGAGTTGAGAGATGCCTAAAGTTAAACCTCTAGAGGACCACCTACCAGAAAGCATCAATAATGCTTCTGAAGTTGCCTGGCACGCTCTAGTTACAGTGCAACAGAGTACGTAGCTTGAAAAGAACAGAGGTAAAAGT
This sequence comes from Penelope pileata, assembly GCA_013396635.1. NCBI lineage: Eukaryota > Metazoa > Chordata > Aves > Galliformes > Cracidae > Penelope > Penelope pileata. Next base: position 509,322 of record WBMW01003676.1, on the reverse strand, counting down.
CAAAAACTAAAAACAGGAAGTATCCCTGGTTGAGAACCAACAGACAACTCACAAAGCCCTAAAATAAATGAACAAACCAACCCAAGACAGCCTTTTCTTCACTGTGAAGATACCATTTGCTGAGACAACCTGCCTAGCAGCCTGGCTACCTATAACCAAACAAAACACCGCTTTTAGGGATCTGCAGACATCACGAGTCTCAATCTTTACTAAAACTGGAGTATCCACTACCTGCTCCTCTTAATACAAAAGGAACTAGTGCTCCAGACAAACTGCAAATGATCAGAGTGATGGAAGAACTGAGAGAAGTTTCAGATAAACATGACGTATATATGTAGACTCTAACAGCCACTCGTTTGGTTTGACTACCTGAATCCTGTAGTTCACGCTGGAGCTTTAACAAAGAAACTAAACATTGCCTGTAAAACATGACATTGCAGTGTGGAGAACAGATGTGAAAGGATGAAATAAAAATAAATAAATAAAAACTATAGCAAGGTTAGAAACGTGTCCTTTGGTTGCCTGTGAATTATGAGTTTGTTGACTCAGCCTTTCTAAAAGTAGCACTCCTGATACAACGACTGCAGCATCCACTGTATTACATCTCGCTCCACTTTTTAACAATTCATGACAGGAATGCTCCTGATAGCAGCCCATTCACTGCTGTCAACCAATCTCTTTTAGTCATTGAAGTATTAAAGGAAATGACAGAGTTAACAAAAGCACCAAGCTGGAAATACCTACGTATCTGTTCACTGCACAAGCAGAAACAGCATATTCACCTTCTCTTCTATACTCACCTACTCTAACTTACACCGAGGAGAGTATTTTAAAGAAGGTCATCCTTGCCTATTACAGCTACACATATTAGCTTTGTGCGTTTCATTTAGTTAAAGGAAATACTAAAAAGAACAAAAGACTTTAAATGGAAAGATTAAATACTCAATCTAATTACTTAGCTTTCAACTCTTATTTACTAAATGGAAAATAATGCAGAATGTGAATATTGGCATATATTTGCTCTTGCAAACAGCACGAGAATTCCTGAGAAGTTAGAAGTGGCGCTTACAAACCTAAGCCAAGAGCCAGCTAAAGCAACAGCCATGGCCAAACACATAAAACATGGTCTCTCCTTTCTTTGTAATGAATAAATACATAGACAAACATAAAAATACAAATAAAAATGTCCGGTAAAATCTAGTTTTCTCCAAATTTTGTATACAGTAACATGAATAATTACATATCAACAATGAAAATTGACATTTGACCTCCTACTATAACGTCATTGTACAACATATCAGAATTAAATATTTGGAAATGACATTGCTCCAACTATACCATACAGTCCTGTCAGTGTTTTCTTCTTCAGTAATAACCCTCTTGCCATTATAAGGACTTATATCTTCCTCACATTGTACAGTATTTTCTGCTCTTTGCTTTTGTTAAAAAGCATCTCATCGTACATTATGACTGTAATGTCTTTGGAGGCAAAGAACATATTCTTCATTTGTATAGCTAGCGCCCACTATAATGAAGTAGAGATGCTTCCTTAGTGTAAATAGAATTCACACAAACATACTGGAAATAAACATCAGCTGAGTGCCACATCTTGTTTATTCAAAAATCTGTTAAAATACACTTAACTCCTTTGGTAAGGCAAAAGCTTACTAGAATTCTGAAGAGTACATACAGAAACACAAGCACATATTGCATTATTATCCAGTGTCCTGCAATTAGTAATAATCAGGCAGCATGCTACTTTAGATCAGTTTACCAGGAAAAAAAGTTTGTAAATTCAGTGCTTCACTTACCACTGAAAGCTGCAGTCACAAAAATGAATGGAGATTTGATAAACAGTCTTCTCACTATGCATAAACTACATTAAGACTCAGCAAACAGTAGTCTTTAAACAAAACAAAGATTTTCAGTCAATTAGCACTTCACATGTGGGTCTCATATAGAAGGGCTTTCTGTCATCCATTGAGTAAAGGAAGGGTTTCAAGAGCTTGCACACACTACAGTGGAATGAAAGAGCTGTTGTCACTTCTATCCAAAAATGTGAAGCTCTTCATTGCGCCTGCTGCTCTTTCTGCCTTAGACTCAGCCAGTTATAAAAGCACACACTTTTAGTAAAGAAATATTTTCAATGACACTTCTGATGAGTTGCATGCTTGAAGTTAAGCACATGCTGAATACCTTCCTGAACTGAGGCTGATGTTGTTTCCTTGCAAATTCTGTTTGCTGGAGATGGCTTCCTGTGATTTATTTCTCCAAGTCAAATGCTTAACTTGGGAAACATTCAGCTCGGGTAGGCTTCAAACTGCTACGCCAGAGCAAACCACCACAATTACAACACATCGCTTCATGGTCTTTCATTGCAGCCAAAGGCAAAGTAATGCAAAAGCTGAAACAAGTCTTCTATAGTATTTCTTATGTGTCCCATTATTATCACTTCAAAAGATATGTTGTGTTGTCAAAATAGTCTTAATTTAGAGAATGACAGCACCACTATGCCCTAAAGTCTCTTGCAGAACCACTTTGAACATGCAGTGATTGTACTGTGGACGTACATGGCCACACCTGAGCGCCACTTCGTGCTCTGAGATGAACATTTGACTTATCTGGTTTTATTTCTCCCATCTGATGCACACTGCAAGTATTAAGTACTGAAATATGTTTTAAGACTAATGACTTTCCAAGTATTACTATATGAAGCTGATGTTGGCTTAAGAGTAGTATTTCTTTCCCATAGTTAAAAAAAAAAAAAAAATTATAAATGGGCCTACTTAAACTAAAAAAAATTAAAACATGCTTCATAGAAAAAATTTCTCCATAAAACTGTTTTAAGCCAAACATAGCACTACAATAAAGACATATTTTGTCTAATGTACATATTTTTTTTGCCATTTCTAAGATGATGAATACAGAAAACAATAGTTGCATTGGAAGTATCAAGTTTTTAAAAATGAACATCTTTCAGCCAACTTTATCTATAAGTTGTCAGAATATTTTTGAAGTTATGCTTTACTGTGCCCATTCCCTTTCAGAAGACTCTGGTTTTCCAGTCTCCTTTAAGGGTCTTCTGTCTACCCCCTCTCTTTTCTTCCTTCTAATTTACTTCCACTGTAATTTTAATCTTCTTTCTGTTTTTGCAATCTTGCTATTTGTACTCGCTATTCTTTCCTCCTCCATATGCTGTTTTACGTATTCCAGTCCCACGGAGATTTTTATTCCAACCCCTTTCCTCATCTACTTTCATTTCTTAGTCTTTTTTTTTTCCCCCCTTAAAATAATGTTCAGGGAATTGAGAAACCAAAATGGCTCATATTACCACTGAGGCATCTCTCAATGGCAAATAAATAACCCCTATGAATAGTGGCATTCATTCCAATGAGATCTCAAAACATTATAATGAACAGCAAGAACACGTGCATGCTATTCAGGCAATCATGGAGCGTACTGCTTGCTATTCTTACTCAGTGAAAGTCAGAAAGCAAGACCAGAAGAGCTGAGATGACCAAGATTTCCAGTCTGTGAAACCCTTGGGAAGAAAAACTAATTTATACCCTTGAAATTAATTTAGGAGAGGAAAGAAAGAGAAAACAAAATGTATTTTGGTTCAAACTGACTATCACGATTCACCACAGGATTACCTAAAGGCCAAGAAAAGATTGTTTCAGGCATTGTACAAACACAGCTGTAGTCAGCCTCTGAGTTCATTATCTCAGACAGTAAAAATCAAGGAAAGGTTTAGCTTCAAAGTAAAAAGAAAATGACGATGAATTGTCAGGACAAAGTAGAATTTCTTGGTGCTTTTTTACTGAAGGGAAGGACATGGGTCACAGAAACCAAAAAAAGACCAGACACATATGTCAAGGGAGAAGAGGACAAGAAGCCAAATATGAAATTATACTGACATTGAGGACCTGCAAAGCAAAGGGGATCAAGAGTGCGTACAGCTAACCATCACAAAAGATCATAATTGCAGGCAAAACTACACTCCATTCAATATCAAAGCTGAACATGCTCCTACTTTCCCTGGCATACCTGGCTGGCCTTCCCCCCTACAGCCATATGGCAGAAGCAAGCAAGACAATTGACAAGCCTTATTCTCCTTTGGACTGGCCTCTTTTCCACAACTAGTGTTTCTGAGGGTCATGGATAAAATATCATCTCAGATTTGGTCTATCTTCTCATTTTTCTTTCATAGTAGAGATCTCTTTCTGCAGCTCATCTTTTGCCTGGAGTCTGAGAAATACTCTGCCGAGATTTATCCATAACTGAAGAGAACAAAAGCTAAACAATTATTTCCTTAATGCTATTCTGTCCTCCTTATAGTCTTAATGATTGTGCAATTCTAATGCCCCTCGAGTGATACATTTGCTGCACAATCTAGCGTCCAGCATTCAAACCTCAGTACTCATTTGAATTTGCAAAACATCCCCTCCTCAGCCTATCATTGGTTCACAGCTATGGTTTGGAAGTATGTATCAGACTGCAAACAAATTGAAAGTTGCACTTGTTGGTTTCTTTCTAGCAGGAAATAAACATACTTATCAATACAGCTTAAAAAAAAAAAATACAGCTTATGCACTAAGCAAGATATTCTCATCTCATGGCAAGCCCCTATATCCAGGTTTCCACACATAAATTGCATTGAAATTCTCTAATTGGGACTCAACAGAGTGATGATAGTGGAATGGCTGCCACAAGGTTTCCAAGCCAGTAACACAATTAGGTCTTCTCCCAAAAACGAATTGTAGAGCTGCTTTGTTAAAGCTGTCCACAAAGCAGAACAAAATGAACACTGAAAAAATTTAAAAACATTTAAGAGATTATAACCATTTTTACCATGTGGCTTACCAAGTTACTGTATTTAAACAGTATGGCCATGGCTATTCCTTCTGCAGTTTGGAAGCTTGTTAACCATTTCATTTGCTACAGGGGAACAGAGATGCCCTCTGTAGTCTGCCAGAGACATAAATTACATAGACATGAAGTGTGAAGCGTTGCTTTAACTTTCAGTCAGTGTGCCTCCATCTTGACTCCATCACACTTCCACAATTCCAGACTTCACTTATACTAGCAGCAGCTGCGAAAAATTAGCAGAGTAGTGGCTGATAAAATATTTAAAAGTATCTAACTTACAGCTGGTGACTTTTCCTAGACTTCACCAGGGCCAGAAAGAAAGGGGGGGAAAAAAACCTCATAGAAAGATTGAAAAGCATAGAAATTCAAAATAATTTAAAATATAAATTAGATCAACATGAAGTTTGTTTGCCATTAACATTAGGTCCTTGGTCTGCTCTAAGAGAAGAAGGCTCACTTATAAAAGGAATATATTCAATTTGACTATACATTTTTTCTAATGCCTTAAAACACACCTCTCCCTTGCCTTTGCTATAAATACACAGAGGTCACACTTAGGGCTTCCTATCCTCTTGGAAGCTGTTCTAGTGTGGGAGAGAGGTTGCTGTAGGTAGACCACTGATGGCAAGTTCACTGTTAGAAATAACAGTGAAAAGACAGCAATTTTTTTAAAAAAATTATAGCCTTCCAGTTCTAAAGAAGGCATGAAAACAAGGAGTTATGGAAAATGATGCAGTATCATTTTGATGTATTTTCCATTCTCTGTTTCTCCACATTTTCAGAGGAGCAAGAAAGGCCAGTACAACTGATGCTCCAAATGTGAAACTGATGTCCAGTTTCTAAGGACATGTGACTGAGTAGGCATAACAAAAAGCTGGTACTAATCTGCAGTGACCTAGTGATTTTAATAGGCAGAACTAAACCCAGCTCCCATATGCCATTAAAACACCCTAGCTCTGCTCACTCTCTCTTCACTTTTTCTTAATTTGTGCGGTCACTAATAGCTAGAAAATTATGAGCTCACTGCACCATTTACCTTCATTTATAAGGTTAAAAAGGGGCTTATAACTTTTGGAATATTTATCTCTTAGTACTTAAGTCACATCTACTGCTCAATAATTCCCCAGTGGAACAGTACTGTATCTGCTCAAGGTGTGTGCTGTGGCAGCGTCGCACTGAAAGTTAACTAAGCCAACAAAACACACCACGTAGATAAAGCTATGTCAAAAGAAGTTTTGCCTAGCCTGTATCATTCAGGGAGGTGGCAAAATTGCATTGTAAGAAAAATGATAGACGTTATTTACAGTAGATAAGACTTGACTTAGACAGCCAATTTCAACACTGTTAACCTTTAAAAAGAAATAACTATTTCAGAGTGCCTAAGAGAAAGAAAAGCAGAATCTAGATTTTCTCCAAAGTACTTTATTTTTATTTTTTTTAAAAATAAGAGTGAGGAAGATACTGACTACCCTCTCGGCTCAGAGAATCTCAAATCTCAAACATCCGAAACAGTTCCAGACATCAGTTTAGTCATGAAGGACTCCCAAAGGAGCACCCAAACAAGGAGACATCAGTAAAAGATAAGTTTATTTATTTTAAATTCCAGGGCCCAGATTGCATACAGATACTCTGGACAGTATCTTGTACAGGTAAGGCACTTTACTAACTGGCAGCTGCCACAGCAGCAGCAACTTCTATTTTCAGTATTACCTCAAATGCAAAAGCTTAAAATAACACATATTCAGCTGAAAACAAAAGAAATGTTAATACCTGGCTCCCTCATGTTTTTTATCCAAAAGATTCAGAGTACTGTAAAGTCTGCTTTTACTGTGTTAACTGAGAAAAATTAAGACGCAGAATAACTAATACAGTGAAACCTTTGTCAAAGTACTTAATGTAAGAGCTAAAAACTGAGCCTGGGCTGCTTCTTTTCTAGTCTTGCATCACTTCTGCTCCCAACAAAAACATACACAAATATCATAATGAAAATCTATTTGTATACAATGAACACAGAAGCACAGCTACTGTCAGGAAATACACTCTGAAATGTCAGTTCACCTATGAACCAGAATATTTATTAAGTATAAATAGCCAAAAGTGTATAGCATATAGAAGATATTCTTTACAGTTAAAGAGTTGTAATGTCACATTTAAGTCCATGCTAACCATTAAGCCTAGCAGATCACTTTAAACAATGTTCAGAAACATGGAGATGTATCAAAACTTACCTTTTCGTGATTTTCTATAAGGATTTCGACAACGATATTCTGAAACTTCAGGTCCATGATGGCTGCTACAGTTTCTTCCTGAGGCCTCATTAAGGTTGGTCCAAATACTACCCCCAAATTTGCTACAGTCATTAGATTCCTCTTGGCATGCTTTGAAACACTTTGGAAAAGAATTGAAGGAAAAAACAGGAAATAGGTTATGAAAAATTTCCATTACTGTTGGAAACTGCAGCCTGCTTTACAAATGAAAACATTACATTTCCGTAATCCATGTTTTAGAAGTCTGTTTTGTGCTAAGTTTCTTCAAATAAAGTCATACTGAATTTTGGAAAACAGAAAAGTCATTCTTCTACTGGCAATTTAAAAACAAAAGTAGCCTCTTTCTGAACTTAAATATATAAAATGCACTTAGCCTTGGACCAGGGCAAGTGTGAAACCAACTTAAATTTGCTAACAGATCTCCACTATTCACTTTGCCAGAATTTGCAAAAAGAAAGTATAATGTTCGCCTTCTCACTTCAATCAAACCCTCAACTGCTGGCAGGACTGCTAAAGTAAATACTTATATGGCTTCATTAACGGATTAGATTTCTGCCTTTCTCTCCAAAATATACACAGCATGAGTCAAACGTCTTGTCTGCTTTTGCACGTTTGGTTCTTGGTATTGTGTATGACAGCGCTGAGATGGGCTTCAGCTCCAGCCACACTAACCAGGCTCTTTGTAGTTAAAGAAAGATAAGGACAAGGGTTCTGACAAGGCAATAAAGCAGGTCATAACACTTACTTTGCTAAATGTTTCACCAAAATGTCCAGCATCTCTTTGTTCTTTTCTGGGAGTTTATGGACCAAGAAGTGAACAGCATTAACTCGAGATTCAGGACTCCCACTTTCTATGGGACAGAGAAACAAATAAGCNAAAAAAAAAAAAAAAGTCCCCAGAAAAACAAACCTTCTTCCACCCCTGCACATACTGCACACAAATTTTTTCAACACTTACATATCTCCAGATATAGCAACACTGAACATATGTGCTTTATTTTCACAAATAATCCTATTCTAGAATTATCATTTTATTTACTTATTTTGTGAACTAATCTTTCAATCCACCTGCAAAAGGAAGCCTCTGTTCATCTATATGTAAAAACTGACAGATGTAGTCATTGTTTTGCTGCATCACACTATATATAGCTTACGAATATACTGCAAGGTGAGGAGTGATTTTACTGGGTGCCACTTCCTCTTCATGAAAACCCAAAGCGGTATTGTACTAATTTACATTTTCGCATTATTAACTGATTCCCTTTGTCATGAGAATTCAATTTTGTTGGTACTATGCAACTAATAATACTGCATCTATGCTACCTTATATTAGAAACTGCATAAGACAACATTTGCAGAAGATTAATCTGCTCAGAAAGACAAAACTGATGATGAAAGACAAAACTTCTGAAGACACAGAAGAATAATCATGCAAAAAATCTACTGAGTGAGGTTACTACAATAAAGGATCCTGAGTAACAATGGCATCCCACTCTAGTACAGCACAGAGAAAGCAACAGTAAAGCAAGGGACTTGTAATTTTCCCCTGTTGAATTAAATAACTTTGGCACCTATAGGTTTCACTCGTACACAGATGAAAACAAGAATTTCTAAAAGGTGGAAACAAACTACCTTCCTGCTTGTCAAAGTTGTACTAAACCACAAAATTACATCTCAATAGTGCCCTATAATACAAAGGGCAGAAGGATTTCTCTTGCATATAATAAGTAAAAGGTACATGAACAGAAAAATTTAGAACCTACTGAGAATGCAAGTTTTGACACCAGGACTGCTCATCAGGTCTCACTTAACTCTAAGGCAACTTTAATTGTTAAGTGTATTTCATACAAAATACCCAACATATTTCTTCAATGCATATTGCTAAAGATTTTTTATTACTGTTCTTTGCACATCACTACACATTTTAGGGCTGATTTTTTACTCTTTTACATAGATTTCAAGATAAAAGATTTCAAGCATAGATTTCAAGATAAAAGATTACCAAAATGCAAAATGTTTAGCTCCTGGTCAGCTAATCAAAATTCAGACAGCCACAAAAAAACAAAGCCTTCTTTAAAACAAGAACACTCTACATACATGTGAAAACACAAATCCACACAAATTTCACAATTTGTGAAAACACAAATTAAAGTATAGCTAAGCAACTTAATCACAACGTACAGTCAAGGCTTATATAATTACAGTTTGCCGTGATGCATATGAAGAAACGAAAATTGGAAGGAGAACCTTTTTGCCTTGTTTCTTGTTTTTAGTATATATATAATAGGTTCAGAGAAAAGGACATTTCTTACTATTCCTGGTTTTTTGTTTGTTTTTATAGCCAACATAAGAAACAACACTGAATACCTATTTTTAATTATATCTTAACTCACATCTGCGAAGTTGATTACATTTTCCTTCCCACTACATATATTGTCTCTCAACAAAATTGTTTACTACTTATAAGCATTGTACTATTTAGAACATGTAACTTCAAATAATTTCTTTTGTGAAGGAAAATACAAAATAGAGAAGGGAAAATACAGTGAGAAACTGCTAGCAAAACTTAATAGATCAAGAAATCATTTAATCCTTTCCAATACTAGTGGGCAGACTCACCATCTAGGTAATAAAATCTAGAATTTTCTTTAAGTACTTGGCTTCTGAAATGTGTTTTGTCAATGAATTTCATGGACTTATTCTCATTACGAATTAAGGACCACAAGCAAACACATTCTGTACTCCTAAAAAGTCATTAAAGCAAACTGAAGAAGATAAAGCAATTGTCTCGAAGTTTATTTTAATTTAGCATTCCATGGTTTGCCAGAAGTGCTACAGGCTGGAAAGAAAATCAGCTAGATATCTGTTTGATACTTTGCCAAAAAATTCTTATACTGTTTCCCTCTGTCCTCTTCCAAAAAATTCCATGTATATTAGATATCATACAGCTGAACCACAAATGCTGTTCTGTCTTTTCCAAGTCTGTGTTTGAACTGTCATAGTATAACCTGTCTTCTTCATTCCCTTCTTCCACTAACATATGAAGAACATTCAAAGGCAGCCTGGATATGGACCTAACAAGGCACTGAAAACAAGGGTCAGGCAGTTGTGCTTTAAAGATTTAAATGAGCCCGAGTTAGTGTATTTTCTTTTACTAAGCCTCGTACTCTATAAACGGAAGAAAAAAATCTCAGTTCAAGTAGACATTTATCATTATATAATTAAGGTAATAAGAATGAACGGTTAGAATGTATAACCGAAAGGTTTTTACTTAAAAGTGAAAATCATGTTATGCTAAAGTTGGTCACAAATTTGTCTGTCACCACATATATCATATGTGACATGCAGTAGAGACAAATCAAGCTCCTGTATTTTAAAAACTTCTACTATTTCTTATTCCTGAGTTTTCCCAGGCTGAAGACTCCTCTTCTGAAACTGCATTTGCAGCATGGTCCTTAGGCCACAACAGTACTATAAGAAAAGATTTATATCTGAACTATAGTCAAATACTTACTGGCGGGAATGATGAATTCTCCATGCAACTCATACGTCATCAGTGGCTCTGGAAGGCTTCTGTAAAACAAGGATGACAATAAATTTATCTATATCCTTTTCTATCTGTATTTACTCTAAGCAATAAATCTTTTTAAATATTCAGTATTATAGTCCTTGCACTGGAAGAAACTTGTTACGGTGGCCCTTGACTTCAATGATTTCCAGTACAAATGAAAAACCTGGAAATTGTGAGCTGAAGTGACGCCTGCAACCTATCACAAGAACCTTTCCAAATTACATTACTGAGACCATTTCATAGATGAATATTGTAACATGCTTATTATGTAATAAAACTTTCATAAGGGTTTGTAAAATACAAAGAATCACAAGTCAATGCTTTGTTTTAAAGAAATTAATGTCCTAAAACAGTTAAGTTTGCTGAACAGCAGCCATCCACAAATCATCCTTCTTAAGCCTTTCAAATGGAAAAATTGAAATTGAAAACCTTAGTCAATGACAAACGTATTGATTAATGCAAATCAATTTATTAAGTTTATTAAGAAATAATAAATTAATAAATTAATTTATTAAGAAATATTGGAATAAACACTCAGTTGGGAAATACTGTAGACAGGAAATACTTCATAGAGCGNTCTTTCTTACGTTCCCTAAGACTTTTATCCACAAAATATTTCTTCAGCATTCCTTGATAGTGGTTTCAGTACTAAAAATAATAGAAGACTAAAAATACTGTATTTGTGGCACACTGCGACAGATACAATGAAGTTCTTAGGCAATTTACTAAAACATCTTGGTCAGGAACCAGAAAAGCCATTTGAACAGAGAACATCTAAAATTCTTACTTTTGACACTCAGAATATTATTACTGTTTCACTCAGAATATCAGAAAAAAGGGCCAGAAGAAAAAGTGAAAAACGTTCAAAATTTCAGATCTCTTCCCCTTTTCATTCTACCACATTAAAACACAAAAAGGTAGAAAACACTTGTAATAATCTCAGCTGACTTTCAGCAAGTTTACTAACAATTCAGATCTCTGAACCATCAGTGCTAACGTACCTAATAAAACAATGTTTCAGGATTTCTATCACATGAATATAAATACTAGTTTTGCTAAATTATTCTGCTTTGCCCCAAGACAAATCACAAACATGGTATTCACACAAAATGCTCCTCAGTTCATAAAAGAAAATATAAGCTACATAACTTCCTTTTCTTAACACATAGCATAGGAAAATTAAAATACAAAATTAACGGCATAAAAAAAATGAGAGAGGCTCACCGCAAATATTGCTTCATAGCACTAGTAATTGTCTTCACCTCCCAGTCTACAGAGTTTTCCAGATCAACTTCATTGCAGGTTTTTGCATCTATAAAATAAAATAATCAGAAATGGAAAAGGGTTGTGAAAAAAGGTGATTCTAAATCAGTATGCCCTAAATTAACAGAAACACATTAAACGATGGTGTATTTGCTCACATGAACGCAGGAGTAGTCTGTCTTTTTTACGATTAATTAATCCAATCAGACAATGTCTAAACCTCCTTATAAATTCTATTTCTGTATTCTGTTTTTAAAAGCACTTTACTGCTGATTTGTTCTTTAATGAAGGGTTAAAAATCCCTTTTATGTGAAAAGATCTGTACTGCAATTGCTATTTTCACACATTTAATTAAACAGAGATGTACACAACCACAGAAAAATGTACATAAGAAGTTTAGAAAAAGATCTGCTAAGGATAATTTATATTTTCATTTTCAAAAATACAAATACACTGAGAAATCTTTACAAACAAAACTACAGAAAGGATTAGAAACAGTTATTTTGGACTATGAAAATAACCAACCAACTGCAATATGACCATTTTTACTGCATGAGACTCTTTAAGAGGTGCTCCAAAAGTAGAATAAGGACTGTTCTCTATCAGTAAGTATCCTCTACTTGAAGGTTCCCTTACTTGATCAGTTTTAGCAGTCAAAGGGCAAAATACTTTTTTGCTTGACAGTCTGCCAGTTTCTCAAAACTCCTCCCATCTTTTACCTGGCTAGATGGTAGGTAGGGTCTCATAACGAGACTGATCAAATTGAACTGATGAATGTCTGAATAATTGATCAGCTGAAGATTTTTTAAGAGAATGTTATGTTTTGCAATGTTTTGCAATTAAAAAAAAATCACAAAACAGGAAATAATAGCTATTTGACAGTCAAGATCACATGTACGTGGCCAAATTAGCCCAACGTATTTTGTAGCTTCACATACTGAGCTTTATTATTACACGTTCCTGTAAGTTACTCCAGTAAACTACAACAGTGGATGACATAATCTGTGTGTTGGAACGTTCATACAACACAGAATTCATTTGTTACTTTGCCTGTCAGACAAATGACAGACATATTTAGAAAAATCACATTAGCAGCCCTGATTAAAGGGGCAGTCCTTTTACTGGGACTAAATAATTCTGTTCTAAAGGCTGTGTCAAACAATTATTTCTGTAACTGAACATTCTCCCTCATTGTATCAATTATTTAAATGCCATTTTAAAACACAACTCAGATTACGTTTTCAACCAAAATTGTTACTAGCCTGTCACCATCGAAAATCCTCAACACTGTCCTTGGAAAACATTTATTTTTTCTCTCTTTTTGCTTGCTAGCTCCTTTCGCTTTCTAATTCTCTTTATGGAGAAGAAAACCTTTCTACAAAATTCATTAAATAAAAACTGCCATAACATCAGAAACCAGAGAAATCTATGGGGATTTTATTATTAAACCACTATGTAATATCCAGTGTTTTTAAATAACTCTTTCATAATCAACAGCTCTCCTTTACAGTCAAAAGAAATATTCAGTTACATAAAACTTGGTGGTGATGAAATTGAGGATGAAAAAAACAAATGTCTCAATTCCAAAACAAGCCTCTTCAAAAAATAAGGTATTGCCAAAATATTTAATTATCTCTTGGGCAATAAAATCTAATTTCACCCTGCTACCAATCCCTAATAACCCTAGCTTGACAGCAGAAACTCATCATAACTCATTAAAGACCTTGTTCTGCTACTTTTAGTTTTACTGTTGCCCTACCCAGCTCCCTACCCACCACTGCGTAGATGTGTATATACCTATGGAAACATATACACACATAACAACATGTATTTGACTGTTCCTGTTCCATTTTTCCCTCCACTTTACACATCCCACACCACAAATACAAACTGGAACTTCAACCAAGATTTCAAAATTGAGTCCATTAGTTTCCATGCTATTTGTTTGCATAGTAGCCACTGTGCACTGAAAGGGAACTTTATATCTGTAAAAATAACTATGCACATTTATGGAACAGATTTTGACAAATCAACTCTAAATTTTATGCAAATCTTCCTGATAATAAAGGAGCTTGAGTTTATAAAAACAGTCCAGTTCACTAAACTAGGTTAGAAGTAGACTCTCTCTAATTTTCATGTGCAGTATGCCTAATGCAGGTACCTATGCACACTGTATATAAAATAGCAAGGAATTCAGTGTAATTATTTTGAAAGCTGCTGGTTTTGAGAACGCAGAGGTACAACAAGGTTTTACTCTACAAGGTGTAACGTCTGGCATTTTCTATACAAGGCAGTATCAGAAATGAAAACTAAACTTATTGGCAGAGACTTCAACTCCTTAGCAGTCAATTTACCAAGAGCCTGTATGAAAGCTGATCTACCTAGCAGTTTGTATGAAATGTATGTAGGCACCTTGCGTGAAATGAACCACATCAGAGCTATTGCACGTATCAGAGATTAAACTGGAATTGATCCCTGACGCCCTTCAAGAACTGAGCTTCCTGCTGTCTCTGTAACTCTGTCAAAACTGTACCCCTACTTACAACAAGGCATCAGATTAATGCATCTTTTACCTGGAAATGTACTGAGTGCTTTATTTATCAAATGCCTTTGTAACTCAAATTTAGACAATCAAATTTAGACAAGATTACTGTGGCAAAATGTGTAGGTCACACCAGAAGTAATGCCTCCTATTTATTTTCATGTAAACGACAGCAGATGCAAAGAGCACAATAGCACTACTTGATAGAGCAAATTCTTAGCTACCCAACACTATTTTTCAACATAGTCACTGCCATTAGCTATGCGTTTCTGCCACTGATGAACAAAAGCCTGTATGCTGCGCTCTTGTTCATCACTGGTAAAAATCTGCACCAGCGGATGTGACCTACTATTTCACAGCTGCTATGATGGCGTCATTGCTAGGAAAATGTTGCCCACGCAGTCCATCTTTCATCAGCCTGAAAAAATGGAAGTCAGAAGTCTCCAAATCCAGACTGTACAGTGGGTGTGGGGTAGGACAGTCCAGCCAAGATTGGCAACGTGCTCCACGATTTTCAAACTGGTATGGGACTGGCTTTATCACAATGCAAGAGAAAGGTTGTCTTCTTCTTTGGCCTGACACTGGAAGATGGAACCTTTGGCTTAGTTAGTGGTGTGGTGATGTAGCAGCCAGAGTCGATGGTTTATCCAGGTTCCAGGAAATCCAGAAGGATCATCCCTTTCCTATCCCAAAAGATAGTACACTTCACCCGCAGAGGGCTGCATCTTGAACTTCTTCTTTGAAGAGGAATTCACATGCCGCCACTCCATGGACTGTCATTGTGGCTCCAGCTCGTAGAGGCAACACCATGTCTCACCACCAGTAATGATGAGATCCAGGAAATTGTCACCTTCAGCCCCATATTGGTTCAATAGGCCCTGACAAACAAATACAGTGTTCTTTGTGTTCCTGTATGAGTGTTCATGGGATCCACCTGGTGAAAATTTTGAGATATTCCAACATTGCTACCATAGCTTTCAATGCATTGAAGCTGATATTCAGCAGTTCCCTGTTTGAAATCCACTGATTCACAGGGATAAGCTGATAGAGACGCTCTTCATTTTGTGGTGTGACAGCTGCACATGGCTATCTGGAACATGGCTTGTCTTTCATGTTGCTGTCACCACTGGTGAAACACACCACATCCACTGTTTGGTCTCCATCAACGTTCAGCAAGCGCTGATGAACGTCAGTGGGTATAATGTTTTCTGCATGGAGGCATTCCATCGACACCTTTGCTTCATCTGCACTTCCATGNACAGCTGCTATGATGGCGTCATTGCTAGGAAAATGTTGCCCACGCAGTCCATCTTTCATCAGCCTGAAAAAATGGAAGTCAGAAGTCTCCAAATCCAGACTGTACAGTGGGTGTGGGGTAGGACAGTCCAGCCAAGATTGGCAACGTGCTCCACGATTTTCAAACTGGTATGGGACTGGCTTTATCACAATGCAAGAGAAAGGTTGTCTTCTTCTTTGGCCTGACACTGGAAGATGGAACCTTTGGCTTAGTTAGTGGTGTGGTGATGTAGCAGCCAGAGTCGATGGTTTATCCAGGTTCCAGGAAATCCAGAAGGATCATCCCTTTCCTATCCCAAAAGACAGTACACTTCACCCGCAGAGGGCTGCATCTTGAACTTCTTCTTTGAAGAGGAATTCACATGCCGCCACTCCATGGACTGTCATTGTGGCTCCAGCTCGTAGAGGCAACACCATGTCTCACCACCAGTAATGATGAGATCCAGGAAATTGTCACCTTCAGCCCCATATTGGTTCAATAGGCCCTGACAAACAAATACAGTGTTCTTTGTGTTCCTGTATGAGTGTTCATGGGATCCACCTGGTGAAAATTTTGAGATATTCCAACATTGCTACCATAGCTTTCAATGCATTGAAGCTGATATTCAGCAGTTCCCTGTTTGAAATCCACTGATTCACAGGGATAAGCTGATAGAGACGCTCTTCATTTTGTGGTGTGACAGCTGCACATGGCTATCTGGAACATGGCTTGTCTTTCATGTTGCTGTCACCACTGGTGAAACACACCACATCCACTGTTTGGTCTCCATCAACGTTCAGCAAGCGCTGATGAACGTCAGTGGGTATAATGTTTTCTGCATGGAGGCATTCCATCGACACCTTTGCTTCATCTGCACTTCCATGTCAGATGCCATTTGGTCAGACTGCCCCTCTGCTGCCATCTGTCTCACAGCAACAACATGAAACAGAATATTGGTGGGAAGGTTGAACCTCTACTGCCATCCCATCAACATCTGCGTCTGACGTTGTGGGCCAACATAATAAAACAAGAAGCATTACTTTTGGAGCAGCCCTCATAGAATACCATAGCACAATCCTGGTTACCTGCAACTTTGAGGACTAGGTTAACTGCAAAGTTAAGTTTTTGTGGGTTTTCTTTGTTTTGCTTTTTGTTTTGCTTTTTGTTTTTTATAAGCAGCATTTTAATTGCTGAACCTCATTTTACAGAGGACTCAGTTTCACTAAATTTTTACATTAAAGATGAAAATCTGTGTATTCACAGAATTAGAAAAGCAGATCTCTCTATATATTGGTTGTCTTATACTCTCTTGACTTTCAGTGTACTTTACCAAATTTTATAGAAAATACTCAGAGAAAAAGATAGAACCTACATGCTATTTAATGTCCTTGGTTACCATTTGGAAGACTTTTTTGCACTTTGGGCCTTTCAGACTGTGAAAATCATGGTCAGTGACAGGTATCTTAAAATACTTTGAAATATTATCAAACATTTTAAAATACAGAAAGTTAATATGAGATTTTTATGATTCTGAAAAGAGCTTTCATATAAAAGAGTATCTAAGAGTATACCCGGAGACTAAGGATTAAAGATTAATCACTCATTTTAAATTCTCTGTACCACTGTATATCAAAAAGAAACCCTCTTTATTCTTCTCTGAGGGCAGACAGATAAAGAGCACATATAGGATCACTTTCAACAAATCATCAGAAAAAGAGCACCTGCTTGCACCCTAACTTTTTTTTGTTCAGATTTTGCCTTGTCTCGATACCACTGTATTTCTTCTACTTCAAATAACCATAGGAAACTTGGGAATGACAAAGAATGTTTCTAATTTTAAAAAATAACTCAAAACAGATGCTGGAATCCCCAGTAAACTCTTCCAGCTGCTACTGAACAACTGGCAACCTGAGTCTATTTAATTTGGATATGACTAATGGCACAGAGGAAAAATTGCCTGCCAGACCTGCACGCCCAAAGAAAGCCAGTAAGTGCAAAAGTGAAAAACATCTTATGATATCAAATGCATCTTACTGAGATTCTCTGAATGACAGCAAGTCATTTTTCTTATGGTCAATGGCTAAAAACGGTTACTGTTTACCGAGGCTAATTCCAACCCAAATAAACAACCATAAGAATCTGTTATATATCAGTCATTGTTATTAATCCCAGTTTGTATTCAAAAAAAAAAAAAAAGTCTATTTTGCTGCAATGCTTTAAAGATTCAGGCAGGTTTATGTGTACTAATGGAGAACTTCAGGGTGCTGTTAATATTGATTAAAGTAAGATACCAGAAATTAATATTTAGCAAGGTCATTATGACAGATTGATATGACATACAGGCCCTCAAGCCTGATGTCTTATCATTTCTGAAGAGACAGCCTGGTTAAAAAGAAAAAAAGAAAAAGGAAAAGAAAAAGTCTTACAGGTGGCACTGAACTGACAGCAGCATATAATATAAAAGCGCTTTGTCATTCACATAATGTCTGGGGTAATGAAATGAATTCACTTTCTGGCTTCCTCCAGTTTGCAGTGCCAAAGAACACTGTGTTATCAGCACAGATGGAGCATGCATGGTTCTGGAGAAGAGCCTGGTGCAAACTGCAAACAAGCTTCTTTGCATACCAATGAATCCCTGAGAATCAGACCTTTGCTGTCAAGTGACAGGTTTGGAAGCACTATAAAAATGAACTAATCCCAGTGGTCTTGTCTGACTGCATGTACTGTCAGCGCTCAGGACAAGAAATTGGGAAACATAACGCATCTTGCAGTCATGGTGAGACTTTGGTGAGAGGTATCAGGCAAGCAGATGAGGGATTTCATCCAGGTGCCAATACTTTTTCTTTTCCCCCTTGGGATAGCAGAGTGGTAAAACAACTGCAGTCACTGCGACTAAAGATGCATCTACATTTCCAGAAAGAAATGTGGAAAAAGTTTCTGAGAATAATTTTATGAATCAAAAATGTTAAAAGCTAAACATAGCTAGCTAGATATAAGACTGTCTCAGATGTTAGCCACAAATAAGAGTTATACTGAGTTTATTAAAACAAATCATTTTCTCCGTCTGTCCCTTACCTTGGCACAGACATAGTTATTATTAATATATGCACCATGTATCATATTCCTCCTCTTCAACCAAAGAGTTCCTCACCAGTGTGCTTAATCTAAATGTCTTATTTTGCACAGTCATCAACTAAAGACACACATGAGCAACCATCTGTACATCTTAAACAAGGAAGAAGGTTGGAAACATCAAATAATCAGGCAATAAGCTTCAAATGTTCTTAAACTTGGTATTCTGAATTTTCTGACCAGACCCTTAAACTCAGGCTGCTTTAAATACATTTCATAGAATCATAGAATGGTGGGGTTGGAAGGGACCTTCTGAGATGATCTGCTCCAAACCCAGCTCCAGCAGGGCCAACCAGACCAAGGTGCCCAGGCCCACATCCAGATGGCGTTTGATAATCTCCAAGGAGGAGAATCCACAGCCTCTCTGGGTAGCCTGTGCCAGTGCTCCATCACCTGCACATTAAAGAAGTGCTTCCTGACTTACATAAACCTTGCACAAAGCTCATGATTTACTCCTGCATGATGCTTAGTAGTTCTCTTAGTGTACTCCTTCCAACTAGCCTTGCTCTCTGTGCTCAACTAGAAGTGACCTAACAGTGCCACAGGGATAATTTTCATGGAATAAAGTGAACTAGAGTTGGCTCATGGAAAGAACAAGTACAGGAAGATGCTTTTAATTTTAAATACAGACAATAAAACAAACGTGAACTAAAATACGGAAAAAATGATCATAAAATAGAGGCATACCCATCAACAAACTCAGAAGTCTCTGGACCTTTGAACTCACCCCCACAACTCTGTACAATCCTTGGTCATTTATACCTATTAGGCAAAAGGAGAGAAAAAAAGGCAGAAGATCAACCACAGCAGTAACAGTCAAATTTAGCATTTAAACTTTTCCCCAGGCAACAAATTATCCTTAAAGTAAGAAAGACTACATACTATATACACAGCTGTGAGAACAGCTTTATAATAAAGCACTGCAAGAATCCTTTCATTCTTCCATGTTCTTAAGGCATATTCACATCATGTTTTGGAAAAGGTTTCACTTCAGATACCAGGAATAGAAGCAAACAGGGACTAATCTTTCCTTGAAAAATCAATGGTTGTTTTCAGATTTTTAAATGACACTTTGGATGCATCAATTTCTACATTCTAATAATGCAAGATTCAGACCAACAAACGCTAAATTAAGATTAATTTAATAAATGTAATTTTGCTTTTTTTCCAAATGCATGGACAAAAAAAAAAAAAAAAGAGCCTATTCCCAGTCCTCAAAATCAATGTTTTTTCAAGTTTCTAAATGCTTTTCATTTAAGATATGAAGTCTCATTCCAACCCACTAGGTTCCACATATGAGTTAAGTCCAGAGGCACCACCACAGGTCACTGACATCAGTACTTCTGGTTTTGCTGGGAATAAATAGAGCAGCCATAACCAGCATAATGTTTTCAGTCCCTTGGCATCATTCCATGTAGACATTGGATCACCTTCTTGTCATTTCTCTGTACCTTTCTTGCCCCTCAAACGCATCCACTTCTCTATCATATCTCTTCCCCTACTTTTCCCTTTCTTCATCAAACTTGGTTTTATCCTCAGAGATATAAAAAAAATAATATAAATTAAAGACAAATGAGAGGGTTAGAAAGGGAAGAGAAGGAAAATGGCAAAATAAAGCGTCTTTTTGTCTGTTGCATTGTTTCAGAACCTATGTCGGGGGAGGTAAAGCATTACAGTCCGAAAGCTGACACAGATATTTACAAGGCCACATAATAAGCAGCAATCTACAAATATCACCATACCCTGCCTCTATATTCACATTGGCCTAGAAGAGTAGAAATGCCACAATATACTCGTGCTTCTACTTCAAGGAAATCTCTAAATAACAGATTATGTAGTATTCTTATTCAAAATATCTTTCAACAAAGGAAGACTTGTGGAGAATTCGTAGTTTTGGTACTGAAGTGTTTCAATCCAGAGAAGGAAAATTAAAACCAGTCATATGAGGAAAAAATTTCTTCCTAAGTATTAGAGAAAATATGTAAAAATTGTTAGTTCTTTAATGAACTACTGTCAGACACAACCATAAAACAAAGAAAAAGTACGGTGGCGAGAATTTCACCTTTTCTATGTCCTCCTCCTGCCTAGTCTTGCTACATCTTTTCCCTCTTCTCCCTCCTCTTCCCTCACACACTCTTCACCTCCTCAACTATCCCAGATCTCAGAGATCTTGCTGAACTCCTCACTGTTAGTACTGCACAAATCTCTGTCCCAGACGACAGAGGGGATGCAACGTGCTACGGCAGTAGCTGCTACTTCTCTCAGTTGTTCCACCTGGGCAAAATCAGCCCTTTCATTTCTTCAGGATGCGAGCACTGCTGTAATAATGCCAAGCCTTCAGTCAGATGTCATGTTCAGAGCTGGCTTTAACTAACAGAGTAAGTCAGATCTTCAGCATTTAATCCGTGGTCATCAAAAACCACAGCTCTAGAGTATGCTCACGGTTTAGGTGTGTGCCAAGAAAGAAATACAAAAAACAGTCGTAGCCACAATACTATTCTTCTCAGAATATGAAGTTATCGAGTCAGACAAGTTAAGTTTTCCAGTGTTCTCCAGAACAACACTGTGATGACATGCTATACAAGTCTTGCAGACAGCCAACACTAAAGGAAAATAAACACTGTCTTCAGTCCACTCCAAATAAGGATGCACTAGGTATCTGTTCCGAGAGCAGCAGGTGTTTTTTTACTTGAAATTTCTCACAGAGGTCCAGGAAAATTCTCATATAAAAGTAACAGCAAGCCTTTTAATGCTCTGACAAAATGCATCACACTTTTTTTATATGACACTCACCACTACTTTCCACAGAACAAGCCTTCTGCATCATATGCAAGAAATTAAAAAGCTGAATGTTGTCACAAATACATTTCTGCTTAGATTTATCTCAGAAGCTGTTTCATGATTTTCTGTGTTTCTAACACTAAAACTTAAAAGAATCAAACTTTGTTGATCCCAAACACTCATAACATGCATTTAATGGCTTAAAAATAATTAAGACTAAACCACAGAAACTGTTGCTCAATATTAAAACAAATGTGATCTGCGCAAGTCTCTGAAATTATGACACACTGAAACTAAGACATTTTTCCATCAATAATCATGAATCTGCGATAATAATTATCAGATAATTGATCAGTTTCAAATTCATCAACCTAAAAAAGCAATGCTAATTGCTGACGTCAAGAAGTGCAAAGAGAAATTACTATTTCAACATAGTTTTGAATAATACCTTTAAACACATCATTAAAAGATGTTTTACTTAAAATTCTAAAAAAAAAAAAGTACTACTGAAATAGTACTACTTTTGATTTAATCTGTACATTTCAGATCTTCAGAATATCAAAGACTGATAATGCTTGGCATTTACAGAACACAATTGACAAGGTGACTCATTTCAAGGAGTAGCTTGCCTCTGACTAAAATGTTGATGCTGTGTCTGCTGGCTCAACCAGTCACTACTAGCAACTCTGACTAGTAAAGCCCTGCAGGGCAATTTTCCTCATATTTACACAATATAAAGATGTTTGGCTCTCTGATACCAGAATTCAGTATAGGTACATCATCTGTAAAACATGATTAGAAAATAAAGGTATTTTAAGTAAAAAAGTAATTTATGCTATTGTAGGGAAGGTATGTCTGCGGGCAAGTATACCGTGTGGCTGGCATTGTACATGTGGCTGACACAGGCTACTGACAGAGGTGCAGATTTAACTGTTTATATCAGATTCCACAGTACAGAAACAGTCATTCAAGTGACACTCTCAATTCAAGGTAATATCAGATTTCTTTATTCACATGTAAAAAGTTTTCTACTTCCTCCTCAACACCTTCTTTCTTTCTCATGAAGAGCAAGGAAAGACAGCTCAATGCTGCCATCTGTCTCCACAGTTCAGATTGGCAGCTCCTGCAGGGCTAAACTCAAGGCAAGTGCTGCTACTCTCCCAACACTTACCTACCACATGCTTACAAAATGTACAACCAACTACTTGCACACAAAAACACAGAGTGCTACTCTACTTACTACTGCTACTCCTCTACTTACTAAGTACTAGAGCAAACAGCTCTTTTATGTTTCTTTAAACTTCTACCACTTTTGCATTATTCTAAGTACAGAAATATAAATAAAATGGAATAATGAAAACAGAATCCCCAAATGTTTCCTCAGAGACAAAACATGCATGCACATCCAACCAGAACTGTGCTCCGTATGTGAGGGACAAGCTCAGCATAACACTGCCTTGACAGCTCAGTGTCTTCTATTAGGTAAAGCACAGCCACTGCTATTATCCAGCAATGCAAAAAAACACTCAATCAGAAGCAAATACACATTCTAAACGCAAACTGTCTTTGATTTTTCTGTTCATTCAAGGCAAATCATTTCATTCTTGGCTTCACAAAAGTGAACAAAGCAGAAAAAATGATCCAGCCATTGACAAGTTTATGTTCAATATCTCTGCTATGCTCTTCTCTCTTTGAATACCAGACTTTCCTCTATGACATGACAAGACTATTCTCAGTTTCCACCCACACTAGACTGTCCTCTCTTTCCACCCACACCAACCTCACACCCATTATGATTAAAAGAGATAAAAACATGGCACACAAGCACAATCTCTGAAAAGGCATCTGTCCTGTTTTCTTCTGTCGAACAAAACTTGCCTTTGATATCATTAAAGTAAAATAGTCAAGTAAAAATTATTTTAAAAACAAACAGAAGTACAAAATCTGTAGATCAGAAAGACAGATTTTCTTCATCACTGTACAACATTTTGGTTAAACTCTTTTGAGGCAAATAATTTAGTGTTTTCCTGACCCTCTTTGTGTTTAGTCTAGGATTCATCCAGATATGGTCCTGCAAAAAAGAGAAACAGATCCCCTAGGAATGCTTCAGTTGGTCTCCTTTACAAGGAATGCTCCGAAAGTAATGCATCCTGTTTTATCATGTTGGCCCATGACATCAGACATAGATGGTGGTAATATGGCAGTAGAGGTTGAACCTTCCTGCCAATATTCCATTGCACATTGTTGCCATGTGACAGATGGCAGCAGAGGGGCAGTCTGACAAAATGGTGTCTGACATGGAAGTGCAAATGAAGGAACGGTGCGAAATTGAATTCCTCTATGCGGAAAAAATGGCACCCACTGACATTGATCAACACTTGCTGAACATTTATTGAAACTAAACAGTGGATACAACCACAGCGAGGCAGTGGGTGGTACATTTCAGCAGTGGCAAGAGCGGGTCACCTCCACGGGTATGTATTTTTACAAGCACGGCATGCAGGCTCTTGTTCATCACTGGCAAAAATGCATAGCTAATGGTGGTGACTATGTTGAAAAAAAGCATTTTGTAGCTGAGAATTTGTTCTATCAAATAGGGCTATTGTGCTCTTTGTATCGGTTGTAGTTTCCACGGAAATTAATAGGAGGTATTACTTCTGGAGTGACCTCCATATTAAGTCAATTTTTTTTTTTTTTAAATGCAGTTGATGTTATGTTCAGAATCAGCAAACTGAAAATCTTCAATACTCCTTGAAATGCAATGGATGAATCAACATAATTGAACCAAAGCTACGTGGACTGCTAAGTCCCTGAAAGATAGTAGTAGCTCACCTAAATCCTTTCTTGGAACCCTGGAAACTGAAATATTTATTGAATACTGACTTTTTTTTCCTTAAATATTTTCCAAAACACAATAAATACTTCTTGAATACTGTCTGCACATAGGCTTTTCTCTTCTGTCTCCAATTTTGAAGTGTATGGAACAGTAAGCCTGATAATATCCTTGCCTCTGGTATAAGACTAACTCCACCAGTAGTACTTCAATTCTTCTTGTTCTTCACTTGTCTGCTTAGCTCCTATCCTTCTTCCTTCAGTGACTGAACAGAAAGCTTCATTCAAAGTCAACAAATGGAATACTGAAATTAATTAGTCTGTTCCAGCAAAAAAGAAAAGGTACAGGAATTGCCTACAAGATTTAGGGTATTTTGTTAGCTGTTGTGCACCAATATTGGCTTCCTTTGTTAAAGGAGGCACTATTACCCCCTTCAGAGCTCTTCTTGAAAGCACATTTGTTGAAAGAGAGTCATACTTACAAGGCTAGGACTGGACAGAAGAAAGCTCCTGCACTGGTCAGCATAATCAGTGAAAACTCTACCACGTTTCTTTTTCAGAGATTTACAAGGAAACTACATCACACTGGCCTTCTTCTAAAAGCAGACCAGCCGCTCCATTCCCTTCACAAACAGGAGCTTTTGTTCATTACCTCGTGTTTCAACAGCACTGATGCACTTTTTGATGACTGTGAATCCTATCTTATCCAATTGTGCACCTAAAAGAAAAAAAGGAGTTTAAAAGGTTTTGAAAGTCATCATGTCTTTCACTGCAAAATAAGGCTGAACTTAATAGCTATTACTTCTCAGGCAAAACCATGTAAATATTCTGGAATAGAAAGACCTCCGTTTTTGTTTATATTTTTTTTCCTCAAAAGCAATCCCCCGTTTCTCCCTCATTGTCCTGTCCTACCTAGCCCAAGTAAAGGCACACACTGGTGGTAGTGGCTACACTGAATCTGTTCACAGCAGCAGCCTTTAAAGAAGGGGATCTCTAATCAGGTACATATGTTGGCAGATGCAAAATGGAGTTTAACAATATTTACTGCAATACTGACAACATCTGAGAGTTAACCAAATGGGACAAGGAAGCACTTACGATGAAAAAAACATAATCAACAGCAGAGCTTTTACTGAGGCCTACCCAAAGCCAAAGGAATTCCCACACTAAAGATACACATGTATATCATTTCACAGCACTTAATGATCTGACTACATAGAAGCAGCTGCATTAACAGGACAACAGCCGAGATCCAGCATTCCTTTGTTGTTCTTATCTTACTCTTTTTGTTCACATCAAAACTTCATTTAAAAGCTTGTATTGCAAAACTGCCCTTCCCACAAATATTTGGCCTTCTTGCTTCTGGGGACCTCGTCTTGTACTACTAAAATAAAAATCTGAGGAAAAGGTTCTATTACTAAACACCAGGATACAGCTTTATAATTAAACAAAAGCATAAAATCTCTGACAATTGAAGAAGGATAGCTGTTTTTACTTATATACTTTGCTCACTGACGAAAGATAACAGCATTTAATGAAAGCCATCCCTTCTACTTCCATATTACATAGTTTACATTTTAAATGCATGTATTCAGTATTTTTGCTGACCTTTATGTTCAGCTCCAATTGTTTTTAAAACCATATTTATGCATTTCAACAGATGTGTATATGCAATCTTGATAAAGAAATTGTGATGCACTCAACAAATTAACCCCTTTTTGAGTCATTTAGACCATGAACTTAAATTGGCAAAATCAGACTGTTTGTCCAGCTTATGTCCAACCCTACAATTCCTTCATATGTACTAAATTGCATTACTGTGAAAACTCATTAACTACAAAATCTAAAAAGTATATTCAGAACTTGAGATTAAAAATTCAACATTTAAGTTGGAACAACAGAAATATTTTGCCTTCGCACTTCTCAGTAGTGAGGTATTAACAAAAATCACAGTAATAGTAATTCAGATACTTACTTCCCTCTCGTTTTGCATTTGCTTTATTCAAACTGATGAACAGCTAACAAAGAAATATTAGAAAGACAAATTACTTTAAAGAATTTTATGAAACCAGAAAGAAAACAGTCCCCATCTTAATGCCCAGTAGGCACAAATACAGCTGTTCACAGCTAGGAAATATCACCAAACTTTTGTAGGACAAAAGCCCCCCATATCCTCAGGAAGTAAAGACCTGGACTTTTTACGGAAGCTTTTCAAAAATTCTCAGTAAATGTGGTTCCTTGGGGAGCAGAACAAGTGTAGTTGTAGTTACTAAAATGAGTTGTGGTTTGAGTACTCCAAACTCCTACGTTTCTCTGCAGATTAATTTCTCACAGTTCACTGAAATCATTTGCTGAATCGTGGGGAATTATGTCCCAGCTCAGTGTTCCCAGAAGTTGTTAGCTTACTGGACAGTTTACAGACAATATGTGATGGCAATAAACACCTCTGCAGATTAAAAAAGACTTGTGCAACAACATCAGTAAAACCTACTGTTAAAATCCCCAGTAGTCAACTAATGTAATAGAGTCACGACTGTGTCACTGACTAGAAAGCATCATTATGTTTGGCCTGCAAGACCAATATAATATTTATGATTGTAAGAACAATCTGCTGCTGTGTTTCAGTTCTGCACCTCATATCCATTTCCTGATGTGAACAAGAAATTAAGCAAACTTAAGTACAATCTAATTCCCAAGGACAGGGATAAATACATTTTTTCATCTAGTTTTAAAAAAAATAATACCAAATAACTAACTAGTGCAAGTCTTGCCGCTGAAACACAGTATGTCAGGATAAGGCTAAGTGAACATGCTTATATTAGACATTTTCTACAATACCAATATCACCATTGTGATGAGAAATCATTCATAACAATCAATAGTGTAGTTATAATGAAA
Source organism: Penelope pileata (assembly GCA_013396635.1). Classification (NCBI taxonomy): domain Eukaryota; kingdom Metazoa; phylum Chordata; class Aves; order Galliformes; family Cracidae; genus Penelope; species Penelope pileata. The sequence goes on along the minus strand of WBMW01003676.1, from coordinate 481,891 downwards.
AATACACTTCATATCAGTATTAATACACATCGATGCTGAGCTTTACCAACTTACTCATCTCTTCTGAGTTTTATTTCACTTTTATTCTTTCTTCATTGAATTTATCATTTTGTAAACTGCACAAATCCCGTTTATTAAAGTGCAAATACGATCAGAAAGGGGAGAGGGATTTCTTCATTACAGTACAAATGAACGTAAAAAATGTCACTTACAGCTTCTTTTCCATCCAAGGCTTCCATCCACAGCTTCCTGTCCTCCTCAGAAAAGGCCTGCATGGTCACAGGAACTCCAGGCCTAAAACCACACAGAGAAACTACATTCACCAGCATCTAAAACATGATGCTGTCAAACTACACTTTCAAGTACAGTCAAAAGCCCTTCATCGTAAAGTCAGGGGTTTTGCTTAATTACTGAACACTGTTCCGCTTTGAAATCAAAGGAAAGAAATGATGCACACAGTAGGAAACAGAGAGAATAGAAAGGAAAAAGGAAAGTAATCTCCAAGCTATTTATTTAGAACAGTTCATCGTTGATAGCTTGTTGAATTCAGCATTTGCTGGGAGTTACTGAGCTTTCTGAATTGTAAACAGACTTTTTGTGTTGGTGTGCTATTACATAGGAAAAAAAAAAGTAACCAACTTTAAAGCAGTGACAAATGGTTATCTTGTAAATATTTTATACAAATAATCAAGTCTTAATGCAGTACTTCGTTACAGAACTCCACTATTGTAACTTTCCTAACAAGCAAGGATGGACAACCATGGGAAAAAGGGATTATTGGACAGATATTAACATAAATCTAGGTGTTTATATGATAGGAAAACAAAAAGAGTAATTTCGTAGTTCAGCTTTGTGTACAAAGTAAAAAGAGTTAAAAGCAGAACAGGTTGTTTGGGTAAATATCTACTTCTGCCAACTAAAAAAAACCCACTATATTCAATCTCACAATACTTTTGGCAAATATGTAAATCTCATTATAGACATACAGGCAGACAGACAGACAGAAGGAAGTAATTCAAAAAATTCTCTCAATTCTTTGTCTTTTTCATATTAAATCTATATTCAAGTAGCAAAATAGCCATAGGAAAAAATGTTTTTGAAAATTGTAGCATAGAGAAAACCAGCACAAATTCTAATTTTGCCTCAAAACTGTAGCAGTCTGCACAGCTTATATTTTTACAACCAGAGACATTTCTATTTTGATTTTACCTTGCCAAATATGTATATATATATATAAATCATATCAAAGTTACTTTTCTGCAGGGCATAATTTTCTGTTCTGTAAAATTTTAACTGTCAAGCTATCAAAGATTATCGTCTTGAGGCAAAAGATCAAAATCAGTATATCCTGCACAAAACATTATTTATTAGTAATCAAATTAAAGTTGAAAGGGACAAAGCTTTCTCTCTTTCTTTTCCTGTATTAGTATAATGCTCTTTATCGATAAGAAGCCTTTTTCCTACCCCAGGGGACCTCTGTTGTCTCTTTTCTAAGATTTAATGTTTTCTACATTGTTTATTTAGAGAAAAATAATTTTTCTTTCTTTTAAAAAGAAAAATCTGTAAACATTCAGCTAGAAGATGCAAACAAACTGCTTAGGTCACTTACAAGGCCGAACATTTGCTACTGAGAAGTCCTTCATAAAATTCTCCAGTCTTCCCTCCTTCCAAAGCACAGGAATAAAGAAAACATCATGGCCAGCCATCAATCTGTACATTATTTTATAACTTGGACAAGCTGAGGGATAAGTGTGTCCTGAACTGACACCAAGGAAACAAGCTAATGGCCTGCAGCATGGAACTAATCTCCATGGGAACATCTCAGTATTACGCACATTTTTTATTAAAAGTAAAATGTGTGATATCAAGGTCACAGTGGACTAGTTGTGTCTATTATATCTAGACAGAAAGATGGATTGTATTTTTCCCACTTTTATTAGAAGAGAATGAAAAACTGTTTTGCAGGACCAAGAAAACAGGGCTATCCATCCATCTCTACTTCACTTCAGATACCAGAACTCTAGAGAAGACAAACTGAGGGGGATCAGCTGACATTTCTCATAGCACTTTTTCAGTGACTTGATCAGTTGGGAATCTGGTTTTCATATTGATTAACACACCGACCTGAGAGGAGTTGCTATCAAGAGCTTAAATCTTTACTCAGTTTCCTACCTTCAGGACACAGTGTTAGAACAGTTATATATACCACATCCCTACCAAATCAAAAATGCAAGTTCAGATTCCTACTGTAGACTTGAGACAAAAGCCGCCTGAGTTGTAAATGTATCTGCCACATGAGCTGACAGTTTTCAGATGCAGTGGGTTTGCATTCCTTTTCCCAGGCATGCCTAGGGCAGGCTCATCTGACCAGCCACACCAACTAAGGGCAGCATCTGACCAAAGACTGTGCATGTATCTATGATCCTCATCGCAGACATACTTCCAGAACCAGCAACTATAGGACAGAAGGGACTGGCAACATTGACCACACATTTAGAGTAGCACTATGAATTTGACAGGTAAAGAAAAGCTGGAAAACCTCAAGACCCACTACATCATAAAATAGAACACAACTAATTGGTATAAGGAAGGAGCTCAAAAGGGGTGAATGCAAAAACTCAGCAACATTTCATCAACTTATATCTAGCATTTAATGCAGCAAAAGAACATGGCATTATCACAGTCTCAAAAATTCAAAATTGTATTATTTCTAATCTTAGAATCCATCATAAGCCATGAGCAACATGACATCTTTGGAAAACAGGTTTGTGATACAATATGGCCATGATTGTATGAATTATTGACAGTTTTTGGTGATAGCTTTATGTAGTTCAACTTAAGTCACAATACTTCACCTACAGTAACAACAACTCATAACAGTTTATTTTTATCTATGCTTTTATGTGATACCTCAGACAATGTTTACATTTCAATTTAGATCATCACTGCTTCTGCTACACACAACTGAAGTAAAATGCAGTAGGATATGACCGTGCTTGCAGGCTCCTCCAGTGACTATTTCCCATCGTCAGCTTGAATGACCATTGAAAAAAAGGAAAACAGTAATATTTACTGCTTGTTAGACACAGTCCTGTCTAGTGTGTTTCATAAGCTTACCTGTCTGAAGATTCTAAGTCAAAACAGAATCGCCTGTCGATAGTATCAATATTTCTTTTGGTACAATACGTAAGGATGAAGAGTTCCTCATCACCCTGTGAAAAGAAAGTTTTCATATGCTTGACCCAGTAATTGAAAACTTCGGTAAGTCAGGAATACAAAACAAAGACGATAAATACACATTAAAGTAATGACAAAAGCTTTACTGAAAACTGATGCTTGAGAAAGAATTCACTCAGTTACCATTCAGGCCACTATATACTGGCACATAAATTCCATGGTCATTCATGGGACATAAATGCAAAAATATAGAGTTCATTTTAGTTGGTACTTTACCTGATGCCATAGTACCACAGTACTTTAACAAAAAAATTTTGTTATAGAGATTCTGCAAGTTACAATACAACACAGATTGAACATAAGAGATTTTCATTCTCCTATTTTATGCCAGACAAAGCAATATTAAAGGCTACTGTTACAGTAACTAAAACAAAGTGTTCTTTACTCTCTGGAATCTGCCTTACAGAACCAGTCCTTTCAAGACCACGCAACACTAAATCATATTTTACCCTCAAAAACTGAGAAATCAAATACATAAATTCATCTGTGAATGAGTTGTAACAGCTTTAATCAGGATTAGTTGTACTTTTCAATTATTTTTTTTCTTATTCAACATCTCAAGAGGCAAGAGGTTTATGAAGGAATAATTGCACTGAGGGTTTCAAAAGAGGAGATTTTTTAATGCAGCACTAGCTCCATAAATGTTTTAGAATGCCAAATACACACGTTTTATTAACTAAAATGACATTATAGTTAGAGTAATTCAGGATAAAAAAATTATAAAAGTATTAAAATGATTAAGGAAGCCAAATTTCTGGAGCTTTTGAAAGATTATCCCCAATTCAATATATTTGCAAACATACACAGCCCTCAAATTATGAAAGTCATCTTCCATTAATGGGACATAATTCTCAGGTAAAATTCCAACAACGTGATTTCTAACGGAATTTGAAGACAGGGCAGGGTGCTGCATTTGCAGGAATATTGACTCAAGCACTATTTTCTCTATTTGGATATCTTTCATCCTTGTAACAAAGTGCTTTTCATACATATTTATACATTTGTTTAATACTTCATCTCTGAAAGTGCTGAGTGCCTCCGTCTCCCAAGTTTTTCAAGAGGAATAAAAGCCATTCAAAGATAATGGAGTCTTGGGTCCTGAGTATTTCAGATGCTATCAAAGATATTTAAAATTACATTCAGTTGTCAGTACAAATTTTATTCCTACTAAAATCCTCTTTTCCAGTCCCTCTTCTAGTAGTTACGTCCATGAAAGAAAAATCTGACTAGAGAGTGTAAAAAAAAAAAAACTTTAAAATCTAACACATTTTCAAGATTTATATTTTAATAAGTTAAAATACCTCACCTACCTTATATTTTAATAAGTTAAAATTCTATCTAAACAGTGAGCATTAACTGTCTCCTTTTCTCTGGTCTTCTAAAAACAAGCAACTGAAAAGTCTGCAGAAGGCTTATCTATTAATCCATTCAAATACCTTAGCTTAATGTCCTTAAATGGCAGGCTGAATTGTACGAAGAAAGAAGACAAAAAGGAGATGGAGAGAAAAAAGACTTGACACATCTTATCTGACACAACCTTTCAACTTGATAGAGGGCACAGATAAGAGTAGAATACAAAGATAAACTTACAGCTTTCCCTCCTGATCTGTGTTCAAATGGGATCATGGTGAACTTCTTTGTCTCTTTCCTATACGTGCAATAGTGTTTCACCCAACTGGAACCAAAGGGAGCTGGCCCTACATAAAATGGAAGCATTAACTAGTATGTACTACTTCAAACTTGCGTGTTTCCTTTTCCAGCTTTCCAAAGTGACATTTACAACATCCTAGCTGAATCCTAAGAATGTAGTGTTTAAAACGAAGGTTATACAAAGTAAAACAAATGTTAACAATGCTCACTGTTTGAAAAACTGTTATATTTTTCATTCCATACTTTATGACAGATGGAAAGAATTATTAATATATACAGACAAAACCATTTTTTCCCTGTAAAATACACACCATCCCCTGGAAATTTGACTTTGAACATTTATTCAGATGACTCTGTTTAATAAGCTGTAAATTCTTACCCTCTTCGTACTATCTGCGTAAATAAGCCTTGCCTATATACACACTATGGGCACTGTAGGAATATAAAAATATATCTTACTTTTTTCCTGTACATAGAGGTAGCCTTCCATTGTGTTGTGATTTGCTCTTTTATGTTCCTGAGGATTTCTTCTGATCTTGTTCATGAGCTCCTCTACCTCTGACCTTGTTCCTTCAAAACGATTTCGTGTCTAAAACAAGATGGCAAAAAAACAGTAAAGGGAATGCAAAAAAGACTTATTCTTCCTTGCAGACAGCAGTTATAATAATAATTATTTATAAAATGTGAAGATGATTGAACACCATTTCAGGATGATCACTGCACAATTTCCATACACGTTCACTCTTCAAGTTTTCTGACATTCAAAATTAAAAGTATCTTCCAAAATGTGTCGATTTGTTCAGAAAGAACTGAAATACTGAAGTTTAAAATGACCATGGATTTGAAAATTCGAGTTTCCTAAGAAACATATCGCCACAAATATTGGCTTAATTCATGAGATCTTTACCAGTTATCAGGGAGGAAAGGATTCTCTGTGGTTACTGACAAAAACATGACTCGAAAGACACCAATAATTTATACATGTTTAGACCATTCACACGCCAAATGCTTTGGTTACACAAAAGCTGAATCATGCAAGACAAACACATACATTTAAAAGAACAAAAAAAAAAAATCAAAGTCCAGTTGATTATTATTTCTGGGTGCCACTCATTTTAAAGTTTGTGTGCAGTAGCAAGATAAACACCTATTACGAGGGCTGCTCCAAAAGTAATGCCTCCTATTGGATTTTGTTGGCCCATAATGTCAGAGGCAGATGTTGGTGGGATGGCAGTAGAGGTTGAAGCTTCCCGCCAATATCCCATTCCATTCTGTTGCCATGTGACAGATGGCAGCAGAGGGGC
>WBMW01003676.1:426575-475505 GCA_013396635.1 Penelope pileata | reverse complement strand
ACACCACTGAAAAGAGTCTGTCCTCATCCCTTTGCCTCTCGCACTTTAGATATTTATAGACATTGATAAGATCCCCTCACAATCTTCTTTTCTCAAGGTTGAACAGCCCCAGGTCACTCAGCCTTTCCTCACAGCGGAGATACTCCAGGCCCTTCTTCGTGGCCCTCCGCTGGACTCTTTCTAGGAGATCCCCGTCTTTTTTGTACTGGGGAGCCCAGAACTGGACACAGTACTCCAGTTGAGACCTGACCAGGGCAGAGTAGAGGGGGAGGATCACCTCCCTTGACCTGTTGGCCACGCTTTTTTTAATGGACTCCAAAATATCATCGGCCTTCTTGGCCATCAGCGCACACTCCTGGCTCAAAGAAGATGTGTGGAACTGAATGCCTTCATGTGTAAAAATTGGCACCCACTGACATTCACAAACGTTTATGGAGACCAAACAGTAGACGTGAGCACAGTGAGGTGGTAGGTGGTGCACTGCAGCAGTGGTGACAGCAACGTGAAAGACAAGCCATGGGCCATACAGGTTTTTACGAGTGTAGCATGCAGGCTCTTGTTCATTGCTAGTGAAAATACATAGCTAATGGTGGTGACTATGATGAAGAATAGCATTTTGTAGCTGAGAATGCGCCCTATCAAATAGTGCTATTGCCCTCTTTGTATCTGCTATAGTTTCCACGGAAATAAATAGGAGGCATTACTTTTGGAGTGACCTATGTAGAATATTAGTAAAAACAACTAGAAAGTAACCACATTATCTGTTAATTATACAATAGTACTGTACAAAATAACATAGCAGCTTATACCTGACACAAGAAACTCTTCTGTTCCATTTGAAAATTTGCAATGAGCAAAAAAAAAACAAAACAAGCATGGTAATATCTAGTTTTTTCCACATACACTTTTACTCAAATTGCACAAACTGAAAATATATACTCAAATTCCAAACTGGCATTTCACCCAGGTGGTACACACGTTTTGAGGAAAGCACATACTTCCAGAAGCATGCCTTGTTGCTTTTTGAAAGCACCTTTATTTTCCTGAAAATTGATCAGCTTCTGATAATGATGCCTTACTTTAATTTTTCAGGAAAAGCATGCAGTTGCATATACAAACAAATACCCCATGCATATAAACAAGTATCTATTCTTGTACCTAGACAGTTAACAGTACGTGCATGACTGGCCATCTATACGTGCATATTCTGGATTTATGCTTGGAAGGAGTTTATTCACGGGCACAGAGAGAATCCACGCTAGCTGGTCAGAGCAGCCACCCATACCCATGTGTTTTAGAAGGGAAAGCTAAATACGCTCTTTAGGTGATGACTAAAAACAACTGCCTTCTTACCTTCAGGCAAAACAACTGCTCTGAACCCTCCCTACATCCATTATCTCACTCCCAGGTCACATCTGCCCACAAATTTAGGAGTCAGATCCCACATAAACTCATTTCCAAGGCTCCAAACAATTTCCAAAGCTCTTTTCCATTATTCCCCAGAAGAGCTGCACTAAAAACTATACTCTGTACCCAATGCAAAGGCAAAAACAGCAACAGACATCTCCTATCCACATTTTCCTGTCTGAGCACAGATTTCCAGATGTTTTAAATGATTCTGCCAGGATCTTTTCCTGTACTAGTTGTGCAGTGTACTACTCAGTGATCACAAATCCAAGTACATGATGTGCACCCTGGGAATGGTAGGACGGAATGCCACAGGCTATGAAATCTAAAAGAAAAAATTCCTAGCTGGTGCTTCTCTCTACCCCTTTCCTTCATCCTCTCTCTCTTTTGCTACCTCTCCTTCAAAGCTCCCTCCTGCCCAAGAGTCACACACAGAGAGCTCTGAATGCACCTAGGAGCACTGAATGCCAGAAGCATGCAGTACCCCAATCAGCACAGATGGTGGTAGTTTTGTACCTACATTCAGGGCAATCTACTAATGGGAAAGGGATGCTGCTTCAAAACCAGCTTTCTAATTCCCTTTGTACTGTAATAAAGCTGAGCTTTACCAGGGGTCTACCAGAGCTGCTGCATCAGCACTGCAACCTCCTTTTCCCAAGGAAGCCACAGTTTGTTTGCAGGGCAGGAGAGCATGGTCAAGGCTACAAGGATCCATTTATGAGGCTGGGCACAGAACTGAGATAACAAGAGAAAAGTCCTGGTTGTACTTTGCAAGCAAGGCTTGAGGGAGCATAGGGAAATCCAGTTGAACAAGCCAGACTTTCACAAAAGAATAAGATTATCTGTTGAAATAATGGGTTTATTGGAGGTTGGGATAAAGGCTGAGGTTTCTTCATTTTCTTTCTTTCATTTTTTGGGAGGGCAGGGTCTGAGGCATGGTGTAGAGAGGAAAACAACAAAGTAAAGAAAACCTGAATTAAAAGATAAGCAAAGAGGATGCAAAGATAAGGAAGGGTGGCAGGCCAGAGAGTGAAGACGCATGTCAAACATGTGCATGAACACCATGCATATACTTATTTCTACATACATGCGTAGCCTCAAACTTTAACAAAAAAAGAGGCACGGGACCCTCTGGAGCTGAAAGGTTTGAGGGTGGCTACTACAGCACTTGTATGTGTATAGAATAATATAAATAGGGGTCTTTCTTATGAGATAGTAAGCAAGGTAGAGATGCATTTATAGAAGCTTTCCTAAACTTTCACAGCATTAATGCATGATCAACAATTTATGGTTTCCTGAGAAACCAAAACACAGATGGAAGCCTAAACAGTCATCTATACTTGGGGTACTAAGTAGTTCAGGTCTGCCTGAAGGAAACTGCTACTCTGAACTCACCCTACCCAGTTGTTTCCAAAAGAGTAGACAAGTGAGAAAATTTCAGAGGTGTTTCAGTACATAGAATCAAAGAATGCTCATCAGCATCCCTTCCACAGATCTGAGCGAAATTCTCTCTCTCATTTGTGGCCAATCCTTTGAATTACTACAGATATGCTGACAAGTCTCAAATCACTCTCCCTACACAGCTAGGCTTACTGTACTGAATCTTGTACACTTCTAATATGTTAATCCAGTGTTCTGCTGGCATCTCAGCTGTACTACAGCAAAGCCCAGGCTCATTTTTCCTTTGGGGTGTTTCGTTCATCCTTAACCCAGCAAAAAATGTGTCACATCCTCACAATCTGTTCAGAGTTGTCTCTTATGTCAAAGAATCGTTAAGTCCTGCCTCCTTTCTCTCTACAGTGTTTTGAAATCCAAGTTCTTCTTTCAATGTATTCATAAAAATCCAGCTGTGAAACACGGACTTCTGCTCACTAAGTTACTACTGTTCAGTTCCCCTACTCAAACAAGACAGCTCTAGAATGAAAACAAGACTCAGACATACGGAAAGAAAGTGAAAAAGGAAGGTGTCCTGACACATGAAATCACATCACTGAGTATTACAATAACCCTAATCTTCTCTTCTGCCTTCCTGTCTCCCTACTCCTATCTGCTCATTAAGCCACTTCTAAAAATATACTGCAACCTCCTGGAAGTACTTTCTGTGTGTTAATTCCAGGTGCCCTTAAAGATTAACAAAACAGATGAACTATCATGAACTGCTTTTTTGCAGTAGGGCAAATGGTCTGTTTGCTAACAAAAGGCCTTGAGCACATCTTTAACAAATCTCAAAGAAGATAACAGACCATTTGACTACTGACTCTGCTAATCCCATTGCTTCAGCCTGTTTCCTTGCTTGCTGCACTCTCAATTTCAAGTTGATCACACTGGACAGCTTGGTGTGAGGGTACAGTAACTAGTGACAGCCCCAGGTTATCCTGCTCTTGAATGAACACACCATTTTTGTCAAATACACTGTGAGTGCTAACACCAATATTCTACTTATACAGTTCTGCCTGGTAAACCAACAGGGATGTTTTTGCTGGTTTTTTTTTTTTTTTTTTTTTTTGTTGTTTTTTGTTTTTTTTTTTTTTTAGAGAAGTATTAGAAATGGCAAAATAAGAACCCACTGGAATTAGCAAAGATTTATTCAGTTATGTGGTTGGTTAGCCAGAAGATGGCACTATATCCCCAAAATGCATAAGCAATGCACTACCACTACAAGGAAAGTTTTGGCAACATAGGTATTTTTTGACAATCTGAGGCAACTAACAACTTATTAATCACAACTTACATTTTGTATATTTATCTGCAGGGCCATTTTGTAATGATTGAAGTCTTTAGCAAGTTCATATCCCTGATGATAGAAAGTGAACAAACCCTGAAAAAATGATAGCACCTGAAATACAAATAAGAGACTTGTCAGAATGTGAAATGCCACTTACCCAAATACTACTGATGCATGTAGATCAAAGATGACAAAATGTTTTTTTAAAACAAATTTCAAGTAATGTTCACAATTTGAGTACCTACTTGGATCCAAATGATCTGCTACATATACAGACATTTTAGGGTGGTCCTGTCCCCAGAACTTCATTAACTGATCCCTTATTTTATATTTGACCATAAGTAATGTATATTATCTATCTCCAGAACTTCCCTGTGTGATGCTTTCCATCAGCTTCTCTGATACCAATGATGTCTGGAATAAATTTGTGCAAAAGGAGACAACAATCTTTGTTAGCCACCATTTCCCTGCTAACAACGTTTCGTAGCAGAGCTGACTAGTGTGGTTGAAAGCAGATGCTCTCCCTCCAGCAGCTTTCCTCATCACTACCTTTTGAATGTGGTTCTGACAATCTCTCAGAACTATAAAATGATACATACTGCAGTTGCTGACTTCAGTGTTTCGATTCTTAAGAATGACTTACACTGTATGGGAAGCTGGGTGAGGGTACAGTAGTGCCTATCCCTCGTTTAGCTCAGATAGTTGGAAAGAAGTGAGTGACACAGGAAAGAACAACTATCTTTATTAAAGAGAACGTATCAAAGAATGCATTTAATGAAGTCTTAATTCACATACAAATAAACCATTTTCAAAAATGCAGTTGTGTGGGTTGTTTTTTTTTAAGCATTAAGTAGGGGAAACAGTGATAATCTAGTACTAAATAACCTCAGTTTACTAGAGAAAATTTCAAATACAAATTGAGCAAAAAAGTTTAGAGTTTTCAGAAAAAAGAAACAGGCATGTTTTGAAAATATAGTTTGAAGATTTCCATTGTCTAAACTTTGGTTTTGACGAGACTTCAAATGGTTGGAAACAAAAACTGAATCCAAAACTAAATTTCACAATTCCTTGAACAATTTTAATATATTTAAAGCAATTTATTTCCTCTTAAGGATTTAAAAAAAATTTACAAAACATGAATAAGATAAATTAAAATTTATAACTCTCGTTAACTCCATTATGAGCAATTACTTAGGTCTTTTGGGAATTTTTTTTTTTTATTGTTTTAATAATAATTTTATCATCAGAAAAAATAGTCAGACTTGGCCCAAAAACAGACTTCAGAATGCAAGTGAATGGAAACCATCTCTACAATCTATTCTCCCTTTATCTCTGTATCATAATTTTTGTGCCCTTGGTGTTTTATAAAACTCAATGTGTGTTATAAAGCTAATTCACATTTCAGGAAACTTTAGAATAAGCTCAAAGATTTAAGTAAGTCTAGTCAAAACATGTATGATTTTCACTGGAATCCAGCGGAACCCCTTGATTTGAGCAGATTGAATTCCACTTCAAATTAAATATTTCAAACTACCTTATACTGAACTTTTTAGCCAGAAGCACACTTTTAGCGTGGAAGCGCCGATATAAGTTAACTAACAGACTTTTGAGTGCAATCTTAAAATTGAAAAGTAATTCCCTACATTAGTCAAAAATAACATAAGTGGTTAAAAAAATATTTTTAATAAAAAGCAAAAAGAAGTCTGACTCTATCATCATTCTTTTGAATCCTGTATTCTAACTTACCATAGATTTAAGCTTTTTCACAGTCCAGCACTAGATTTCACACATTTTCTGAAAATCAACATCAATAGATTTAAATTAATTGTGATTATTAAAAATTTTAAGCTGCTTGTTTAAGTATGCACAGACGTAGCAAGATTGCTTTAAAATCTGTTAAGTCACACAATTGCGTCTTCTCAGAAAACAGAGCTCCTTGGCTTTTGTCCAATTGCATTCTTTCTCCATCCTCTATGAGTGACAAGGTAGACTGAATTCATTGGTACTTACAGGTTCCACACATTCAAATTTCTTCCGCTCCTGAATCTCTTGCAACTTGCATACATATTCCAGGGACAGCTCATAGAAGTGTTTTCTATTCTGCTCCACTTGGTTATCCGCCTATACACAAAATACAGCTAATGAAGTTGCAAAGACATTTTTCAGACAGCTTTAAACTGACACATGTATAGCATACAAGTGGGAAGTGATAAGATAACTTGTTCCGGATCAGGACTTTACAGCAGATGTCATTCATTTACTTTCAAAGGGAAGCAGCAATTCCCTTTTATTAGATAATGTATGTTGTTTTGATTCACGGGGCTATATTTTTAGAAACATTCCAGTAACGCTTCTTCCAGCTTCTTTTCAATGGAACCCATCCAAATAAATCAGAGCAAGTACTTGAGTATGGATGCACTAATGCAGAAAACGTGCCTGACTGAACAGAGAGATGGGGCTAACAGCGCCTTCCATCAGAAAAGGGGGAAAATCATCTCTCCAGTCAAACTAAGAAAGTAAAAGTCATTGCTGAAAACATATTGGCTGGTACTGCAAATAACTGCTGTCCGCAGCCAGAATGCTATTATATCCATCCCACACCCATGGCTCACTCTGATTGACAAAGAAAGTAAGAAAAGAAAAAAAATAATGTTCACTTATGGCAGACATTTCACAGGTTTCTGCATATCATCAAATACTTATAAATGCAGTCTTATTAGCTGCAGATCATTTTTACCTCAGCTTTGGTAAAATGCCATCATTGTATTGATCTTGATCAGTTATATTTCATCTGCCATTCATTCATACATAAATATTTAATTGTCTAGGATATACGAATTATTTAAGCTATGATTTACGGTATGAGTACCTCCACTAAACTGTGAAACTTCAAGAACTGGGTAATGGAGACCTTCATTAAAATACATAAATACATTAAAGGAAGGGCACAGAGTGACACTTCAAGTGATTAACACTTAGTCTCTGGCCATGCGATAATACTAAACACTGCTGTAACTTCCATTAAAGCTTCTGCACTAAACTAAAATAAATCAATATTTAAAAAAAAAAAAAAGAAAAGAAAGGAAAAGAAAAGAAAAGGCTAGGTGAAAGGACCAGACTTACCATCATACTCTGTCTTAAATGCTAAGACTATATCCTTCAGGTACTGACTACTATGCTTTAAGAGGATAAGTTAAATAAGCTTTGAGACAGTTTTGCCCTAAGATGTGCTTTGCTTCTCTGTGCTAGAAATCTGCCAGTGTCTGAAGGAGCATAACAACAAATGCCATTAAGGAAAGAAAAGATTGATACACACATCATTAAGAAAAAGTGTTTCAAAAAACTAAGCCATTTTGATGAATCCAGTAAATTATGCAACATAGGAGTTGTTTGAGTTGTCAGCTAAGCTTATAGTGATACGCACATGTACTGAAGTACAGACACAGACAAAGACCATGCAGCAGGTCTACTAGGACACTTAGCTAATCAGTGGTAAGACTGCTCTTAAATACACCAAAGCCACAGACCAAAGCCACCGGTAAACCTGTTTTTCTCCGTTTCTTTTGGTTTTGGGGTTTTCATTATTATTTTGGGTGTCTGTCCCTCTCCCAATTTCCCAAGAACATAACACCCAATACAGCCATTTTATTAACTCACTTCCCCTGTGTATAAATTCTCATCTCTGCTCAGTTTTTTGAGGTATATCTCTGTCTATGCACCCAGCAAATTTGCTCACTGTTATACATTGTATGCTGCCAAAGAAACACAGAAATACTACAAAGACCATGCCTCAGTGAAATTTCAGGACTATTCCTCCACAAACAGAGTTAAAGGCTATGGTGCTGTAAGACATACTCTGCTACATTATTTTCAACAAATTTTTGTTAAATTTATACGTAAAAGTACAGGTCCTTACACACAAGTAATGCCCATTAACTGAAGTGAGAGTACACAACTCCACAACAGAAACTTGTTTATGCGCTTGAGGGCTGATGCTGCAAATACATCATGGAGACATAATCTGCTAATGAAACTTGAGCAGTTTTGAAACTAAATAAAATCTGAGTTCTCAAATTCCTAGGTAATTTGTCAGTTACATCAAACTCTTTTTGTGAAAGATGGTATATATTATATGGGGTGGGGAAGAAGGCAGGAAGAAGAGTTATCTTTTAGGAAAATATTAAGTGTTTAATGATAAGACATTTATAGACTACACATCAATAATTCTGGCATAATTGTATGTCTCTGAAACAAAATCCTTCTGCCTACAGCAAGTCTCTGCAAGATCTCTCTGCTCTTTTCTCACATATTATTTGCTGTTGCTCCAGAAGAAAAGCTATTATAAATAAAGATGATGATGATGATAATGAACCCAGAGAGACAGAAGGAATGCCAAGGAAAACAGATCTGTTTTTAAGTTAAAGTTGTCAACAAACTGTTTTGGAGCACTACTTGAAGAAAAACGGATCTTCAAAACATGAGAAAGAAAAAAGTAGCACAAAGCCAGGTTTTTCTGGAATGTAAATTCTTGCTGCTCCTAGCATTAAGGACTACCACGGAATGCTTATGCAATACATACAATGCAATCAAAATTACATATGATAAAGTCATAAAAGAAACATGGAGATTTTCCATGCTATTCTTCTAACTCCATGTATCAGATATGTTTCAAGTAAAGCCCTTGAATCAGAAAACAGTAGGAGTATATCATCAAGTTCAGCAAATACCAATTTTCCCATCAACTTTTCTGGTTGACAAAATTTTTTATTTTACCTCTACGAATGCTGCTTTTGCATTTGCAAAAATACATTTATCTATCCTAAAGTCTGTAACTTGAAGGAAGAACAGCAGCAACAATACCTCTTGTAATTGTAGCTCTTTCTTCTTTGCTGATAAATTTAAATGTTTTTCTAGCAAACTGTAGTTCTTCTCTGTCTCTTTATCAAACTTCTTCTTTTCCTCCTAGACAAAGGAGAAAAGAAACATTCCTTTATAAATAAAAATGTAATTAATCCTCTTTTTTATTCTTTTAAAATTCTACTTAATCAGAAACAAAGAAAAACAAACTAACACAACTCCATTAACTAAGGAAGAGTGTTTCCAACCCATTGTTTAAAAAAAAAAAAAATCGCATTACACCATTATGGTAAAGCTTACCAGGCAAATAAATTTAAAAGATGTAAGCATTCAATAGAAAAAAAAAAAAAAANTAAAAAAAAAAAAAAAAAAAAAAAAAAAAAAAAAAAAAAAAAAAAAAAACAATTTCTTGATTTATTGTGTTTTTTCATGATTAGAATAGAGGACTTCACCCAAAACATCAGTTTTAGATTTCTTGATTTTAAAACCACTCAAAGAATTGTGTTGAATTCCTGCTTCTACCAGACTGCTGCTGCACCCATGAAAAACATTTTTTTTCAAATAAACAAAAATCTCCATGAAACAAAATCATACTAGCAAAAGAGAATCTCTCATAAACACACACGAATAGCATTTGCATGTGCTAATCCAATTATCTGTAAAAGGCAGTGTTTTGGTGAAAAAGACAGACATGAAAGGTTTCTAGGAAATTTTGAGCTCTTGGATCTAAGAAGATGACATCATAAAACAACATTTTCATTTCTTTATTTCTAGTTTCTTAGTTTCACATGTTAAGACAGCAGTCAGTATTGACGGAATGTACCAGTTTTTAAGCTATTCTAACAAACTGCAGCTAAAAAAACTAAAAAGGAAAATCAAATATTAAATTCCATATAAAGCACTCACAAATTTGCTCACAAGAAAGGTACCAGTTCAATGAAAATATTTTTCTATTGTCTGTTAATTTAAGAATTTAATTTAAATGTACTCTATTCAGCATACTGGTTAGAGTCTACAGATGTACTTGTTCATTTTATAAAACTTTCATTTTTAATAAATCATACATGTTTTTGTTCTCTGAATAACTGGATTCTGATGATGGCATTCCAACAAAAAGAGGATCTAATAGAGGTTGAAAGAAAAAAGATTAAAAGCATATAGATGAGCTCCCCTGGGTAGTTAATATGTTTCAGCCCTCAATTGTGCAACTGCAAATATAAAGCAGAAAAGGGTTACATATTAGGAAGGAGAAAAGGCTGTTAGCAGTATTTCTTCTATTCCAGACAGAAGAGATAAGGTTAGGAGAGAAAAGAAGGAAGGGAAAGGACACGTTCTTCTCTTCTTAAAGCATACTTTCCATTTTCCTACTTCAAGAACTTGCTTCAGAAACGAAAGTGTGAACACATGAAATATAAACAATAGTTTCCCTCTGCCAAGTACATGTCATTACAGCATTGCCATCCAAGTAAAGAAATTAAACAAGCTTATCATAAAGGCAAATGAGGGACAAACCTTTACAGCTCCTAGCTGTTCTTTCCTAAATCTTTCCAAAGGTTTGATCAGTGTTTCAGTTACACTGAGTGCCTAGAGAAAAAAGAGCAAGGGTTAAGTTTCTGTTGCCAGAGGGACAAGTCACTTTTAGCTCCTTTGATCTAAATAAATAAATAAACAAATAAAGCTCAGGGGTAAAAACAAAACAAAACAAAACAAAAAAATGCAAGCTGGAATACTGAGTCTTAACTAAAAAAAAAAAATCTGTCTTTTTCAAAGCTTTCTGAATTTGTTGTCTCTTTCAACCACACTGTCAGGAAAATTACAATAAATCTAAAACAAATGAACAAGCACAAAAATTTTAAAAGTTTACAGGCTGCAACCAAAAAGCAACTGCTTTACTTGTGTCATTCTTGCAGATGAGGTCAACAGCCTCAACAACTGAACACCAGAATGTGATGTAAGTAATAGTTTTCATCTGGGGACACACAAATTCCTGCAACAATGCAAGAATACTGTAAACAGCTCCAGAGTGGATAGCTAAGTAGCAGATAATAAGCTTTTAACACACAGTGTTGACACAGAGGGGTTAGGCACTGAAACGCATATTTTCAAATATTTACATTTAGTTACATTAAGAAAGCTAAGTAACAAAATCAAGAGGTTACAGTGGTAAAAAATGAGAAGTTTAGTTGACTGAGTAAAGTTTAATCCATCTCTTTCAGTACACTTTTGATAAATGGCCTCACAGCCACACAAAATGAAACAAATCAAAAAAGAAATCAACCAAACAAAAAACAATATGCCATTATAAGACTGAAAACTAGCTTCTTTAGATCTGGCCAGCAAGCAGGGCTTCTATTTCATATGAAGCTTCACAGGAGATGGAGTGGAGTTGGGCTTGGTCTTTGTGCAAACAACAACTAGAATTTAGAAAATGTTTGAAATTTCAGCAAAGCTAGAATTTCTTGAACACAATGGCAGCACTGAAAAAATGACGAGATGTTGGGAGGTTTGGCAGAGCAGATGGATTCTTTGTGGTCTGAATCCTAAAGCAGGATCACAGGGTAATTCAGTCCCAAGACAGCAACCAGCACAGGGCTGAGCTGTCCGGGCAAAGTTCCGTGGAGCTCACCTCAGGTACAGCTGAAGTCCTTCTCTATCTCTTTTTTTTTGTTTTTGTTTTTTTTAACCTTCAAATTTGAGAAGTTTCAGATAAAACACTGCAGGCTCAACCTGGCCTTCTGAAAATCTCTTATCATAAAACACAAGAGAGAGATATTAGAGATGTGGCACAAAATGAATCCGAATAGCACTGTCTGCTCCCACCCAGCCCTGGAGCCATGCAAGGATTTACTGTGGGAGTCATCCTAACAAGTCAGGGTAACCACAGCAACCCTGATTTTTCAACAGCATGCTAACCTAGATATCTAACCGGAAACCCAAACACCTGGCAAGTCTGGGCCAAAGTGCTGCACAGTCATCCTCACAGCGGACATTCCCTAACTTCAGAGCACTCGATCTCCTGTCCAAAACTCTCTGGACATTCACTTCCTAATTTTGTCAGAAACACTTCAGCATACCCTCAAGGGCAGAAGGAAGGAAAGGAGGACTGACAATCCTGCTTTTCGAAGGGGTGCAGAGAGCACTGAAATAGCTGTGACACAGGAGAGCCTTGTGCAGA
Source organism: Penelope pileata (assembly GCA_013396635.1). Lineage (NCBI taxonomy): Eukaryota > Metazoa > Chordata > Aves > Galliformes > Cracidae > Penelope > Penelope pileata. The sequence continues at coordinate 463,341 of WBMW01003676.1, read as the reverse complement.
GGTGGGGAGGGGGGCAGACAACAGAGCAGCTCCTGCCATGTGTCAAGCCCAAAGAGGTTTACTAAAGGGTTTATTCCAAGGCTTTTTGAATGCTCTTGACAGCTAGAGAACCATTTGTTCCCCACACTGCCTCCACTCCTACTGAAAGACAGCCAGAGAAGTCAAATGTCCCAAACAGGAGTTGAGAAATGTGGAAGGATCTACCCCATCTGGCACTCCATGCACATATATCCTAATTGCTCAGGCAGTCACCAGGAGCCTCCAAGGGCAGTTTCAGGATATTCATTTTTGTGGGGCGCCCAAAACTTTCCTGTAAATTCTACAGGGCTGGAAGGAAAGAGCCATTTCTATTTCTAAGTGGATCAATCCCGGGCAACGGTTTCCTGGGACACAGCAGCAGCAGCACCTGAGGACTGAAGAATCTCTTTGCTGGCCACAAGGACTCACCCAAATCTGGGTGGAAAACTGCTCAGAGATGACAAAATAATCCTGTTCTGGAAAATTTTAAGAACTTTGATTTGGTTTTGCCAGTTTTCTCTATATTGACGTGGTGGGGGAGAAAGCTCTGAGGCCTCTTTGCAGATTAACTCAAGAGGATGAGGACAGCTACAGCCTGCAGAGGCCGGAGCCCAGCTAGCAAGGGCACCTCGCTGAGTGGAACAATTTCAAAAAAGTAACAGCTGAGAACTTAAATGGTCAAAAGCTTAAAAATAATCATCTGACTACAAGTTGCATATCTTTTTGAACTTGTACACAACAAAAAGTGAAATGTAAGGTCAAGAGGCAATGAACATATGCTGAACATGAAGTCCAAGACAAAGAAAAACACAGCAACTTGGTGCAGAAGAGGGAAAAAAAAAAAAACCCAAAAGGAAAAAAAAACGCAAACAGAACAGCCTGTGGTTTATACACCAGAAGGGCTGGCTACAAATCACATGGTCTGCTAAACTCCTGTGTAGCATTAACCATGGGAACCGCTAAAGCAGAAAATACAACTAATCTCTAAATCAAAATGGGATGTTCCCTCCAAGACAGCCAACAAATAAAGATTCCACTGTTGTCAGTGGTATGATATGCCAGTAATTCTTTCAATAAAAGAAAAGCAAGCCTCCTCTCCCCTCCTTCTAAAGATGACGTTTCTTGTTTTGCTTAACTTAAACCAAACTTTTCTAACAGATGGCAGAATTCTGCCTGCCCTACAGGTATCTGCAGCATTTGTCACTCCCTTTGCTTTCTCTGTCTGGGTTGAACAGCAGTGCTATTGAGCATTTCTTGGTGAAGTGGGATTTTGTGGATCCTCGGTTATTCATGGGGCTTCAACACCAGGCCTGCCTATAAAAACATAGAAGGAACACTTCTTCCTTACTGCAGGTAAATGTGTGACAGTTTTTACGTAAAGAAACTGTCAACCAAGACGTGACTGGTAAATTTTACCGTGAACTGCAGAGCTGTTCTTCTGACTCATAGAAATGAAAACAACATTCATAACTAGAACATGTACAATACTACATTAAATAAGGAGGAATTTGAAGTGTTTTCTAGTACTCAGAACTTAATGTTTATCATAAAAAGCTACAAAAAGTTGGGTACTTGTAGAACAAAAATATTATTTATGCTACTACTCATTGTTAACAGTGTACTTGTAACTCGGGAGCTCAAAAAACAACAAATACTACTTTTAAAAAATGAACAACAAATCAGTAGAAAAACAGGAAAATTATAAATAAATAAAGATTCTCCCAGTACAGGAAATAAGCAAAGGAACTCGAATTTATTTGTCCTTGCTACACATCTCTCCCTTAAAGTCTGTTACATTGCATCACTTTCAAGAAAACATATTAGGCATTCAAATTAAGTATTAATTAATATAAACTTACATATTCCTGTCTCTTTCAACTTCTGCCCTGATTCTTGAGTTAACCATTCTACTACTTCTCTAATCCTGACAGATTATGATGATAGGAATGTCTACTATTTCAAGGACACACAGAAATTCTGTATTTTTCTTTATACGCCTAAGCTATCCAAACCTACCTTGAAGGGATTATATACTCAGTTTTAAAACCCAGTGAGTCAACTATGGCAAGCATAAATCTTAAGTGAATCAATAAAAGGTGGTCATGTCTCAGGTAACGCTATCTTAGCTAGTTTTATGAATGTCAGTGTCTCAGTAACTCTTTGAAGTGTCTAATGCAATGTGCACACATGCCTTGGATTGAATGTCTGAAACTGTTTATGCTGTTTCTGCTACATCTGCTGCATCTATTGAAAGGCCAAATAATTAACAATTTTAACAGAAACCTGAGAACAGCAGCAAAAAAAAATCACCTTGGATATATCTCCTAATTTTAAGATGCCCTTACAAAACTTCACCTGCTCAGGCAGAGATGTTTTACAGAATGGTGATAATTCTGATTTTCACAGCTCTGTATTATTTCACGAGTAATAAATAACAGGTTGCAGATTAAACATTTTCTACAAACAGTCCAGAAAGGCACCGATTAAATCCATTAGCAAGTACATTTACAGCAACTTGCCAGTTAGTCAGCTGAGTCAACAAGATCCAACAGGTAGCTTACCAGTCAGTGCCAGTCCACACCATAACTCCATTTAGCCTATTATATTTTCTCCTTTGAGAGACGGCAGGAGAATGGCTGCTCAGAGAGAAACTGCTTCCCCAAACACATCCTCCCATGCACTGGAACCCAATAGACAGCACCATTCAGCTGCCCTGAAAGCTCCTCATGCTTTCTCACCCTCCTGCAGCAGACAGGAGCAGTCTAAGAAATGCAGCACCGACCAGCTCCTGCTGCCCCTGCAGGCACAACCAGGCTGTCTGGCAGGAGAGGAAGGTTACTTGCATGGGTTGTGAAGGAATATCAACCCACAAAAGCCGTCCCAGAACCGAGTCCACCCTCTGTGGCTACAAAAGCTAGACCAACCTAAGTTAATCAAAATTTGGTTTGCTAGTTAGACAGATGCAACAGTGGCCTCCCAGCTATTCATCCTAAAAGTATGCTTAGACTTCAGTCTTCACTAGAAAAACTGGCAATTACACATGACTGGTTAATAAATCCTGTTGGTGAGAAATAAATGCACTGACTCTGCACCATTCTGAATCTAGAAAGGATTACTGAAAATGGAAAAAGNAAAAAAAAAAAAAAAATGCTACAGACCTCATGCAGAGTGACACAGGGGTGCCAAGTTCCCAATGCTCATCATAGGAAGTGGAATGCAGACCACATGCCAAACAGCAAGACAGGGCGGTTTAACGTTTCCCAGTGCACTGACTGGAAAGATTTATTTGTAGACAGGAGCAGGATTGTCTCTTCCCCTTGCTAAAGCCAACGAAGAGGCCAACAGACAGCAGAGCTCATGAAACTGATCAGCTGTCAATGAAACTAGAGCTAGGGAGGAAGTTTTGCCCTTCTGAGCATAAACTGCGGAAAGGATGAGATAGCTAACAGTGATTCAGTAACAAATTCGGTAACACTGCTGCTAAATAAAGAAATTTCCTTTCTAATAAAGAAATCTACTACCTACAGCTGCACTTCTGCTTACAGAGAATGTAGCTGTTATGTTTTTCCTAATAAATTGCACATTCAGCCTAATACAAAAGGTGATTTTCTGATATCCCCAATATATGGGCGATAGGGGAGGAAATTTAAAAAGCCTTTTCCTCCAAAAACACTCTTCTGTTACACATCTCAATTTCTTAATGAAATGCCTTGAAACATTAAGATCTATGCCTGAATGCCAATGTTATGTAACTGCTGATACAATTCCACTGCCAAGGAAGTCAGATGTTACTTGCAATTGCTTTCTTGCAATAGAGTTTATTTATTTATTCTTTCTTTTCCCACAGGAATATGATTTCCCCTTACAATAATATGTTCCCAGTGAGTTGCTGCAGCCAACTCTCCTGCCAGGATGCTCTGCAGATATAGTAATATATCTCACTACCCATTCTTCAACATTGGCTTTGTACTTAGCTGTGTGATTGTCAGTGCTCCAGTTAACACCCAAAAGTTCTGCAAAACTGCCCCTGTGGTTTAAGACAACGGCATTCTAAAATTACAGAATTTCCTAGGCCAAGCCCTGCCCCACAAACTGTGGTACAGGCAGACTCCAGTTCTCTGCACTTTTTGATTTTCTTAAATGCAGCAGCCTTGGCTTACAGATGATACAGTGGCAGGACTCCTATGTCCCCTCTTCTAGTCAAAGCTTCTTTTCCATTCGATGGAAGATTATGACTGATCTAAAGGACAGATGGTTAAAAATGTCTCCTCTGACCTCTATGCTATGCTGTGCTCTACTCTGACAGAATATTTACATTGATGTACTTGCCATAAGACAGCTGGCCTGGAAAAGTTAAATTGGTATTATAAGCAGATATTAGAGAACGATAAAATGTTATGGAAACAAAAAAAGGAAGAAGAAGAAGAAGAAGAATGAAGACAGTGGGTTTTTGTAAAGATTACTTACAAAAGAACCAAAAAACAACCAAAAAAAAAAAAACCAAAGCACCATTTAACTGACTATTTTCCTGACTTTTGACTAAGTCTCTTCTTAAATACATCCCACTATAACGAGAAGTTGCATGAAACAATAAACATGAATAGAAAAAGAAATAGAGAGCCAGCTTCACATGTAGCAACAAACCAGCTTTTCTCCAGCTGAAGTGGAGGCAAGCTGTGCACAACCCTTCCAAAGAAAGAGCTTCTCTTAGCAAATTCAATATAAGCTAAAGCTGCTGAGCTAAACAGTAACATCGGGTTCAGATAGAATAGAATAGAAGAATAGAGAATCACTCCCAGTCCATACGTTGGTTGTATAAAGATATTGACAAAGAAAAAGGCTACACTGGAAAGGAAATAGCATAATAGTCATTTGCTTTGTTCATGACAAAGCTCATAGTTGAGCAAAAAGATGCCACTGAAAGGCAAGGAATCTGTAAGTGAACAACAGCGTCAGTGTTGAGTCAAGAACGCGCTGCCCGGTTATTGTGAGAGCAGTCCTCCACATGAAACAGTGGTGTTATTAACAACTAGCAAAATCCAAACTGATGGAAGTTTTAAAAAGCAAATTCCAAACATTTCCTGTTGATGAAATAACAGAATGAAAATTCTCTACTGAGTTATACACTGATGCATGTGAGACCACAACTACCTCAAAGAAGAAGCTGGTGATAATGAAACTTTTCAGTCATATTAATTCAGAGGTTGGGGAAATACATCCCAAATTTTTTTTCCACTTTTTTTTTTTTTTTTTTTTTAAATTCCTTGTACAGGCAATATTAAATTCTAGATTAATGTGCACAAGTTCACACGCAACTCAGGAAACAATTTCAGAAGACTGTGTTTAACATTCAAAACTTTACTAAACATCCAATCTCAGGAATCACCAAAGCACAAAAGATTTGCCCAAACAGTCTTCGTCAGCGTGTTTGCCTATTCCAATAACTACATGACTTCCATCTGGCTTCACGCCACACAGAAGATATATAAAGGTTGGGCAATGAGGTATGGCAGCAATTGTTTTGTTTCTAAAACTGGAAATGGATTTTTATCAAACTGAACGGTTTGCTGGAAGGCAAAAAAAAAAAAAAGAAAGAGATCTAGGTTCTGAGAAACTGAGTTTTATCTGTGCATCTATTTCTGTATCTGAGATGTTCAGTACACTATCAGCAACCTAATTTTTCAGAAGTGGTCACCAATTACATATTATTCATTGTCTTGGCAGATACATTTTGAAGTCTGTGTTGCCAGATTTAACAAGATATGAACATACACAGTACCACATAATACCGTGAACTTTTATGGCACACATCTCATACATCTTATATTGGACATCCAAAATATTGGAGACTCTTTAACTAAATCAGTTAGTAAAATGACTGTTCCTTCACAAAGATTTCTTCAGATTACTGAAGAAATACAGCAACATTTATGAAACATTAAATATCGGCTGAGGAACAAAGAAAAGCTCAAAAAATAATACTATCTTCACAGCAGAATAGGAACCGTGTAAACTAAATAGTCACTTTAAAAGGAAGTAATAGTAAGCTATTCATGAACATTACATGTATACTGAGCACGTAACCTGTGAAATAAACTCAAGTATTTAAATACTTCACTCATAAGAGGTAAGTATTGTTAAGTGTAAGTAAGTATATATTTGCACAGATTACTTAAATTTTACCTTTAACTTTTTGAGTGCATGCCTATGAACCCTAACAACTTCTTTTAACTTGGGAAACCTCTCTGCTTCCACTTTTTCTGTTTTGTTTTTAAAGCCACTGAAGGTAGAAAAAGACAACAAGACGTTAAGAGACTTCACTGAGATATTTTCTTAAAAATTCCATAAAGGAAAAGTTGCATGTTCCTGATGCATGCTGAGAATAACTCTTCTTTCAGAGCAATGAATTTGAAAAGAAGTTATTCTGAACTCGATTCTAACAAACTGGTAAAACTGATTAAAAATGCAAAAGGATTCTCAAGAGGAAAGGACTGCAAGCAGTTTTAAGAAACATAAAAGAGTCCTAAGGAATAAGAACAACAGTCTAAAAGAAAAGACATGCTCAAAAAATTACAACTTACCATCTTCCCTAGGGAGATATCAAGAGGAATAAAAGTGTGCCAAAACCGTTGCAGAAATAGAAGAGACCATATCAAAGTAAAACAGAGGGTTCATATTGCCTTGGAGAAATGTCAAGACGCAAAGTGAGGTGAATATAATTCTATCAGAAATCCTGAAGAAAATGAAACATGATGAAGTAAAAAGAAAATACTCAAGTACTAAGGATAAAGTTAAAAGGACTGAGGCAAAAACATGTTTTATTTGGCAAGGGGCAAGCAATACAGTAAAGAAAAGGGTGCTTTTTTTTATTATGTATTTCAGAAAATGGAGAAGCTACCAATCCATTATTTAACTGCAAAGAAAGTTAAAAGAAAGAAGAACCGGCAATAGTCTCTAAGACAACTGTAGATGTTAATAATATAAGAAAAAAAAAATCTCAATTATAACAAACCATCTAACAACATGGAACAACAGCTGGATGTTAAGGAGAGTAAAGACTTTTTAATAATAACAGATACATTTTGCAGCTGAAGAATTAACTATGTTCAAGTCAGAAGAAGCTTTGCTTTAGATTACTTGAGGAAAACGACAAAAACTAAAGGGAGAGATAGCAAAGATTCAGAGGATGGTAGAAGAGTAAACACGGCAGCAACTGAACATGAGCTGACAGTGTGCCCAGGTGGCTACAAAGGCCAATGGCATCCTGGCTTGTACCAGAAATAGTGCAGCCAGCAGGAGCAGGGAGGTGATCATCCCCCTGTACTCAGCTCTGGTGAGGCCGCACCTCAAGTACCGTGTTCAGCTTTGGGCCCCTCACTACAAGAAAGACATGGAGGCCCTGGAGTGTGTCCAGAGAAGGGCAATGAAGTTGTTCAGTGGAATGTCTGGATTAACGCAGACTTCCCCTTCCAGCCACTAAATCCTTTGACAGTTGGGATATAACTTTGGCAGCTTTTGAAGGAGATAGAAGAAATAAAACTACAAAATGCAGGAGTCAACCATCTGAATTCAATTATTAAACATCCACCAAGAGAATAGTTGCCAGATGATAATCAAACAAGTGAATTTATGGTAAAAACAAATAGAAAATTTTACGGACTAGATTCACTGCATACAATACTCTCAGAAAACCATTAAAAGCATAGGTGATGAGCATCTCATTACAGTTTAGAATGTACTTTAACCATGAATGTACTTTAACCATGAATTTGTCAAAAATACTGTATGGTTAAGAACAAATTAACCCTCTTCTCAAATGCATAAAATTGAACAGCAACTTCTGAACTGCCTTCAGTTTTATAACTATTAATGCATTTCTTAAGCTTATTTATGTGACTAAAATTTCTCATTTGCAACACTCAGCACTGAACCTGAAGTGAACAATCAAATCTTTTGGTCACCTTCCACATGATAAGGGGAAAAATGCTCAACAAGCTGTTAACATAAGGACAACTGGATGCTTTTGAAAATAATCCTGATGTAATATCTACTTCTTAAGGTAAACTCTTTGGATCTCTGACGTGATTCCAAACATCTCAGTGCAATATCCTCTCATATTCTCCATGGGAGTACTCCCAGAGTTCATGCCACCGTTACAAAATACACTGCGAAGTTTAAAAAAAAAAAAAAATCAGAGCAGCAGCTGCTGAAAATGATTTTTACCAAGCACCAGACAATTATTCTCTCAGAGACTCATGCCCAGTGTTATATTAGCTTGCTCTAAAAATGATGCATAACACTTGCGGGACAGCTGTCTGATAACTCAGAGAGCATATTGTTTCCGTCTGGAATTAAATATTTGCCCCACGCTACCTTATACTCCCAAGTTTTTCAAACTGTAACTGTTCTAATAGATACTGCGTTTTGCATTTTTCTTATCAAGAAATTGATATGAATTAAATTTGTGTAGTAACGTCTTCTGTGGAAGCATGGGTCCCCCACCAAAAAAAAAAAAAAGTAGTACTCTTTGTACTCTTTTATAGCATTCAGTCTGAAAAACAGAAAAAATATTGGATTCTGCACAGCCTTCCACATAGGTAATCTGTTGATACAGTCACTGTAACATGCTACATCACTCTGAAATCCTCACAATAACATGGCATCAAAATACAGAGTGGAAAACAGCGCGAGAGGTTATGAAGTATTTTTCACAGTGAAAAATTTACCAAAGCATTTCACTAATTAGATGTATTCAACTTCACTAAAATAAAATACAGCAATAGTTGGCAGGAAAAAAGCAGAATAAACACTATTTCAGAATTACAAAAACAAAAGAAACATTATTACATATTGGAGCAACCCCTATAATTTGGCAAAACAACTCAAGATATTAAAAATATCATCTCATACATTAAGACAGTATACTTCAGTAATACTTCTTCGCAAGGAGCCAGACAGACCTCAAAACTTAACCCTAATATGGTTCCATATCAGAACACCATACCAGGAAGTAAAACAGCACACTCAAGGAACCATGACTATTTTTGGGCTTAGGACTGCCAGAGAGAGAAAAGTACACCAAAACTGTTCACCATTTTTCTTGCTTATCTACATACTCCTACAATGCAGGCAAAGCTTCTGTTAGGAAATCAAGACCACAAAGGCACATTGTAGAGCTCTGAGCCCACGATCCATGCACAGCCAGCCTAACCCAGATTACACTAAAACCCCAAGCAATCACAGATACGCAAAATAGACTCCCATCTATGCAACTGATTAACTAGATGTTTTCCTATGCAACCCTACACCAGATTGCATACCTAGAAAGAAAAAAATGTTAAGTCTGTTACTGCATCTAGCCAACAGACTGCATCCCAAATCCACATAAATCTTGAAGATGGTGCCATAAAGGCCCTAGATTCAAACTTGGCTAACTTCCCAACCTTGTGTGTCCTCCTGCAGTATTATGCCTTTCATCTTGCTTTTTGTTGTGACAGGTAAACAATGTTATGGTAGTTTTGCTCTTCACTCCGGCGATAACCCATTAAGGCACCACCAAGTCAGCTTCTAGCCATCTGTCTTTATCACAACAGCTTTCTTCTTTAACGAGAAGTAGCTGCTCTCTCTAACTGTAGACTACAGAATCAAAGACTGCACAATGAGAGCTTTCACTGTTAAGCTACTAACTTCAACATCTTGGTGGTTAGAAAAGCAGCAAGCAACTTTATCTTTCATCTTACTCTTTACCATATGTACAGGGTTTTTTTTTTTTTTTTAATTTTTATTTCAACTCACCAAAATTTCTCTTTGTTCTTCCAAATTTTTTAAAAAGTTTGAAAACTCATGAAGAGACGCATCTGTAATACAAAACCAGAAGAAAAGTTCCATCATGCTGCACAATGGCATGGCAAAACACAGCCATTTATAGTCACTTCTTACCTACCTATATATCTTTCATCATCTGTCTCTGCATCACCAATGAATTCAAATTTAAAGTCTCTCAGAGAATGGGCAAATTTTCTCTGGGCTGCTGAAAGGTCTGCAAAGGAAAAAAAAACATGGATTGAAGGTTAGAGAATCATTTTAAGAAGGCCGGAAAATCCTCCTACCCCTGATCAACTTTTACAAGAAACCCTTAACACAAGTCCACCTAAGGACATTACAAGATACCAAATGTTGTCTAAGTCCCTTCTGCTCTCATCTGCGAACCTGTCACACAGATTTCTTTACGTAAGGCTATACAGTCCCAAGCAAGTGTGATCATATGTACAATATCAGAACTATTCTTACGTTTCACCATACCTCTATTTAGGCCACAGGCCACACAAACAGATCTCTAAAACTACAGATCTCTAAACTACAGAAGTTTAAGTCACAACACACGGAATAATTGCTGCCAACAAAAGGATTATCTGCTAACCTAAACTCACTAGAGCATTTGCTAGTACAATCACACATTTTAAGATTTCCTATACATTATGCAGATAGTGGAGTATTTATACATAAACCAAATTTAAAAGAATTGCTGCAGTTGAACTAGATATTCTACGGATTTAAAACCAGGATAAAAGTTAAATGCACTATATTAAAATTAATTTTGTATATACTTTTCAATATTACTAACTCATTTTTGTTCGCACAATTTTCACCTATTAGTGTTTGACAGTTTGGGGGTCAGAGGGCTACACTTTACATCCCTCAGGAAGTAATCACATTCCATATTCAGCTACAAATCAGCTACAAAGCCCTTATTAGGAGTTATAACACCACGAATAAGCAGTCTGAACATACGTTGTTGGGCTGACATATGCAGGTTTGAGAATGTCACGGGTTCTGGAGGAATTGCTCAATGGAGGAAAAAAAAAAAAAAAAAAAAGGATGTGTGTCTTGATACCCTCCTACACTGTAGTAAAGGCTTTACTCACATATTTGTTGTCAGCCAAGGCTAAGGACAGTTTGAAATGTTTAGTTAATCTGTTATCTTTTTCATATCACATGAAGCTCTAAAGGGCTAAGAACAACTCTTTAGCCCACTGGTTAACCATTTCATTTTTTAATACTGATCAGGAGTTAAAAGACCATGATGTCCTTTAAAATAAATAAAGCCAAAACACAGAAACTATCAACTATGTCAGGTCCTGCATGCAACACGTTGCACACCGCATCACCTGTCATAGTCAAGTACAATTTCAGCATACAAAGCTGCACTGGAAGTTCAATTCAACCACTTCAAAGGGTAAGTCACAAATACTCTGTGATCAGCAAGACAACATCAAATAACAAACGCTTTCTGATCATTGTCATTCCACATTCCCTTCTTCTCATCCATTTCTCCTTAGTTCTTTTCTCACCAGCTGTTTAACAGTGCTATTCCCTTCAACGTCACTCTGTCAGGCATTTGCCTGCCTTTTGCAACTGCTTCTAAAGCCTGGACATGCACCCTCCAGCCCATAAGCAGCAGGATGCTGCACAGGGTTGAAGGAACAAGGATAAACAACATGAAAAAGGAAATATGACTATTTTAAATCAAAGGTCTTGTGGGCTAAAAGGCTTCTAAAGCAGACCACAAAAGAAAAACGTCCTGCCAGCTGTGAAAAGATTAAAAGTTTAAAAAAACAAGATTCGCAAACATCTGATGTTATGCTCACTTGTGAGCCAAGTCACAATACAAGGCTGAAAAGAGTTTATTTGTGGGAGAAGGGGTCCATCAACCCACACTCTCCCAAATCTATTTAATTTTCTTGAATCCGATAATCCCCTGCCAAAGCCCTGTCATATGAGAGCTAGCTCCATGCTAGAGGAATGAACTGTTTATTCTGTTTTCCCTGCTTTTAGAGGTGAAGTACTTGGATAATGCTGACTGCAGTATGCAACAAAAGGCGGCACTCAGCACTGCATGCACGCCAGAGTCCCCCTCCTCTTGCCAGACTGCAAAGGGGACCAAAATGTCGCAGTGGTTGGGCTACAGGCTCAGCCAAGCCTTACCAGAGTGGTGTGAGACCATACCCTAGACGGCCGCTTATCCCTCCTCTCCAGTAACAGCGACAGCAGGCAGAACCTATGCCTGCACCCCAATGCTTTCAGTGGGAAACTCAAAAACTTGGGTCAAGTCAATGAGCTTCTCACAGTCTCATAAAGCCACATCCACACACTTCTCTTTACCCAATCTGTTAAGGGACTGGATATTCCTATAGAAGGGTTGGAAACAGTGACTTTTCAACACACTACAGCTAGATTTGCAGCTTCTGTATTAAAGACATGAAAACACACTGAGTTTTTTTGTAATGTCTTTCCACATATCTCTGTGAAATGTTTCCCAAAATTTTATGGAACAGTTCTTAAACATCTGAGAGTGGGAGGTGGTTGAAGGTTTTAGGACACTGAAGAATGACCTCACAGGGCCAGAAAAGCCACAGATGCTTATTCATTGAAACAATACCAAGAAGAAAGGATATTGAAATAGAATGAGACTTCCTGACAGATTTTAAGAACTTAGCACTTTTGACAAAGACGAGAAGTCATCAGAACAAAACAAAAACCAAATCACACATTGCAAGATGTAGCTGGGAAGAAGCAAATCTCCCGACTGCAGAAGGACAACTCAGTCACTTGGAGCAACAGACTGCTGCAATCATCAGCGCCCTAACTGTTGCCAGAATAAAGAAATATTTAATCCTGCTTAGTCTGCACATGTTAACTGTAAGATTCATCATCCAATATTTTATTTATCGTCCATCAATCTTATTTTGGCTAAGTTTACTTTTAAGTCCACATTCTGTTTTCATTCCCCTATGCCAAAATAGGGCTGATCTGACATAAAACCAGCACTCCACTGGGCAAAATAGCCCAGCTATTCACAGGGATGGAAAAGTCTCTGCTCTGCCTCTTGGTAAGGTAAAAGCAACAAAACTGAGTATCAAGTAGAGATGGAGGAAAACTTTTGAGAAAAGGCAGAATGAGAATACAGAGTTTCTTCTTCTAGAGCGCAGGAAGAATGATGAGGATGACAGCTAGGCTCAAGAAGGTAACATAGCCTTGTGTTGGATTTCCTTGTCCTTTGACAAACGGTGGCCAGAGGCAGAAGCCTGAGACCATTTGCAGTTAAAACTTCCATTGTGGAGCAAAAAGCAAGAAACTGCTCCAGCCTTTACCCTTATAAATTTCACACAGTCTACAGTACGTACATAAACATAAGTATTTATGAAGCTGAAAAAAAAATCTGCATGCTGACGCCATCATTAAGTACTATACTCTGTTACTACTCTGTTATGATTTAAATGCTAAGCATTGTTGCTTAATGTAGAGGTTTCATGAGCGTAAGCTGGCTTTCTTGCACTGTTAGAAGAGCTTTACTGCAGCAAGTGTTCATCTGACACTTACAGATGCACCTTGGCACTGTTCCACAACAGCACCAGAGGTTGCAAGACCAGTATGTGCTATAAAGCAGAAACAGAAACGTAGATGGATTCCAGCTACATACCATAGAGTAACACAGTATGTGAGTACAAAACATTTATCAAGTAGCACAGACACTTAGGCTTTTCATCAGAATAATGCTCTAATCTACTGAGGAAAAAAAAAAACATAGTAAGAATTTAAGAGGCCAAAAAGCAACTATTTTATTCATTTTAGTTTCCTTACTCAACACAGTAATACATCAAATTGAAAGCTATTGAACTGGTAAAAGTTAACTGTTGAAAGCTGCTGTTGCTGATCGTCTGAAGGGAGGAACAGGGCATTCAAGATTAAGGAATGTTTAAATATCAACCAAACAGTCATGCTGCTTGCTGAATAAAATGTAACCCTACCAAATCCTTAAGGCAGAGTCAATTCAAAGACTCTCCTTCTTAAGAAGAGAAATGAAGTATCAGCTAAAAGTTCTAATTAAAAAGATTAAAGACTGAAGAAAGAAAAAGATATGTTTTCAAAGCCAGAAGGAAGAGAGGAAGGGAAGGAGAGACTTACGGACACGAGGGCTTCTAATTTTCTCTCTGTTATTGCCCCTATCAGAACACTGTATTCTTCATGCTTAAATACAATTACTTAGAAACACCAAAAGGAAGAAGCAGCTTCCAGCTCCCTCACCCTGCTTTGGAGCACTCCTGCATCAGGCACCTGCGCTGCGCCAAGCGTCCTGCACCGTATGCGCTGCCAGTGCCCCACACAAATACTTTCCATTTGGGTTTGGAGGAAAATATTTTTGTTTCTTATCTGAGCCAAGCCACTATGACAACACGAGGTGCTAGGCAGCGGCCAGCCCTCACTTGCAGCACCAGACTCCAACCCTTTCCTTGCTCTGAGGTCAAAACTGACTTTGGTGCTACTCATCTAGCCTAAAACTTTTACACAAATCAAGATAATACCAGGGCTATCCTAGATCTCTTTTGCATGGCAGGAGAATGAGTTACTTGCAACAGCTCTTTTTATTAATGTTTTCTACAATAATACACAGATTTCTACCTCAAGCCCCACCTTTACAGTATCAAGATAGTTCTTTAAGATGAGCTGGAATTACTTCTCCATTCCTCATCACTGACTACAAATCTTCCTTGTGCTAACAGACATCCTGCAAGACCAACAGCAGCTTTATTTAACACGGCTTCAGATTGCTCTGGTCTCCTTCAGTAACACTCTCCTAGAAGCTAAAAGGTTAGCAGGCACCTAGATTGACCTACCAAGCTTGTCTTCGGCACAAAAGACCAACATTAACCTTCTCACCAGCCATCTGCTGCTACCCTCTTCACAAACTTCACTACTGCCTTCACAAAAGGAAGCTTGTTCCTCTTCTGTGTACCTTCTAACAAAGTGAACAATGAATCTAATACAATCCTCAACAATGAGAACATGACCAGGCTTTAGCTATTTCCATAGCAAGATGGATAAACAAGATTTACTTATCAACTTAGGTGCAGCAGATTCAGAGCGGCAACATGTTCCAACTCCCTGAAATGAAAGCTTTTCACTGTTCAATTTCACCTGGTAAGCATATTAAAAGGATCATCAAAACATAAAAAAATTGCAATTAAGCTAAAATGTGAAGTTATTCATCCCCCTCCAAAAGACAGAATGGAAAACAAGTTGAAGAACTAAAAGACTTCTGGAGTCTAGGTTTAATGATGTCACATTACCCATGAGTTTCTGAAAGCTTAGCGTACTCGGGTGAGGATTAAAAATCTACTGTCATTAATCACTGACTTGTCAAGTAGCTATTGTTTTTTTTATTGCCCCAGCACAATACAGCGTAGGCTTCTTTGGAACACTCCACACCCTTAAAACAAATAAGAAAAAACAGAGCGCCTCTTCATTTCATTCTAATTCAATTAGTAACAGCATTCTGCTGTTGGCCCAACAAAGCCACCTTTCCAGGCACAGCCCCCAAGCACTCAGCATCCATAGCTTCACACTCTCTGAGCTCACCTGCTCAGGTTGGAGACAGATCCATCAGCACCCACTCAATAAAAAACTTCCTTCAGCTGACATCTTCCCCATCTCAGTGGACAGCCCTTTGGGGTTCCCACTGGGATCACACGAATGCCCCCACCTTGCAGCTCCTGCTCCCCTGCCGCAACCTCCTCTGACTTCACTGTCTCATTCCCCCAGCAGTATCGCTACACAAAAAGCAACGGATCATTAAAAAAACAGTACTGTCTACTCTGAACAGTAAGGCAATCTAAGTTTTCAGGACAAAAATAAAATAATTTCCCACTGTCCTCCAAAGAATACAAAGAGTAGCTATGGCAACTGACTATACCAAAGTTATGATATGTTTACTAAACACATCAGATGTCAGAAGGAAGTCACTCTAGATCATGTTTAAATGTACCCATACACACACAGGAGAGTTCAAATTTTCAAAATATAAGTAAAGGCCATTGCAGGACTAAAATGAAAAACAGACAACCTTGGGGTAATTTGTATGTAAATAAAAATGAACAACAACTTCAGGAAACAATCTCTACTGGAATTTTTCCTTTTAACTTGTCACAGATAGCGATCGGTATCATTCTTCTGTTACACTAAAAATCCAAGTTATTTCATGACTCTCCCAGCTAATAACAACAGGAAGTGGAAGGACAGAATTCAGGGGGAAAAAAAAAAAAAAGAGCATGTTTTTCTTGTACAAAGTAAGAGAAATAGGAAAGCTGAATAATGGGAACATGAATATTCATCAGAACAGAGCCTCTGTTAGGAACCGACTAGTCTTCAGTCTTTCTTCCACAGTCCTTGCCATTCTCTGTTAGGATTTCAGTCCATCCTGGGATCACCAGCTGTGGTGTAAGCATGTGACAAGTGAACAGGGACTATTTAGGCAGATGGGCTCACTGACCGAATGTAACTTCTCATACCCGAGCTAGCCATAACCGAACCCTGTGACAGACTCATTCTAACCTTCCCACTTCTTAAGAGAGAACCACTCAGTCTTTGCAAGAGCTCGGTTTGTTAGGTTACTATTTTATGATTTTCCTTCTTTGAAATGCATAACCCCATATTCTAGTACAAGGACCATCATTCTCCACATTAAAACAGACTACTTAAAAAATTTCAGATTTTTCATTGGTGTGCAAGATGCTTTAGACTCCAGAATCTCAAACCATTTTCTCCTAAAGGAAGCATACAGATACTAACAAAGCACACATTACCTTATCTACCTTCTCTAGTTCTCCAGCCAACCACGAAAACACTTAACCCATTTCTCTTCTTTCTGTCCTCTCAAGTACAAGGGTACAAATTCCACATTCCTCAACATCAAGAAACCACCAATTAACTTGTTAATTACCATATGCACAATATCACAATGTAGCATCTTGTGTGGCTATGGGGAAGCTGCCAAATCCTATCTTAGCGCCGCTCAGCTGCCCCACACCTTCCTGGGCTCTGCTTGTTTGCTTTTGTTATCTGGATCTTTGAAATTAGAAAGCCAGCCCTACTCCACCCTGCCAAGGGCATTTCCCTCTTTGCGTCACAGGCAGTTGGCAGAACAGCACGTGAAGTGGCTCCGTGGAGACCACTGCTCACCCAGGGCATCTGCACCACCTCTCACAGAAAGGTGCACCCCTCTGCCTGCTCAAGTGGTGATGAGATCTTTTGGTTCTGCTCTTTGGTTCCACCTACATTACAATTCATTAAAGAAAAAGAAACTGTGTCCCTCCCCCATCACTACAGCCCTGCCAATAAAGTGACTATTTCAGCTCCCAGACATTAGACCTGCATCCTAAAAGACTCTGCTGAAGTGTCAAGCAACGATGATGGAAATTTGATGGAAATTATTATGGAATAAAACAAAGATTATTTGTCTTCAAGGGAATCATAACTATCTTCCTCCTGATCCTCAAACCTCTATGTCTCTGGCATCAAAACAGACTAGAAGAAAAAAACAATTCGGAAACCAAGGAGTAAGAAAAACAGATTTGTAATGCAGAAAACTATGAGAGTATTCTACCAAATTTAGACAGCATTCAAAGAAAAACTAGCATTTCACTCCCCAATATCACAGTGCACCAAATAGCAGCAAGATGGACACTAATGCTGCATATATAACATGTTCACAAAAGAAAACACTGCACCAATCCAGAAGCAAAAGCTGGAATACACAGTACCAAAACAACTACGCCAGAATCAGCACACCATCAAGGATTTCACTGGCAAAACTTTCTGCAACAGCTTCAGCTCTGCAAGTAACACAGATCTGCGAACTATCTTCCAAGAGTGACTGAATTAGGAAACGTAGTAAAAACCACTAATTTTCAAAAATCAGGATTTTATTATTATTCATTTAAAGACGCATTAATTCAGGAGGTGAGATTCAATTTCTATTTGTGAATTTTCTAGCAGAAGTTGAAGAGACTTAGTCCTTTAAGACAACCCTGCCTGTTACATAGAACAGAAATTTAAGTGTTCTTCCATTCAAATTCTTGTCCAATATCACGCATTTCAAAGTTCTTCTGCAGTTATTCATGGTTTCTTTACTCGTTCTGCAGGATGGCTATGCTCCTGTTTCACAAACCATTTATATCCCCACTGAAGCTACTGATGTCTCAAGGACAATTTGCAAATAAAGATGTTCAGTAGCAAGTAAATGAGAAGATCATACTGTTAAGAATTGTGCTAGACAACTGAGAACACACTCCTCAATTGGGAAACTGTAAAAAAAAAAAAAAAAAAAAAAGAAAGAGTTAAAAGANAAAAAAAAAAAAATGAAGTAGTTACAGGAAAAAAATGTGTTTATTGTACAGATACTTATCCAACATCAGCATTCGGAATGTTTTAACCCTGGAGAGTAACTTTCTTTCCCAGACTGATTTCCCAAACAATAACTATAATGTTTATGTAAAACAAAATATTTTGTTGAAATACTGTTTTGATTGCAAAAGCAGCAAGCAATTTACTGTTAGGTGGATACTCAATTTTGCCACTATGTTCTCTAACTTAGGAGAGAGTTCTGTTGTTGTGTGACATCCTTGCATAACCAAATCTATACTGAATAGAGGATCCCCCACAGATCTTAAATGAAATACTCTCTGAATTCAGAGCACTTTACTTTTCAAAATGCTGATAAATAACAGGGCACATTTACCTAACTCCTTAGGTCATCAGATTTCACTCATGGCAGTCCAGTAAAGTTGTTACATGAACACAGCAGCAGGACTTGACCCATCAGCGGAGCACAGATCCCCCCTTCCAAGAAACAGGGCTGACTTCATTATTTGGCAGCAGAAGTCTCTTGTCATAGAAAGCACACAGGCAGACTGCAACCTGATGTGGTTGGGAAAGTTGCAGGAGGAGCAGAGTCCAGCCTGAGATGGGAAAGTCACAGTATGCGTGCCAGCCTGCAGGTGTTTCACACACCATGTCTGCTGCTGAGCACAAACATCACCTCTCGGAGCATTCACACAGGAAGGGGCTTCAGCAAGATGGGGATTCTTTTCCTCCCCAGCAGCAAGCAAAGGCAGGGGGAAACTAAAGCAAAACAAAAACAAACAAACCAACACACACACACACAAAAAAAACACCTTTTCCTCAGTTTACAGCTAAATGAATCCTGAACAGAATTTCATGTAATAAAGGCCTTCTGAAGACGGAGCTTTCTGCTTGCTCAGTTCATCAGCCATCTGCTGCAAGCAATGGCAGTGTTAGTGCTTCAAGGAGAAGTCAGAAGAGAACTCCATAGCGAGAAGTATTCGGCAGCCAAAACACAAGGAGAGCTGGTAGCCATCTCCCCAAGGAATGAACAGAGCAAGCATTTTTATCATCTTTAAAAGCACATGCTCTTCAGCTGACGGTTTGAAATATTTTATGATGGTATACTGCATATCATGTCTGAAGAAATGTCAACACTAAACATGAAAAACTTTACTAAAAAAAGCATCGTTCACAATGTTTTCTCTCTTCACAATGGCAGACATCTCAAAATATTGACACTTCTGTGGAATCACTGCCTGTCTGAATATTTGCATGTATAGACAAAAACCCCCAAGAACATCAGACTTGCAGTACACTGTGATCTCTCCACAACAAAGCGTGTGCCAACACACGTTCAGCACGCCTGAACACCTATACTTAGCGTTGCGCGAGATACAGCTACCAAATATTCTGTCATCAGTAGGACTGCAAAAGGTTCAGAAGACAAAGTTACATTTTCATCAGTTCCTCTGCTCACATAGGTCATGAACACTAAGTAAAATTCTTGCAGGAAGCTGAGAAACACTTCATTTTCCCAAGTAAAACAGAACTCAAAGTGGAAGGAGAAGGAAGAAAACACAGTGAGGAATCAGACAAATAAGCAGCTGGGATCCGTCATTCAAAACGTGGTGGCCAAGTGCCCAACCTTTGGGCTATTTATTTATTAAAAGATGAAGTAAGAGCACATTTTGGAAAATAGTTGACAATTTAGTGCATTTCTACATAGAAAACTTAAAATCCTAATTCAAAAGGCAGAGGTTAAGAACCCTGGCAAGATTTGCCTCAAACTCCCTTCATTGAGGTACAGACTTTTTCTTCCACCCTGTGCAAGCCCAGGTGAGCCTTTAGCATCAAGGATGATGGGATGGCCACAGCACACTCCTAGAGAGGGAAAAGTTCAAGAATAACTTTCCTGTCAATAGACACAAGTGAAACGAATCCAAATTTTGACAAAGAAACAGCTAGTAGCAACTGTGGTGCAGAGGACAGGCTGTACTTATTACATCACAGACAGTTTCTAGAAAAAGCACTGGAAAGCATAGCATCAGGTAGAACAAGATGCCCAAGTGAAAAAGGGTTTTGCTGTGCTTATTTCCAAAACTATCAAATACAAATTTTAAGCATAAAGTATCACAACATTTATGCGTCAAAAACATTTTGTTTTATGTTGTTATCTGATAGGAGTTGTATCTAGCTGAACCATACTAAAACTGAAGCTTCTAATTAGGTCAGAAGAAAGCCATATGCACACGCTGCAGAGTATCCCAATTTCTGTATACTGAATTTAAAATTCCTTTAAAGGAGTACAGCTGAAAGCATTGAAACACATGAAATGTAAAAGTCAAGGATAAGCCTTCCACTCTCCTTTCACTGCTCTTACTGGAGTTCTTATTTAAATGGCTGCTAGAGGAAGCTCCTCATGCTCCAGCACCGTTTCGCCTGCCAGTTTCTTTGACTATTCCAGTCTAATTCATGGACAGTAGAATAAAGTTATCGCTCATGCTGTGAATAAACAGTAACAAACTCACCAGGAAGTATTTATTTAAATATTCAACTATGTGGCGTGGTATACACCAAAAAAAAAAAACACAATTCATCTCTGGTCTGGACAGCCCTACAAACTGCAAAGAAACTGCTTAATCCTTCCGTCACTTTTGGATTGCGAACTTTACATCAATCCAGTGAACTAGTCAGAGCATCTTACTATGTATGTGAAAGAAAGACAAGTTAATTCCAACTAGGAAAAAAACATCTGACCGTAAAGTTACTGGCACAAAAGCATGTGAAAGCTTCACTGCTTTGGGATTTTTCCAAAATGAGTTTCCATGGTATCAGTGGCTACTGGTTCCCAAATCAAAGATTACTAAATGGTCAATAAATAAATAAAAGCAATTTAGGTTAGTCAATAGCAACAACCACATTCCCGTGTGAAGCACAAGGTATAAAAAACCACCTGCAATCCTACACAGCTACAACAACACATCTTATAAGCAAGAAAGCAAGCCATTCATTTAGTGTTCTAAGGCAACTTTCATATTTCATTGTTTTTAAACAAAAAGACAACTTGTAATATACCATGCAGTAAGGATTTTTTTTTTTTTTTTTTAAGATTACTTACATTCATTATGCTTTGATAAAAATTTGCTTGTTTACTATCATACAAGCTATTTTTGTTCCTAGGTGAGCACAACGTGTATAATTTAAGAGTGGAAATACTGGCCGACATAACTTGTTTGATTTTTCTGTTTCAGCTGCATTGCTATGCACTCTTCATTTCTGACAAAAGGCGCTCTCAAGAGAGAAGATAGTGCAGTTTCTCACACAGGTTGTGCAATGCTGTGAAAGGCAATGCACAGGAGTGCAGAAGTCAGTTGAAGTCAGTTGTTCAGTAGTGTTTGCATTTCACTGATGGAAGTTGGGGGGAAAAAAATGTGAGCTAGCAATTCTGGAAGGGGAAAAAAAAAAAAGCTGTTTCATTGGTTTTGCTTTTATAAAGTGTTTAGATTTGCAAAGCTTCTATTACCATTTTTGGGGCTGGCACATTACTATGCTGCAGACAATTTGTTTATAAAACAAGAGCTTTTGATTTTTGCTTTCTATTCTTCCCTGGACCCACCACCAACAGTTTTATTCAAGTGCTGTTCCCGCTCACCACAGTTCTCATCAGACCCACAACCTATTTTTCCTTTGCCTGCCTGGACATATTCAGCATCCTCAGAGAGCTTTAACAACATGTGCCAGAGCAAGTAAGAAGTGGTAAAAAAGGAGAACTGATCTATGACTGGTCACAAATGTCAAATTAAAAATTTGAGCATGAATCCTTTCTTCTAAAACAGGCTAACACAGAACAAATCCATTCCACCAGCCGAATAGCTCAAATAAATTGTCATTGTCCAGACAGCTCCTTACGTTACACATATGCTACTCAAGCGCACGTACTCACGTATGCTACGGGAGTCAAGTGGATGGGGCCAGGCTCTTTTCAATGGTGCCCAGCAACAGGACAAGGGGAAAGAGGCACAAACAGGAACACAGGAGGTCCCATCTCAACATGAGAAAAAGCTTTTCTTTGAGGGTGACAGAGCACTGGAGCAAGCTGCCCAGAGAGGTTGTAGTCTTCTTCTCTGAAGATACTCAAAACCTGTCTGGACAACCTGTCCTGTGTAACCTACTGTAGGGAACCTGCTCCAGCAAGGGGGTTGGACTAGGTGATCTCCAGAGGTCCCTTCCAACCCCTACAATTCTGTGATCCTGAGGAGGCAGACGAGAGACCTCAGAAGTTCAACAACAACTGTCAAAAACTCTTAAACTCAAAACAGTGCTAAGAACAAGAAGGAGACTTGTCAGCAATATTTCCTAACATCACAATCTCAACAGTGCAAAACAAGCTCCTTTACAGGGCAACTGCATCTTGTCAGGGAGATGGCCTCCAAGAGGGAACATCACCTCCAGCTCTATTTTGTACCCACAATAAAGCTTAGCATCTCTGGTCCTACTAAAGGGAAAAAGGGAAGCAAGATTCATTGCCTTCCCACAAGACTCTACCACATGTATGTCATACTTGACCAGCTTCTTCCAACTGGCACAGGGAGACAACACCCACAAGATGCTATCCATCCATCCAATTTATTTCTTAAATCTTAGGAAAATTCACCAAATCATTATCCAGCTGCACTCAGAAAGCACTGGGGTGAAAAGGTTGGTCTGTGTAACTGCAGGCTGACCACTGAATATTCATCAGCATCACACACTAATTACTCAGCTTGAGACTGTAGGATAAACTCCACACATCACCGGTCTGCACTTCAGCTATACTGGCCTTATAGCTCAAGCTTTAGCACTCACTGGCACAAACTGTACCGGCTGCACACAAAACCATAAATATGCATGCCTTTTAAATCAGATTATTCACACACCAAGCTCAGAGGCAAGCAGAAAACAAGCAAGATGATGGAAAGAGGAAATTAAATAACATGCCCTGACACCAAGTGAACGAACAATCTAAGAAAAACAAAAAGCACCAAACATGAAGTGTGATGAAAATCGTGGGTTATAACTGCCTAAACAAGTCTAAATTTTACAGGACTAACAGGAATGACTCAGTTGTCATCCTCATACATTACAAAAAACATTAGAAAATGTTATTATTTGAAATCATCAGACAATTTATCCAAATGCCACATAGTTCACCTCAGTTTATGCATTTAGAGTGCAAAACCAACAAGGAGGCAAAGTTTTGGCAGATATTTCAGTAAAAATGGCTCTTTTGTGAACTGATGAAAATAATAAATAGATTTAAATAATTAGTTTTTTGTGGGTCCAACTGAAAAAATGGTGCTTAAATACTCCAAAATCTGTGGCTGGAGGCAAACACAGAGTCTCAGCCTCAATGATCAACCTGCGTCTTTTAAAACAAGAAGACAGCTGACAAGACTGCTATATGGGCACTACTGATTTCTTCACCAAAAAAAAAAAAAAAAAAAACCACGTAAGTAGTACAGGAAAAAATATGCACGTAGGTTTTGTCATTGTATTTTTGGGTTTTTTTTCCCTCCCCTAAGACCCTTTTTCAGTGTAGCATCAACCTCAAGAAAAATAAGCACTTCATTTTCTGAAAGTCAACTCATTTTGAGTCACTGAATCTCAAGTCCATTGAGGAAAAAGGCTTAGCAGGATAAATTGACCATACGCAGCCAATCTACAATCAGAAATCTCAGTGCAACAGCAGGAGAATCCTGGGGCTCACCGGAGAACCAGTTACTGCTAACCCCATAAAGGCACAGCTAAGGCTTGCTTCAAGGAACTGAATGACAACACCCATGCTGTGACAATCACTACTGTATGCTTTAGTAACAATTTACATCCTCTCTATTTTAGGGAGATTCATTTTATTTCTCTATTTTTACTGTTTTCTTTTAAGGAGAAAAAGGTGAGGTGTGAGAACACTATTTAAAATAAACTAAAATTAGACTGGATAGAAGAAACCACTTCTTTTTTAAAGCTCTCTAAATAACACAGGTAACAAGTCATCTCCCTTTCTTTGATTTTGTCCTTTAAGTGGAAAAAAGAAATGCAACTTTGCAACATCCTTTCATTTCTCTAAGACTTTGTTACATAGATACAACTGCAAAACCAAAACCTTTTACAAATACTTCTCGAAGTTCCTTATCAAAACACAAAAACTAACTATGAGATAAGAGCAATTTCAGCATAGAAGAAAAACCTAAGATTAATTAATCTGCATAATTATTCTGTTTTAACAGATATGGGAGTGGCAGAGTCCTTTGACAATGCAAGATACATATTCCAGTTTTCCTAATTCAGACCTTTCTGTCTGGCTCTTCCATGAGCCTGTTCCTTCCCATACACACAAAAGAGAAGAAAAACCCACAACTCAAGCCAACACAAAGGAGGCACTTCCTTCAGACTTTCCATATAATCAAAGTCATAAGCTGAAAGCAAAAGACTGACTGCCAGAGCAGTGATTACTCAGCTAGGTCAAGTCGCAAGACAGCATGAGTTCTAGCTCAAAAGTCTTTGGCCCCTTCACTAAGTGAAGGTGGATTAAAAACACAGGATGAAAAACACACAATACCAAAACTACTTTTCTTGTGGAAAATGAATTTTTTGTCCTATTAAAACAATGGTATTCTGCTCTCCTCTCTCAGAAGGACAAAACACACAAAAAAAAGCATTACTAGAACCACTTGAACAAGTTCTGCAGTGAGAGAAACAGCAACCGTGACAGCAGCCCAGCCCAGCCCCGCGCAGCAGCTGTCACAGTGACCCTCTGTGACACAAAGCACAACCTCCAGGGTTAATCCCAACTCGCCCTTCCAACCATCTATATTACGTTTGCAATCTAAACACCTTAGTGTTGAATACACATACTCATTGTACGTGCAGTTAATCCAGTTGGACATCCTGCTACTCTTTTTGCTTTTTAAAAAAAATGAAGTAATTTTTTTGGAACATCCACCAGAGAGAACTTCGCAGATGTTTCACACCAAAGATCAGCATCCACAAGCATTCTTGAAATGTCTGTTCTTTTCCCTGAAGAATAACCATGATTGAATGCAGTATCCTTGATCCATCCAGTTTGGTCAGCCTCTGTTTTTCAACTGACAAAGCCTGTTCTTGGAATTCTATTCTTACTCCTCACAGGCAATTGTAGACAGCTAACTGGAACGTGTATGAAAAGCATTTTTCAGCTTTGAGCCCCACCTCTCCTAGCCAGCTTCCAGGCACTTGGAACAGCAACACTGCGCTGCTGGGATGGAGCAGGCGGACGTTGGCCCATCAAGTTCAGCCCTGCAGCAGCAGCACGGCGCTCCAGAGCCACGCTGCACACCGCTCTCAACAGGCACACACTGAAATCAAAACTGACTATAATTAACAGGGTTCTGCAAAGCAGTCATCCCACGGCAAGCTTCTGACAAGCTGGCAATCCTTTTCTGATGAAAAGGATGCTGGATGAATCAGGTATACTTTCATTTCCTCAAACCTTATTTCAGCTAATTCCTGGCTTGTTTGCCACAAAAGGAGATGGTCTGAAAGAAAGGAGTCAAGAATCCTGATTTTGTATCTCGTTTCTGCCACACTTTTGGCTTAGTAGTTCTGGGAATATGCTGTCTATAAAATGTCCTTAGAAACCATAAAGAAATCAATAAAAAGTCTGCAAAACAAAGAAGCTAGCTTCAGTCAACTTGCCAAATATGATATAAGGCAACAAATCAGGGAAAACCCTCAAGTATCCAACGAATGTGTTTGCTAGCGACAGCTGGAAAGAACATGACTTGATTTCTGCAGGAAGCTGGAGTCCTAGAGATGTGGTCAGAACAGCCTCTCACAAAACGCTCTGTGAGCCCCTGGCAGACTGCAAGGACACAAGGCGCTCCCTCCACACTCACTTGGAACCACACGGGTCCTCCTACTGTCCTGTACTGGTATTAGCAACTGTCCTACTAAGTCATGGCATTTCAAGCAACATTCTTACTTCAGGATAAGTGAAAGAGAGATGCACTCAAATGCCAAGCATGCTTAGCTCTCCTGAAGAAAATCACGTTGTTTGTTCAAGCGCCATTCACTCCAGGAACAACAGAAAACGCAATTTTGCTCAGATTCGTCCCTTCCATTACCTTCCCAAGCTGGGTCTTTCTCTCCCTCCTTTCATAAATCTTGCTATTCTCCTGCAACATACAAAGCTTTCATATCCTTGAGTCTTCTAGATCCCCATCAGATTTGATTGAAATTCATCAAGTACAAAAGTTATTACAAGGAGAACAGATAGACAGTATAACCATCTATGGAAGCAAGGCTTAAGAAACCAGGCTGAGAAAACATGACACAAAACACCCCAATAATGCCAACACTGAAGATGCTGCCAGCAAACGACTTACATGTTTACATAGCAGGTTAATTATTATTCTTCAGAATATGATGAAATGCTGTATTTTAGGAAGAAAGTATGTACGTTAATATAGCTCAGAAGCATAATTAGCAGGTATCCAAATTAAATCTCCTGAGAAATTCTCATGGTCTTCCTTGCCCTTATTTTTCAAACTTAAAATAAGACAAACATTGCAGAGCTTTTGCATGTAAACTACTTTGCAATTCTTCAGACAAGAGCAATCCAGCATGAGGATATGTATATGAGATGTATATGGCCCCTACTATAGCCACATACACGTTTGTATTAGCTTTTACTAGCACCACAACAATTTCAGGTTACCTGCATTAAAAAAATAATAACTGCAACACCCTGGGAGTATCATTTCTCACTGTACTGCACAGACGAAGGCTATACTTGCATGAGTATCTCAGGCATGACCAGAGTCAGAAGATACGTAACAGAAAACATTAACCCTTTAACAATGATTAGCTTCAGCAACTAAGGCTGCTTTACTTCTTAATTGGTGCTTTTGGTCAGCATTCACCCTGCAGAAAAGTTTTAGAGCTGTTTGTAAACACTAGGCTTGTCATTCTCCAAGAGCAGCCCACTGGACCTCGAGTAACCTGCAAGGCCTGTTAGATGTGGCTCACTGAGACTCCACAAAACTATAAACACCTCTACGTTTCTGGCAAAAAGACCAAGGTCCGTGAGAAATGCTGAGGGTTGACATCAGCCAAAACAAACATGGGTTGTTTTTTTTGAGTGGTTGCTTGGTACAAACTCCATAGGAAAAAGTATGCTCAGACCTGTAACTGCTACTTAACTAATCTTGTGACAAGTGTTTTGCAATGTCATTTCAAGAGTAGGGCTGCAAACCAAGAAACGCAACAACCCAGGCTCTACAGAGTTGCTGACTCCTATTTACCTTTGCTCTCACTTGTGTTGACTGAGAGCAGGATGAGAAAACACATGACAGCTGGAGAACAGGTATCAAGGGTCTTTGCTGGTTGATAATAAAACTCTCCAAACAAGCACTACAACTAGAATTCCCCAGAAGCAAGAGATCTACTGAGAAAACTGAGTTTTTTTCCCTACAAATTCACTCCCCCAAAGGCAGAATATCTGCAGCTATACACCACAGATAATTAATAAGACAGAAAGCTAAAACGTATGTACTTCATTTCTCACTCTCGAGCATCAGGATGAGTTACAATTTATGTTAACATCACAGCATTGTATTTTAGTTACAAACAGGCAGTCCAAATAAGAACTGAAACTTTTTTTAAACATTTTTTCATGACCCCCTGTGACCCAAACATGAGGGTTACTCACATGTGGCATTATGGATGGAATGGCACACGAGTGCTGTGCTGACCGGGATGTCAGCTGTCTTGTAACTGCAGCAGGAGTACCAGTACCACACGACGTGAAAGACCAAGCAGCCCCCCCACAACACTCCCTCACCAATTCATCCAGGTGAAAGTGGTGCAGCAGCTCTGAAGAGCAGCAGGCAGAAGCCCAGCCTTGCTGCTATGTTACGAAGTAACACAAAAGGCATCTCCTCCAGCACAGCCAGTTTCCATTTGAAAACTAAAACACTGAGGGCTTACACTTTCATTAACTGCTATCTTCTTGTTCATGGAGCACTTAGCACATTGAAAAGCCAGAACAAAGTACACACTCAGGATGATAACCCCTGCACACATAGCTGCAGAGTATCTGAACTGTGGAAAGGCCCGCATGCATGCATGCAGGAGGAAAGCCTCCCTGTCCAGGTTCAGCAAGTATCTCCAAAGGCAGATCAAAGATAAATAAGTAAAAGGATAGCACACTTAAGAAATGCGAAGTTTAAACACAGAATTCATATCTTAAGGGGCAGAGCTGGAATAAATACATGCGGAAAAACTGTTATTTGGGTAGTGTCTAAATAGAGCATTTCAGACAGCAGCTTTAAACTCTATTTATCCAATACTCCCACCCTCACCAGGAACATTAAGCGATGGATGCAAATAGATTTAAGAAACAAAGATCANGAAGAGAAGAGAAGAGAAAAAAAACACCACTGGTAGAGCTGAGACACTATTTTGTGTGCAACATAAAGCATATGGGTGGGAAAAGGACTGTTGAGGAAACTCAGTGCCCAAAGAGGAAGCAACCCCTCATGTGCATTCTCGAAAGCAAAGTAATGCAGCAGTACTGCAAGAAAAACTGGATTCAAGTATGAAGCAAGTCTAACCAGCTGTTGATTAAAGGCAAGTCTTGAACCCATCACAAGACATACACAAAGGAGGATGTCAATGGCATAATTTATAGCGGCTCAGAAGTTGGCAGAAGCCACACATACCAGTGCCTTGCACACACATGGCATGGCTGAGCCTCCCGCTTGGACATAGCCCCATCACATCCCTGGGCCACGCATTCTCCCCAGATTTGAATGGTACCTGAACCCTGCATGGGACAAGGGTCTCAGCACACACCAGCTGCAAGCTACCTGCCTAGCTTCCATCTGCCTGTCACAATGTGAGCATCGCATGCCTACAACAGCTGTGGCTATGCACAAACTTGGAAGGAGCAAGGAGCAGTAATTTCATGCTAAGGCGAGGGCCTGAGAAAATTAAAAAATAAAGACAGCAACTGCATTTCTACCAGTACTGAACTACTTTGGCATAAATTGTGTTTAGAAGTAGAAATACCTTGAATTAGTAAAGCTGGACTCACACAAAATGAAAGAACAGGACTTGAGACTGCTTTACATTTCAGCCCAGGCACAGACCTGGTCAAGTTGCTCACCCCGTGCCTCAGTCCCCAGCCGTTACAGGGGCAGGCTCCTCAGCCTCTCGGATGTTAGCAGGGCCCAGTTATCACTGGGCAACAGGCTCAGCTGTTCAGCCAGCCAAGCCTCACTCTCAATGCTTTTATTACAGGTAAATTGATAATCATAGAATCATACAGCTGTTTCACTAGAGGACAGCCACAATCTTACATACCGGATTTTAAAACAATGGGTAAAACTTACACTGCTTATATTTTGAGTATTCATCATTCTTCAGGAAAAAAGACATGCAAAACCACAACTAAATCTATGAAAGCGATCAATATTAAAATGATAGTACTTTCAGGAACAAGGAATCTGTCTTTTCAGGCAAATCAGTCTACAGCCACTGGCATCATCCCAAAAGTAACCTGGACATAGAACTGTAGCAAGTACTTAATCAGATCTTCCATTAAAAGAATTAGACGGCCGCTATAAATCTTAAACATGATGACTCAGAAAAGCAAGGTCAAAGCAGCAGCATCTTCAACTGTGTATAAAAGAATTAGCACCCACATCACTACTCATCTTTTTGCCCATTTTAGATGTCAAATGAGCCAAACATTATATAATCTCACATTAATGCAAGTGTCTTAATGTATTATTTGTTTCCTGGCTGCCTTTCACATTGACTTTTTCCAGATATTTCATAGAATGTTCTTTTTAATACTTCAACAGAAGGAAAATGGATAATGGTAAAGCTATCATCAACTACCATCACTTCTACATAACGCTAGGCAAACACACTAAGTTCTACTTTACAGTTAAGGTCTACTGCAAGGTAACTGGAAACAGTTTGGGGGATTATTTATTATACAGATCACCAGATTTATCTGACCTAGATCACAAGCAACTAAGCAGATGTTTAGTCCTCTAGCTGCCAAATTCCTTGTCATGCTGTGAAGGCAGGCCCATCAAATAACTCTCACATTGTGCAACATTCAAGATTAACAAATCAGGATTAAAAACTTCTAAAAATTAGCAGTAAGAACTATTTCTGTAATGTCAGACTCATGAAAGAGGGAAATGGTTTCATTTGTTCATAACCACACCCTAAGTTCCTTTACTGTTTTCTAAGTATTAGCCTTTAAGTAGAAAAAGAAGCTACCACCCAAGTTCCTAGTCCTGCATACCACACTGTGCCACTGGTACACTACATCCACTTCGACAGTAAACTGCATATGGAACTTGCACAGATGCTGGTTGTCCCCTTTGCCAGCACTGATATGATTCAGCTAACTGGAGGGAGGGAGGGATCGCCAGGCATCAGGCCGTATGCTTCCCTATCCACTCCGCTCATCCTCTTCATAGTGCACAGATAGTTATTAACTGGCAAAAACAGAGGGCATTATAGCATTTTCTAAGATAACTGGCAAGCAACCTTCAGAAAAATATGTGCTCAATGCTTCTAGAAATGATATTCTAACATTTTTATATAACTAAGTCTCTCAAGGATCATTCCTTCATTTCTGTACCCAGTATTCACATACTAATGAGAAACTGCCTTTTCCTGACAAACCTGATTTATACTTAGAGGGAAAGAAGAAAAAAAGAGAGAAGTCGAACTACCACAGAAATCAGTAGGAAACAAAAAAGACAAAAGGAAAAAAAAGAGCTAGCAATACACCAGGGAGGGGGGAGTGTCACAGTACCAATTACTGCAATGCAGCTTAAATAATATGCTGTGATGCAGCCAAATGGACCAAAAGGAATAAGATGCAAACATTTGTTCCAATTCATCTTCTATTTATTTGAAACAGTGGTGGGTCTGATGACTCAATAAACCAGAATTAACACTTTCTCCAGTGAAGCTCAACTAACCAACTATCGCTGAACGGAAGGAACCTCTGGCAGCTCATAGCACAGCTGTGCACCAAAGCAGTCTGGCAGTCAGAGTTGTGTGACAACGAATTGCGTGTGCAAGACCCAGGTTAGCAGTTGGAAACTGCTTTAGATAGCTGCAAATCAAGCTTTCATTTTGGCATTCTTTGTGCTTTCAAAGAAGTTTCAGCCATAGATATTTAAGTTCTCTTTAAGTCCAAGGCCTGAAAGAGTCTGAGAAATCTGGAAATACAAAAGGAAAAAAAAAGGGAACTGCACATAATGCAAGTCACAAGCTCACAACACTTTTTTTTTTTTTTCTAATTTGTGTTTTCTCTATTTGAAGTTTTATTTGACTGCAACAATTTCGTAATCCATTCTGTAGCTCCAGGCAAAAAATTTGCAAGGAAAGTTGTTTTGCTCAACTTGTGTGATTCCCGCTAGCCGCAGGAAGGTGTAAATTCAGAAAAATGCCAAACAGAGTTCCTATCCCCTCTTTCCTTCAATTGTAAACTTCTTGTTTTGAGCTAGAAACAAGAAGAAGCCACAGCCAACCAAATTAAGAAGTGAAGAGTCACACAGACAACTGAGCGAATGGTTAGCCTGAAAGCAACCACAACTGTTTGTGACTATATTCATTTATACTTTTCCTGGCAATAATGCACAAAAACTTTCCCTTTGATAGTGCAAAATTAAAATAAAGGAAGTCTTAAAGCTAGAAAGCAAGAAACATACTCATGCTAAGATCTTTGAAAGGAAAGAAGAAAGACTGTTTTCTCCAGGTTGCATCATGCACTTATCTTCCCAACATCCCTCTGAGGAATTTGTTTATAATATGAATAATTTCCATTTGAATTGCTTTCAAGCAGCTCTGTTTCATTTCTCAGCACGCTGAGTACTTTGTTCTTTCTTACTCTAAAGAGGAAAATTTTGATGTACATGACACAGGAAGGCAATAAGGGAATAGAAAATAATTCTTTGTGTTTTTTCTTCAACTTAAAAAGCCAACATTTACACATTTTGTATTTCTTCCACAGAAATGACACCGGTGGAAATCTCAGGTAACTAGAGGATTCTTTTTCTCCAAGGACAGGAAATAATTTTGGTCACAATACCTGCAATGTCAGCTATGAAGCACACGTATATTTCTTCACACTTATGCTTTAGTTGCTTTCCCCTCCCAAATTGCTTCCCTGGCCATTAAAGAAAGCAACAGCAGCACCTAATACGCTGCATCTAAGCGTCAGTTCATTCCAACACTGCAATCCAGTAAGAAAAAGCAGTGTGGAGGGAGGAAACACTGAAGGTCATTGGTGAAACAAAGATGCGCAGTTCAATCATGCTGTGCCTGAGCTTCCTCAGCACTGGTACTGGTAAGGATTGACAATACAGGCACCTCCTGTGACTCTCAGATTCTCAAAATCAGCCTACTTGGTAGATGCGCTGACACTGTCGAGTACAGTTCTCTCGTTTTCAAATGAGGAACACTTATACTACAGATAAATATATAAATAACCATTTGGCGTAGAAGAATCATAGTCTGTTACTTCAGCACAGAATAGCCCAAGTATCTACAAAACTTTTCTACATTTGTTATGCAACGGCCCTTTCCCTAAAGCAACACAGTCGACCCAACACAAACATTCACTGCTGACAGTCCATGATGTGGCCACGTGACTGTCTCGCCCGTATTTCAGGTATTAGCTATGTCAGAACTAATTAGCAGAGACCACTTGACACGGTCTTTCACATTATCCAAAAAACGTGGAGGACATGCTGTGTAGCAAATCTCACCCAGCTCATCTGAGGCTTGTAGTTTCGCTGACAGATTTTCCTCGGTAAATTACGCTACTTAATCACCAGCTAGCAAGCCACTACGAGAACGGTCAGGCACCCAGTGACCCACGATGCGTAGGAAATACTGCCTATCATGTTTACAATCGGGTGTACAACATTCTCTTTCTAAACTACAAGAACAACAGAAATGATTCTGTTTCTACTTGCACCAATTAAGAAGGCCTCTGTTAGTTTGATAAACAGTGCTTCAGGCTATGCTGCCCTCAACTTAAAATCCTGTAACCAATTCACAACCCTGCCTAGGAAAGGACACCATCCCAAAGAAGGTTTACAGACTGAACGAGAACTTTTTCTGATTAGTAAATTGTAGTCCCCCTCATCTCTTGTCACAGATGAGCAGTACACAGATATGAGGATACAATGTACAAGCACATACACAAATACCACTGGGAATCAAAACATCATTACTCATGCTACCACACTTTTCAAACAAACACCCATCCAATGTGTTTACAAACAAACACTCATACAAAGTGTTTAAATGTTCAGGCAATGTTTCAAGCATTTGTTTCTAACTTAGAAGTGCAGGAATAGTGATTCAAAAGGAAGTGTATTAGCACATCAGAAAAGCACAATATACTTTTCCCAGAGACCTTTAACTAAAAGTCCTGCTATAATTTATATTCCAAACTTTGTTTGCTTCAGTGCACAGAAAGGAGAGATTATACAAATAGTTTGAATAGAAATGACAGCTACATCTCCTGGAAGACGCAGAGCAGGCAGGCAAAACAACCGTTCTCCTAGGACACAGGAGGACAAACACTGGGAAGTCCAGCTCTGGAATCACAGTGACGCACAGCTCTGCACCCGTGGTTTAACAGCACAATCAGTTTGGGAGAGCCATCCTACTGACAGCTGACATACCAGCAGCATGAAAATACTAAAATTCAAATGTACGCAGCATGAAAGTCCCGTAAGCATGTAAATTACTATCACACTCAAAGTACTGACCGTATGTTGCTAAACCATGGACTGAAATCCTGGAAGGCAATGGAAGAGGACGGAAAAAAAAGTAGAGGAGGAGAAGCTGGGAAATCTGGTGTCTGCCACCTGCAACTGAAAGGTGCATGGGATGAAGTTTCCCAAAGACAGGTTCTGGCCCTGATAAAGTTTGTCAAGTCGGGACTGACAGGCATAGATGATGATGTCTAGCCCTAACCACAGTGCTGCAAGCCTCATTTGCTTTTTCTCTAGATGTTGGAGCAGTGTTTTTCTACTTTCTCCCACCAAAATTCCCACCACAGTTTTGTACCTAGCATGTGCTAGGCTCAAAACACAGACATGTCTAGGTAAACACAGACCCTCATATTTCTCATATATTCATTTCTTTATTCACCTTTATTCTTTGGAAGCATATTTAAACCTTTAAGCATAACTCATACTAATACATGCTAACAACCACTAACGTGCAAACCTGAGAACTGCACGCTGATCTCCCTTACTTCCACATCCCAGCAACCTACACCAAAACAGGTAAAGAACACCAAAGGGCAGCCTGGGAACTTCGAACAAGGGTAGCAAAGCTCTGAACATTGCTCAGAATTTCACAGATTACACAGAACTGAGAGCAGAAAATAGATGTTGATTCCCTAATTACAACCTGGTAAATAAACAGAGTTTACCCTGCAGAAATTAATTTCTCTCAAGGGAAAGATATATAAAATCATTATCTATTCCTTCTGTATTTAAAACTCCAAACAAAGTGCAGTCAAGACAGATTAAGATAAATTATTCACATACTATTGGTTATATGGATACAAAAGGAAAGGAAAGCATTTGGTTGTTTTTATTTCCCATGTCAGGTCAGCAGGGAACCTACTACCTTAGCTATCTCGGTTCAGAGATCAAATTCCAAAGCAGGCATCTGCAAACGGGAATCTCCATGTAAACATTCTTGGGCTGAAGCCAGTTCAGAACCATTTTCTCCTTATTAATGATACACATTAAGAAAAAAGAAAAAAAAAAAGAAAAAAAAATCTAAGGCAAGTGATATTACCAATATCAAATTAATTAGAAACACAAAGCAGTGTGCCTATTCGTAGCTTACAGGCTGGTTGTTACCCACAAAATCCCCCAACTCACTTCTGATTTTCATCTTCTTTCTCACTGGCATAAACACAAGCCACAAGGGTTTTACATACGATTTATAATCTTCACTCTTCATTTATTAAGACTCAGGCTACTCTGATTTAAGACACTTGTCCAGAATTACTCTGTGTAAACCAACACAAACTAAGATTTCAGTTCAGTGAGAGCCACCTGTTTCATGTTAAGGCAAGACAGATTAGGATTCACTTGCAGGGTTTTCAAATAATTTTTGTTATTAGTTACCACTGTCAAGACACAGAGACGAATCCAGAAGTTCAGCCAATTACTTTTAGGGCTGGGTAGCAGCCAGCAGAAATAGTCGTTGCTGGGCTCAGCGAAGGTTTGCCAGATGATGAGAGATGTTAGCATCGGCAGGGAAAATTTCCTTTCTTGGCTTCTATCTGCTAAAGGCTGCAGTCACCAAATTGGGATTAAGGATGGGTCCAGAAGGAACACTTCAGAGCTAAATTTAGGATTTCTCTCAGTAGCAACCATCTGCTAGAACAGACGCTGAGTTAGTAGGGTTACCGGGGTGGGAAAAAGAGGAAAATAAGAACAGACTGGCACTGAACATAGAAGGGTGCATGTGGCTACATCTGCCTTTGTTGCAGACTGAAGCAAGTAGGAGCAGCAGGGCATCCCTACCCCGGGGCACTGCAGCCAGTGCCGGCAGCAGCGTTAGTGTATGTGCAGGGCAGCAGCCTGGGACAGAAAGGACCACTAGGCACAAGACCAGGTTTGGATAAGCCAAGATCAACGTAATAAGACTCCTACAGAGTTCGTAAATTAACACCTGTTTAGAGTTAGTTCTGGAATTGACTGGTGGATTTGGGATACATTTCAAGCTAGCAAAAGGGCAAGTGTTACTGATTCTGACAGAGCCACTAAGGGAAGCACAATCCCAGGTTGCCGCTTGGTATTCCAAAAAGTACAAAGAATCGAGCAGATGTGATCATCACCTTGCCAGAACGTTCAACACGGCTGCATGCTAAAATCAAGCATTTACAATTCAACACATCTTCCTCAGACCTGAAAGTGTCTACACCGAAACAGTTCGGATCACCACTCAGAGAATGGCATGAGTAGACTGAAATTGCTGACATTGTGACTGTACTGTGCATGGTATGACAACCTGCCTTACTAAACAGACTATTCTAACGCATTGCTTAAAAGGCTAAATGTTATGGCTCCCTAGTTACTAACTCCAAGTCCAATGAAGACTTGATGTGCACTCTTATCTAATCACTTGGTCTCTCCCTTACTCATTAGTAAACAGAACTAGCAGCCCAACCTACTTTGCAGGATGTTGAAAGACTAGCATTTAAATGCCAAAATGCTTCACACACTTTTAATTTTTTCAAAGCGCTATGTAGGCTAAGAGATTTGTTTGTTTATTTAAGACTAATCTCGCACTCATTTTAAACTGTAAATACTTTACATGACAAAATAAACAATGTGACAAATAGAACACAGGAAATCACTAACAAGAATTTAAAATGGGTTGTGACTGGGCTGATCTTAAGCGAGCAAGCTTACCTTTAATTTTCCTGATGACATTTCCTGCACACAGCTCAATCTTTTTTTTTTTTTTTTTTTTT
>WBMW01003676.1:389799-413479 GCA_013396635.1 Penelope pileata | reverse complement strand
GTAGCTCACAGCGGGCTGCGGGTTCCACGTCCCCGCTTCGGAGGGTGAGGAAATGCGGCTGGAGGCTGCCGAGTTTGAGCGGCTGCTGGTGACTGGCCACGAAGAGACTTCCTCGGGTTTTGGGAAGGAGCAGGCCGGCCTCTCGGAGAAAGAAGCATAAAGCAGGGCACTAGCTCTTTTACCTGGAACCAACTGTGGTTTCAATAAACGCCT
The DNA here is from genome assembly GCA_013396635.1 of Penelope pileata. Taxonomy (NCBI): domain Eukaryota; kingdom Metazoa; phylum Chordata; class Aves; order Galliformes; family Cracidae; genus Penelope; species Penelope pileata. Next base: position 413,266 of record WBMW01003676.1, on the reverse strand, counting down.
GCAGTGCGGTGGTCTGCTGTTAGACCAGCTAGTGCTGCTCACCTGTAGGGACTGCCCCTATCCTGCTCGTGTACCTGGACGTGAAATTAACTGGGCAAGCAGCTATAGCCTCGCCTTTATGTCTTCATTTAATAAACTAATGCAAACCCTGTAGGAAGAGCAAGACCTTGAGAAGACCACTCCCTTTACTTCAGTGCTGAGCTGTTTTATTGTCTGGGCTGACAACAGCCCAGGAAGTGCTGCGAGTGCAGACCCTGAAGTGCAGCCTTTTGACCAAGTGTCTCAGCTGCTAGTTCATGTCATCTGCTGACTATTTTCTACAACTATTTAACTGAGAAGTCACTAAGCTGCTCAAAACTGTGCTTAAAAGGAAATTTAAAATCCACCTTAAAAAATAACAATCCTTATTTCTGTTTAGATTATTGGAGCAGCATTTCAAGAGCAGATATTATTTCCATGAATAGTTTGTTTAGTTTGTCCTGCACTTGTCTTCAGGACAAAAACTAGAATAATATTTTTCATGGGTGTTTATAGTTACTGCAGTTTTCCTATCATCATTCCACTGAAATGTTGTAAAGTAATTGGATTGCATACATTGTGCGGAGTCGCTTTAATTCAAATTCAGAAAAGAAAAAAAATCTGACTGTTTACATAAAGCAAAGAAGAAAGTTTACTATTATGTTGATATTCTGTAGTGTTTATCCAGTGCTGTTATCCACACAACACACTGCATTCTTAGCACCCACAGAAAATGATTAAATGTGTTTTGCAAAACCTGACTCACCAGTTCAAAACACTGTCTCACTCTGAAATGGCAGAATTGTGTTTGTAAAAGAAAAAAAAAGATGGAAGACTGAGTAGAAATAGTAACCTATTCAGTGGACAAAAATTACGTTTGAACGACAAAAGTAGCTGTGCTTTCTCCACTGATTAAAGCTACAAGTGTTTTTATATCAGGAGCTTAGCAAATTCTCCCCTTTTCTGCCATTCTCTCCTCAAGGTCATCAAATTTTACACCCTTCTTTTAAGCTCATTTACAAGGCAAGCACAGGTTGACTGTGAAGCTCTGGCAGCATCCTGTCCATGTACAATGTAATGACTGTTGCTGTGGCTATTTTCTGTTGATGATCATCACAAGTGTTGTTTCATGAAATACCCTCTTCAAGTTATCTTATACAACAGGCTTACACTAGCAAGGTGTATGCTTTGTTCTACCTTACCTTCCTTATGTTCTTGTATGATCACTTCAATATCCTGATTTTCATGAAAGTCAGTGTTGTAATTTGTTTTCCTGTGGCTGGTCATGTCTCCAATCTGCAACAGAGAAATGGGCTGGAAATTAGTAAGCTTAACTTCGTCTTACTGACATTTTATTACAGGACACTGCTATCAGCTCCCTACTCTTTGCAATGTGCAGCTGTGTTGAGTTATTGAAAACACTGAGGAAAACATCATTAGCAGCAACATCCTTCTAAGATATTGTAGTTTCAGCTCCTGTCTAGGCACTTTTACCTCAGGACAGAGCTCTGTCATGGGCTAGAATGTATGGTTTCATTCCGACTCCCACCTTGTTCATGCTTATGTCACAGCTGTTGGCTTGCACTATATTAGTAGCTTCATGCATATGCATGGTACCACTAGGCTGTATACTCCTTTCCTTTCCTCTCATTGTCCACAGGTGATAATTAATGGTATTTTTTGCTCTCTCTCTCTCTCTCTCCCTTGCCCACCATGTCCCACAGGTGTTAATGATTTATTTCTCCCCATACTATTGTCCCATAGCAGGGAAGCATAATTAAGCCAAATTCAGAGAAGCTCGTTCCCAATCTGTGACTCATTTAAAGTTCATAGCTTTTTTTTCCTTCCAAAATGGAAGGGAGGGCTGAGTGTCTATTTAGGCTGGTTGACTTAGTAAGATATTAAATCCTCCTTTAGAGTTCTGTTTAGATATATTTGAAATTCTCTGACGTGAATATTTGCACGTTCTCTTTGAATTAATTTTCTCCCAGGTACTTTATTCGTTCCTATGTTGTGTTTTCTGGCATGTTTTCCTCCATGGGAAGTTGGTTGTAGTGTTAGTCAGGTTAGGTGCTCTTAGTGCTTCCTTCTGTGTCCTTTCACCCTGTAAGTTTGTAGATTCACCCCTCCCACCTTACAATGTTCTAGAGCAGCAATTAAGTTTACCATGGATTACAGTTACTGTGTTTCTTTTAGATGAACTTTCTCCTGTTCTACTTCCACCTTGTTGAAAATGCTGTCTTGGCGTTTTTACATGGTACTCATTTGTTTCTCAGATGTGAAGGCATCTGCAATATCCACAGCTGTAAAACCCTAGGAGAGCTGCATTCATGATTTAGTGAAGGGAAGCAATGATAAACAGCTTCCAAACATTTCATAATTAGTAAACAATGGCATAGCCTGTTCTTGTCTCAGAAGTAGGACAAAACCAAATGAACTCTCTTTTTTGGAAGAGATCTGCGCTCCAGGGTTAATCTCAGGAAAAGGCAGTCTGCCATGTTCCATGGTAGAAGATGCTAAGTGGTGTCATAAGCACAGGAGAGAGCAAGACAAGGCAGTGAGAAATGGGGACGAAGGTCTGAATTTTGCTTCTCGTGATCTCTCTTGATGTAGAACAGAGTCAAAGGCCTAAGGTGACTGGGACTTGTTTATGACTTAAAACTAGGTGGTATGAATTTCCTCCTCAAATGTCATTATCTAGACTTATCAACAACGTAATTGAAATTAAACATTACAAACGCTGTAACTACAATTCAGTTATAGGCAATGCCTGCTCAGCACGTGGTTCTTAGGCAACGTCCTGTAAACATTCACCATGGTGGTGGTTCTTAGAGGCAGAGCAGGTCTGAGCAGCACTGAACGGCAAGGGATGGGATTTAGCAGTGGATTTAGGTCACTTCCAGTCCTGTGCTCCTGTGCCTGGAATTACCAGCTTTAAACATTATGGATGGCGAAATAACCTGGACAATACAAGCACCTTTATGCTGTGTGTATGTATACCAACACTACATATGGCAGGAGTGGGAAGAGCAGTATAGGAGCAATGAAGAAATTTTAAATAGTTTCTAATCAATCCAGCGTGTTTTACCTCACAAGTAACATGCTAAATTTGCTTAAAAAAAATAGAATTTTGGTTGTAGTTTCCTCAAATGTTTTACTTACTGAGTTATGAATGTCTGTCCAGCCACACCACCTTTCAAAGGTGATTCATTTTCTGTAATAGTAGTTTCTGGCATTCTGGTTTTTTTAGTGGTTCTGCCTAACAGCTGTTCTTTTAAGCAAATAAAGGACAAAAATGAATGCTTATGCCTTAAAATTGTAGGGANAAAAAAAAAAAAAAGCAAAAGGATATCTTCATGCTGTCAAGCAAAAGAGATAGGTAACCGTGCGGTGTGGGATGCGGTTTGCGGCCGGGCCGTTTGCCTTGCGCTCCTCGAACGCCTCGGCCTGACGGGCTCAGTCCCTTCACCTGGGCGGAGGGGAACGAGGCCCGGACCTGCCCAGAGCACCGTTTGGGAGGGATTTCTCGGCGAGAGCCGGCTGCCGCACCCCGACACGGGGCCTCCCAGGGGCCGGGGAGGAGGCGGCACACCGTAAGGAGGCCGCCATTCCCGCCGCCATCTCAGGCGGCGGCCACCGGCCCAGCGGCGCCCGTTGCTACGCAACAGCGCGAGCTGGGAGCAGGCCCGGGCCTGCCGCCCTGCGCATGCGCCAGCAGCTTCCTTCCGGCCCTAAGATGGCGGCGGCCTGCGGCGTGAGCGTCAGTCGCTCGGGAGCCCCGGCCCGCGCGGAGCAGGTGACGGCCCCGGCAGCGCCCGGCTCTTCCTGCTCGCAGGGGATCGGCTCCCCGCTTTGTCGCTGCCCTCTGCGTGCTGGGGCAGAGTCTCTGAGGCTCGCTCCGATGGTGTTGTCGCGCCCAGCGGCGGCGGCGCGGCCTGTCAGGTGCTGCGGCGGTGCGCGCCGCCCCGGGCGGCGGGCCCGAGCGGCAGGCGGGTTAGCGTGGCCCTGGCTGGTGTCGTGGGCTCCCGCGGCAGTTGTTGGTGCCTGCTTCGTGCGTGGCCGGTACTTTTTTAAAGAAGCGGATGAGCTGTTAGGATGGTGTCGTGTTCCTTGCAGTTTCTCCTTACATAACGTTTGCTCTCTTCAGCTTTAGGACGTATCTGAAAATCCTGGAGGTGCTGTCGGGCCCTTGCACGCAGGTGAGCATTAAAAACTTAAGCGGCAACTGGGGCAGTTAAAAAAAAACTATGTGCTGTTTCTGATAACGAACATTTTTTGGGGGAGAGAAGTGGTTGTGTTGCCTTGTGTAAAATAAACTAAGCTCGTTGGCTGTGTCTGGGAGACTCACCCTTGTGGGGGGACTGTTGTTAAAGTGGAGAAGGGCTAACCTGCAAATTCTGTGGCTGAACGTGAAAACTCAGCGCTCAGGCTTCTGGTGTGCAAAACAGCTTGATTAGAGATGTGCTAAAATATACATTGCAAAAAATATTTTTAAAAAACAGAAACGTAAGCTGTTTTGTAGGGCCTGCTGCAGCACAAATAAGACGTATGCCTGATTTTTGAATAGAGAATGTTTATTTTAATGTTGATGGAATTGTCAGTGGTGTAAATATGTTTTTAAATGCTTATGAAAACCTTAAATTTTGTTTAATCTGTCAGCTCTGTGTAACCTTGTCCTACAGTGTATGCAACTTGTTTGTTTCCTTCAGAATTCCTTCAGAATGCCCAACTCCAACGCTAAGGTTCGTCGTAGCCACCAGGCTGGTCAGGAGGCCAGCAGGCGAGAGTTGGTTTCCAGATCTTTGCAGAGTGCTGAGCATTGCCTGGAGGACCAGGATTATGGAACTGCATATGCTCACTATCTCCTGGTACTAAATCTAGCTCCTGAGTTAAAAACCAGTGTGAAAGTAAGTGCTCTTTGATTATCTCTTGAGGTTGAGTGACATGTTCTGTGCCTGTGTTTATTTCCGTATGCAGCTGATCTTCATAGTCAGCCTTCAAAATAAAAGCAGAAAACAGTAGTAGTAGAGACAGCAGCCTGACTAATGCGTTGCGTGTGTCTGTGGGAAGGAAATCGATACACTTTTGGTGCTGCATGTGTTGAGTAAGTTCAATAGAAATAGGTTCATGTTAATATTAGCTTTAGTATAGAATACCATGCATTAATATATATGTAGGCAGTCAGTATCCACTACCAGGTGGTGATATCCTGAGAGCTTATTTCTGTTCGTTCAGTTGAGCTGACTAACTTGGGAGAATAGTGAGCATGCTATTACTCAGGGGAAAGTACTGTGTTCCAGTGCATATAAGGACAACTCTGTAGATGTTTGCGAGTCTCAGTTCTCTGTTTCTGGTAAATATTTGCAACTCAGTACTGTATGTTTTATTTTCTAGGAGACATTTCAGTTTACTCTCTTTAAATGGGCAGAAGAGCTGGATTCTCTAGCACGAATTCAAGATCTCTTCAACTGTTATGAACAGGCACTTGAACTGTATCCAAATGATGAAGTGATATGTAACAGTATGGGAGAGCATCTTTTCAGGTTTGTAGTAATCCATATTGAGTTTTTGTAAGGTTTATTTTTTAGTATCGTATGTTATTAATACTCAGTTCAGTAGAGCACATAAAGTGTGCTTAAAAGGAATAAATGCAAGCTTATGCTTAATTTTATATAGGGTGTGAAGCTGAATATCGTGTGCTTGTTGACTTAGAAAGCTGGTTAGCCAATGCTAAAGTAACATTATTAGATAGCCACAGCAAAAATTCGTGTATATCAGCACTTCTGCAGAAGTAAAAACTTAAAGCATTACCCTCAAGTATTTTTAATAAATCTATAAAATAATTGCTAAACAAAAGACCATAATTGTTCAGATTCACTGCGTTAACTATTGTTGTAGTTAAAGTAAAATTTTTAAAGTTCACCTTCCTTTTTTTTTCCCTCTTAGATCTTTTAGCAATACAGCTTTTGCATTCTCTTTAGATTCTGGTCTTCCTTGAGGTCACATAGAACAGACCTTTCAAATGGGGAAACTGGCCATGTATACTGTGTAGGACTAATTTTTCTTACAGTTCAAGCTTATGCTATTATTTAGTACCAAAAACTAGTATTTTACTGCTTTCTCCAAAGCTTGCAACACATGATGCTTGCCATTCCTCTGAATTTTAAGGTCTTCCAAAACTGAATTTTAAGATGGAAGTCATAGGTCCCAAATGGAAGCCGTTTTGGGGTAGGGGTGTATTTTGACTGTTTTGTGTGCTTGTGTTAAGGAGCAACTCATCCCACATTGCAAGGAGAATGTGTACTTTAACTTATACTTTACTTATACTTTACTCTCGTAGCTCAACTTTTCAGTTGTCTGAGAATATGCTAAAAAGTTCAGTTCCCAATTCAATTTCAAAATTGCCACTTAATGGAAGCACTGGCAACTCAAAATTTGTTTCATGGTATATTCAAGTTAAATATGGTAAGATGATTTTGGATTTTGTAGCATTCTCTTGCAACTTGAAAATCTGAGACTGTAAATTTGCTGTTGTAATATGGTTACGGCAAGTTCTTGTAGAAACTTGTTCCAGTTTGTAAAATGATTTGCCATAGCAGATGAAGGCTATAGGACACAGTGGCCTTTTTGACTACCTTTGCATTTTGAAGTGTTTTGTTGTAGAGTTCTAAACAATTCTCTTTTTTATAAGCTAGTATCAGTGTTTTTAAAGGGATTCTTTCTAACTGATGCAGAATATTTGTTGCCTTTCATCTGATAACTTCTTTCTATGGATTTACAAATATTTACAGATGCCTTGCAACTGAATGTTTGCTTTATTTATTTGTTGTTCTTACTATTAGAATGGGCTTTAGAGATGAAGCAGCTGGGTATTTTCACAAAGCAGTGAAGCTTAACCCAGATTTTGCTGATGCCAAGGAGAATTTTTACCGTGTTGCAAATTGGCTTGTGGAACGTTGGCACTTCATCATGCTCAATGATGCCAAGAGGAATCTTACTTACCTGAAAGCAATAGAGAATGCTGTCCGCTCGGGGTGTAAGTCTGTCCTTGATATTGGAACAGGAACAGGAATATTGAGGTGTGTCAAGCACATGTTTAATGTCAATTATTAGAAACATTTGTCATCTAACAGAATGTTAGTGCTACTGAAAAAATTATTTTACTTTTGTGTCTTGTTGAGACAATTTAAGAAAGCAAACAAAACTTTCAGAAGCCAGTGAGTCTTGAGTTTACTGTCCTATTCCAACTGTATTTGTGGAACCAATTTTCATTTTATTGTAGGCTTTCTTTTTATGTACTTTTTTATGCTGTATAAATTGGAGAATTCTTATTGCGTTTGTTGTTGTAATGTCAAGTATTCTGTCCTAAACTTATGTGTAGTTTTTAGTAATCACTTCATTTAGGCAGAAAAAAGTTACTTAATGAAAAAGCTGCACTGTAAAAAGTGGGATTAGTATAGCTGCGGAGTATCCTGCTATCCATATTGGTCATAGCATGTCAACAGAATGTCAGCTTGTGTGGTATTGATGTTCATACAAGGAACTAGTTCACTTAATGAAAATTGTTAGCCAGTTTCTAAGAAATACAAAGCAGATGCATAAATGGAACTTCAAAAGACTCAATGACATGTCATACTTCACCTAAAATGATTTAAATTGAAGGGAAGAGCCTCTGATTCTTGTTTTTCAGCATGTTTGCAAAGAAGGCAGGAGCATCTCATGTCTTTGCCTGTGAATTGTCAAAAACCATGTATGAACTTGCCTGTGATGTGGTGGCAGCAAATAACATGGAGAGAGAAATCAAACTTTTGCATTTGAAGTCCCTTGATATAGAAATTCCAAAGCACGTACCTGAAAGGTGAGTTGTTACACTCTATTGTGATAATATTTTAAGATTTCTCCTAAAGATATACTTTGACCTAAACAGGAAATAACTTTGCCTGTGTTACTTAACTGCAATTAATGTGAAAAGTTTCTAAGTTTTCATAGAGCAATACAGAAATGATGTTTTTGAGATCATATTAAGTTCTACAGTAAATGTTACAACTTACGGAGGTTAGCTTTGGGGCACATGCAATTACATTGTCGTAATAGGAGAAATGAAATTAGATTACTACAGTGTGAAAGCTCACAGTTAACTTGTGGCTCATTTCTACAGCTGGTGAGTAGGATGGAGATTTATAATAACTGTGAAGGAAGGCTCTTTCTGGGAGGTATTACATGCCTGCAATTCCATGTGAACTAATGTGTTTGGCAGAGAGATCAGAAATGCAGATTGTCTGCCTCTTAGTATCAAGGAGAGAAGGGAAACTTCCTTCCCCCACCTCTTGTCACATCAGAAAGGGATACTGTTTGGAGAGCCGAGAAGAAAATGCCACGTGGTGCATGCAGGCCTCCAGTGGTTTGTTTGTGGACGGTTGGTGGTGAATGGGCTGACTAACTGAACATCAGCACCCTGCTATGTGGAGATCCAAAGGGCATTGAGAATAGTTTTAGGTGGAGTAAAATTCAGTAGAAGAGTAGTGTTGCAACCTTTCTTTTGAGAATAGGTTTTTATGCTGAGCATTACTTTTGTATACATATGTCTGTCCACTGTCTCCATAGTAGATATCCATGTGTGTTGGAAAAGTAGCTTATTTTTTCAATATTAAGTAATGTCTTCTAAAGCAAAATAAAAGCTACTGGGACAAGTTGGCAGCTTTGAATTCATTTTGACAAATCAAAATTTGATCCATAATTACAGCTTTCACTATATGTGATTCAGGCTTTTTAGGCTACCCTACTCCTTTTTGCTCACTATCTCATTCAAAAAGGGATTCTTTAGGAAGATCTGCAATGTTCTTAGCAGGTAGAGACCTGAGGGAGTTCTGTTTGTGTTGGTATACACAAAGTGCTGGTATATCACTTCTTCAGCTCACCACAACTAGAGATGTAGATCAAACATCTAGGAAGGAAGTTACACTTCACTAACACTTATTCATGTGTCTGTGGTGATGATGGTACAGACTCCGTAATATGAAACAGCAAAGCTGCTGTGGTTAAGCATGTTGGTCGAGCTTTGTCTAACTTGGTCAGCTGAGCTGTAGTACTGACCACATGCATCCTCTTAGTGTCTGTGATGAGTTACTGGGTGTCACCTGTCAGGAATAAATTGTTACTGTTCTGGAAAAGCCTCATCTTATGCTGCATACTTAGTGAATGCATTACTAGGCATCCATTAGTCTGTTTAGTATTTTTTTTGCACTTCAATTAAAGAATATTAAAAACCTGTAACACATGTACACATGCTTGGACACTCTTGCACAAAATACATGCTCTGAAGTATTACTGGTGATGTCTCAGGCTGAAATAACTTCCTTTTTGGGTCAGATTATTTCCACACAATTTATTTTTTAATACTGACCAGGAAGCTTTATGGTAAGTTCCTGCTTAGTATTTATCTCTTAAATACATCTTGAATAATTTGTTAGAAGAATTTAGTTGCCAATCTGTACTGAAACATCAGAACACTGATGAAAGTTGTGCTTTGATCTCACATTGGAGTAGGCTTTCTGCTGTTATTTTTCTTCAGAAGAATGACTGTTAAGAGACATGCATACTATTTCATGCTGTCTTTTTTTCCTTATCAAGAGTTTCCTTAGTTGTCACAGAAACTGTTGATGCTGGTTTATTTGGAGAAGGGATAGTGGAGAGCTTGATACATGCTTGGGAACATCTACTTTTGCAGCCAAAGGTAGGTGATGTAGGTAGGTGTGGATGTGATTTGTGTTTGTGTTAAGTATATTTAAAATACATTTGCATTCCCACACACGTTCACTCACATGCAAATGAGGAACAACTGTTTTTTGAATATTTCATGCCTATTGATGTTTTTAAAATGAGTGGTCTAGAGCTTGGTTATATGAACTTGATTTTGGTGAAAAGTGATGAGGCAGCTCTATACAACGTTCCTGTGAGCTGCTGTCTGAGCAGGCAGGTACTTGTAATGCTTGTTTTTCTGATGCAGGCTTTGGAGAGCACATACAGAGGTAGTTCACCCCTGATCACTTTTGTTTTCCTTCTCTGAAGGGCATGTTTGTGTGTGTTGAAGATACTAATTCCCTGCAAGTCTGATTGCAACCTAGTCTTTTGATTTTAGGACATCAGCTAGCTAGCAGAAAGTCTTAATCAGGTTAAGCAGAAAGTGCTGCTATGGTAGAAAGAGTTCTCACTGTAACACTAGGGAATAGTCATGGTTCTGTAGGTATGCCATATGTTTATGCTCTTTATTTTTGCTAATTTTGAACTTTCTTGGAACATTGTAAAATTTTCTAGGTATTTTGTTTTCTTCTTCTATGTGTTTTGCCTTTTAGCTGGTGTATTTTTAACAAGGTAATATGACAAAGAATCTTACATGGTTTTACCTCTGTTAGTCCTTAGGATGTATAAGGACTTCTCTTTTTTTCTTTGGATGTTGCACTAATTCCAAATAATAAGAATTAAAAAGAAGTATTAGCTGGCTGAAAACTTACATTTTAAACTAAAACTGTGACCTCTAGTGTTACGTACAGGAATGGTACATGTGGGAAAAGTCCTCAAATGTTTCTAAATACTCTTAACAGAATATAATTTAAAACACAGATTTAGAATTATACAGAAGAGGTAGTAGACTGATAAGTAAAACTGCTGTGTGGATATATTGAAATACACAGTTAAGAAAAAAGTTTAATGATCAACAGGAATGACAAAGACTTGGAGACTTTTTTTCTAGTCACTGTGAACTTTGTGATGTTTTGACTGTAATCCTGACTTAAAGTAGTCTTTGTAGTAATGATAGAAATGGGTCTAATTGCATGTTGACACTGTCATTACAGCCAAAAAATCAAGATGTCAGTACTGAAGACTATGGCCAAGTTATTCCTGCAAGTGCTACGGTATTTGGAATGGCAGTGGAGTGCAAAGAGATACGTAGACACCACAGGTATGTTCAGACTCTAGCACAGTTTGGGCACACATTTCTGTTATTTGGGGAAATGACCACGTGACTTCTTACTGAAGACTTTTCATTGACTTTTCTCTTTATTTTTTGAATGACTGCTTATCTGTCTCACTAAGCAAATCTCTGCTGTGTACCCCTTTTCCAGGATTGTTTAGGTTTTTTTCCTTTTCTGTACATGTTAACACATACTAAAGAAATACAATTCCTTAATAGTAAAATTACTTCTCAATTTCTGTATTGGAGATTTTTGGATTAACAGTTGACCTCTGTCCTCATTGTATCTTCTTTATAATCTGCTCCATACCTCACTGCTGGATCTACTCCTTTCAGAAGATGCGGACAGGGTTTTGTAAAGCTTAAGTGTTAATAACCCAACATAGCATTATCCTTTTGAGTACGTGCCTTATGTAATTTTGAACTGACATACTATCAGGTTTCTTCACTGATACCAGCTCTGATCGTGTATCAGTTATTTTCATAGTCACTTTTATTTTCATCTTCTAAAACAGTATCTCTGTATGGAGACAGTCCCCTTAAGATGGTTGAACTTGATGTGTTTTTTTTTTTTAGGATTAATGTTTTTGCAGGTTAAAGAGAACACTAATCTACACGGGTGCTTTCATATACTGGAACAGAAAAATACCGAGGCCACATCATTTACTTGTCTAATGCAATAGACCTGGACAGTAGCCAGAAAGAGGCAGAAGTTCCTGTTGTAAATGGTCACAGAAGAACTTTCCCTTAGAAGTAATTAGTTATTCATCATTTAAAATATAAGTTTTTGCCTTGATAGATGGCAGTCGGTGTTTCTTACAAATTTGAAACAGGGTGAAACTTAGATTGTGTAATTAACAGTCCATTCTAATAGTATAATTTAAGGTCTGGTAGCTAGCAGGGTTGAAATTATTTCCACCAGTTAATCATATGCCAAGAAGAAAAAAGTCACTTTTAAGTTTTCTGTTTTCTCTAATAGGTATAACGGTCAATATTCTTGACAAGTGCTATTAAACTTTTCGTAAAACGCTTTGCTCATTCTCAAATTTAAGCTGTCCAGATTTCTTTGGGTTCTTCTGATGTACATTTCCCTGGGTGTGAAAGCATCTCTTTCCTTAAGCTTTTCATATTATCTAGTGCAGTTTTGTATTAGTTGTACAACAAGACAAAACTTTTCTTTAAGCTTTTTCTCATGTTTTTTTTTTTTTTTCCCAAATGGTTCTATAGCAGATAGATAGCCCAGATGTCTGTGAATACTTGAGATTTTTTTTTTTCTTCCTGAAGTACACTTGAGTGTATTTAATCTAGCAGCAAACACTGAACCTTTATCCAGTAGGGAATCAGCTTTCACTCTTAAGTGTTGATAATCTTGTAGTCATCTGCCTGTGTCTGACACTGATTGTTTGCTTTGTATTCTTTTGATTAGCAGTTTTGTTGTTCAGCGGTTGCGTTTCTTGTGCTCTGATTATTTTTTGCATTTTCTCCTAAAATGTACTGAAATTCTAGATGAATGATGGCAGGGGTTTTCTGGAATTCTGGTGCGGTTAAGCCAACTTGAAAAAAATTTCCCACTGGTTTACTACTTAGCTTCATTAATTAATGTTTTAATGATAATACTTCCTTAGTATAGCTAGTGCTGCTTGTACCTGTTTTTACTCTCTAAAATTGCTCTAGGGCCTAATTACTGTTTTGTGGGTTGTTTTTTTGGTTAGCTTTCATTTTCTCCTGAAATCATTGCTCTTTCTTTAAAGCAGTTGTTTCAGATCCATGTGAAATACGTTTGCTCAGAAGAACAAATGAACTGACAAATTTGTGGAAATCTAAATATATCTTTAGCAGAACTTCAGTCTTCTCACAAAACTTCTAAGATACCAGAGTTTGCTACGTACTGTTTTTCAGTTTGAGTTAGGTATCTTTTGAGAATTGTATCATGTGATAGTAAAGCAATATTCTAGGATAACATAGGGGGTTTTTTATCCTTATACTCTGCATTTAAAAGCACTCAGCCAGGCTTGGATGGACTTCTTTTTGTCAAATTACTTGAAGCTTCATTCTTCTCCCTCTTCCTCCTGCCTCCCCTTTTCCAGAGTGGGAACGCAAGAAGTTGCTGGTGTACGCTTGTCAAATTCTGTGCAGTTCTTTAGTCCAACTTATGCTTTTGCTGGTTCAGAGGAAACTGTTGAGCCTTACACCACTGAGAAGCTCAGTCGAATTCCGGGAGGTTACGTACCTCTGACAGAACCCTTTCAAGTAATGACAGTGGATTTCAACAATCTGCAGGTAATTATAAATATATATACTTTTTTCTTTACATCCTTTCAAACTATAAATAACAAGAGGCCCACATTGTATTTGTTCACCATGTTCAACTCTGCGACAGTTTGCATGTGCAAGGTTGGCAGTGCTGCCTTGAAATCCTGCACTGGTTTTTGTCTTGATTGTGTAGTGATTTCATTCATCAGATGACAGTCTTCAGGTTTTTGAAGGTAGAGTTACGTATGTGTTTGGATAAGCGTAACAGAAAAGAGAGAGAGAGATACCATATCCTATTTAACCAGCTTGATTCCAGCCTTCAGCTCCTATGATATTTGTTATACAGCTTTCTAAAATACAGTAGGATTATTTTGTGCGTTTTGCACAGAATATATGTCTATGTATATACCAAATAGACCTGAACTGTAAGGCAAGGATATCAGCTGCTCACAGCTGAGCGTGCTAAAAAGATGATGCATCTGATCTCTGGTGAGTTGTTTCTTGTTCATTGACCCGTGGTGAGGAGTTAGCGTAAAAGTGGTGAGTCAAATCTTAAAATAGATTCTGTTATATAAACAAAATTATTCTTGGCTACTGCTTGGCCAGGAATTGCGGTGTTCTGAATCAATAGCTTTTCCTAGTTGGCTTGTCTGATACCCTGAGGTTAAAAACGAAAAAAGAGAGGGCTCTTAAGAAATGCTACTGGGAAGGATCTCTGTGACCTAATGTTTGTAAGTAAGAAACTTACAGCTGAGAGATGCCTGCTCTTAAGTCTCTGATGCTGGCAGGCATGTAAAGATAATTTTAAGAGTAAAGAACTCTATAAACAGTAATTTGTAACTCCTCCTTTGAATTTTCCTGTTAAGTGCTCCAGTTGTGAAACGGTAGAGATATCATAAGTAGAGGTAAAAGGAAGAAATGAAATTAACTTATTTGGTATCATTAGTTACAATTCACTGTTAGTTTTGTCATAGGGCAAGTATGTCCATTTCAAACACTGGTAGGTTACTTTCTTCAACCTGGTGTCTTTTTTTCTTCCATGGCCAGTTATCATAGTTCAAACAGTGTGGCTTAAAAAAAAAATAAAATCAAACCTGAAACAACAAAGAAACAAAAACCCTCTGTGCTCCTATTGGAATTAAAAAAAAAACAAAAAAAAAAAAAAACAAACATACTGTACTTATCAACAGTAGCAAAATTGCCAACTAAAGATTGAAATTCAGATCTGTAATCAATTAGTAAGGTAATTTCCAAGACCAATTTTACAAATATATATTTTAAACAATGAGAAGGATGTTGTGTTTGTTCTATTTGTAGTAACTATATAGACTTAAATTGAGAGAACTGAGAAAAAGACTTAAAATGCAGTACAGTGGTGCTTCTCAAACTTAGCTACAGAATGCTTTAAAGACACCAGAAGAGATCAGAAAAGTAATTGTAACAAGTAACAAACAAGTAACAAGTCAAAATAATAACAAAGAAAAGGCTGCTGACTTGTGCTGGTTACATGTACTGCTGTTATGGCAGCAGTGCAGTCCCTCCCAGGCAGGGGAATGAGATGTGGCTGTAATTACAGGCTGCAGACATTTTTACCTGGCCGGGTACTACCTGCGTGCGGGTTTGCTGGCAGCAGATCAGAGCCGCTGGGAGTGGAAGTGATTGTTTACCTTAGCAGCCAGTAATTATAGCTGATTCTTCCTTTCAGGCCCTAAAGTAACTGAGCTACTGCCAGCAAAGCACTTTTTATTTGAAGAACAGTGAGATGTCATTGTGAATTTCATTAGCATCCTGTAATTTTGACACTTGCATTGTTCAGCCATCTCTTAATTGTGAGATGAGAGGTAGACCTTGGAGAATACAGGCCAAGAATAAAGAAGGAAAACTGAAAATGCAACTTACGAGAACTAATCATGTTTCAGGAGTGAAATCTTTGCCTTGTGCATTTTAAGATGGGAAATTAGAAAGGAAATACAAATTCATAACCTGATCTCTTTAGGGAAGATCCCAGTACATCCCAGTAGCAAAATTTTCAATTAAGTTGATGGCCAAGGTATCAAAACCCTCGAGTGTGTTTGACTTGGTGTTTTTGTAATGATTGTGCTGAACCTCTCTTTGAGTGAATTCAATGCTTGCATACGTTATTTCTAGAACTGATTAAATTTTAAACATGGGTTTTAGCCAAAGCATGTGCCTTAAGCGTTGGCTTGAATCTGGTGCAAAAGACTGTTACTTCTTATCTGGCGAGCTTTGCCAGTCTAACTCCTTTCTTTCAGTTCCCAGTTTTTAAATACCTACGTTCTTAGATGTGAGTGTGTCTGCATTCCTGGTGAATGGACACAGGTTGGTTGTGTGTGCATAATTGGACTTTGATGTGGGAACAGAGCCCCTGTGCTAATGAGCACTGGTGCTGATAATTGGTATTGTAGCAGCTTGCTAACTTCAGGTTTCTGTCAGGTGCCCTTATGGATTGGTACAGCAATTTGAGTGACTTTGTAGTGGCTACAGTGAAACCATTTTTGATGTATGGAAGGTAATGTTCTCACACTTCTACTTTCCACTTTGTTCAGGAGCTGAAGAGCCTTGCAGGTAGAAAGCCCTGGAAGCTCAGCCAGCCAGTCACTGAAGGAGGAATACTAGATGCTATTGTGGTGTGGTTTGTACTACAGCTTGATGATGAGCATGCTCTATCTACGAGTCCCAGTGAGGAAACCTGCTGGGAACAGGCAGTGTATCCTGTGCAAGGCCTTCCTGGTATGTCGTGTAGATTTTTCTTGTTGCAGTACATTGACTTGGCTTCATTTTGTTCTTGAGCTCATCAATTGGTCTGAGAGACTAAGAAATGGCAGTAATTGGATTAGAAGCTCAACAAGAGGTAGCTGTGAGGTGGTTCCTGATCAAGTTTTTGGGCTGTACCGCACAGCCACTGCAGCAGGTCTTGTTAATGGGGCTCTGCTATGAAACAAATAAGGAACCTGCTTAAGGTCTGGGAGAACAAACACTTTTTCTTTCCTCTATACAGAATCAAATGCTTTTTGGAATGCCTCCAAAAAGTGAGGCCATTGACTGGCTGTGTGTAGTCAGGATTTGACATCTGAAAGGGAGGTGAGGTAGTAGTTGTGAGCTGTTGCTGCCACAGAACCAAAACTGAACGCTCCCACTTACCTCTGACATCTGTTTTGGATTACAACTTCATTGGCCACAGCTGTTCTCCAGTGCCAGTGTCCTCTGCAGCAGCCTCTACTGTTTACCTGTTTTAACTTCCCTGTTTTGATGGACAGTAGGGGCAGCTGTGCTGTAGATTGATTCAATTAAAAGTGTAGGGGAGGGAGGGGGCTCTTCCAGCCTACATTGCTGTTGAAAGAAATGTTTGTCAAACTATTACCATTTTGTTTAGAATTTCTGGTCTGTATGAGCAAGTTTTCTCCTCTTCTGCAGACACAGAGTATCCAAAGGCTATTTTGAAATGTGTTTATTTTAGATAAAACTCTGACCTTTTTGAAACTGTAGCTATTGTTTTCAATGTAAATACAAATTCAACAAAGTATACAGGAAGTATTAAAATGTAAATATTACATATTTAACATTTTAATGCCAAAGCAATTTCTTCTTATGTGTGTTTTTAGTCAGCTTTGCTGTTGACAGGACACTTAAAGTAATATGTACTTGTCCTAGGCTTGTTTGGAGAATAAATGGATTTGCCCAGTGCGGGACAGTTTAAGGCAAATGTTAACACAGTAGCAGATTTCAGCTAGTGGCTGTATGGCTGCTGCAGCAATAGTCTTTGCTGTAAAGTAATTGTTAGGACTTTTTGTACTGTTTTTCCAAGATTATTCTGTGAAGACTGGAGATACTGTGATGATGGAAGTTTGCTGCCAAGACTGCTACTTGAAGATCCAGAAGATTTCTTTTTTAACTTCAGAGTGTGGGATGGACTGCAGTGACAGAGACGACATGCTGAGTTTGGGCAATGAGGCTGAATTATGTAATGCTCTGGCTAGTCTTCAGACAACTAGCAAACAGGATGGCAAAGGTCAAGTATGTGTGCTGGAATCCACAGAAATTGCCCTGCTGAACAATGCTCCATACCATGAATGCTTTAAAGCTGCCATGGGCAAGGTTCTGTCATCATTAAATCCAAGCAAGGACCTGCAGTCCATGGATGTTGATGGACAAGGCAGCGAGGTGAACCACCAGGAAAGCCAAAAAACGAGCTCTGTAGACATGGTTCCTGATCCTTTGTACATACTAGATGTATCTGAAGGCTTCTCCATCCTGCCAGTTATAGCTGGCACACTTGGGCCGGTTAAAGCCTACAGTTCTGTTGAGAAAGAACAGCATCAGGCAGTCCTTAATGTCATTTCAGAAGCTAACCATTTCCCTAAGGAAACTGTAGAATTTTGGCTCAGCCACTTAGAAGATGAAAATGTGGTACTGCAGAGACCCAAATCAGACAAATCATGGAGTATTATTATTTTGGATGTTATAGAGACATCTGGATTAATCCAACAGGAGGTGATGGAAAAGGCTGCAATATCCAGGTACAGTATAAACAGACAAAAGAATTTTTGGGAATCAATTTGAATTCTTTTCAGTGTTCCTTCTAGCCACAAAATTATCATGTTGTCAGCATGAAGAGTTTGTTTTCTGAACAGATTGAGTTTGTGCTTTCGGAGTAAACTTCCCAGAGTGTCTCATGTCTGACCATTGTATGCATGCATCTTTAAAAAGTGTCAAGATCTCACTTTCACAGACTGTTCTACTTTCTGTATGCAAGAGTATGATTGGGGAGATCTTGGTGCTTGGTTTGTTAGAAGCTCCCAGGATAGCCACGGTCTTGCTAATAACAGAGGTAGCAAGGTTAAAAAAGCCCAGTTATGTGATAACCAACTGCTGTTGACAGAAACTGGTACTGCTGAAAGACAGACACGTATAGGGTTAGAACAGCCAGGGAGGCACCAAAAGAGCTAGCTGTTACCTTTGGGGAAGGAACACAGAGCAAGAGAAATAGTTCTGTGACACCAGGAGATCTTTACTCTCGTGATTGCAGGATATTCCAGAGGATTTACATTCACAATTTGCCGAGTTTTTGATAAGTCCTTGTATGACTTGAGAGATGTGCTGTCAGAACAAATGGGAAATTGCTGTGACTTGTCATACACCAGCTGGTTGGCATGAACATATATCCAGGGAGGAAGAAATACCCATAGTGTGCTATTTAGCTACCCAATTCCCATGCAAAGGAGCTTGCTAGAGGAAAAGGCAATCTAAAATAATCTGCATTGAATTGGAGATGGTTGATATATACTGAATGGAAGCATCTGTAGCTAGAGACCAGGCTCAGGTCTTTTTTCAGGGGGGAAAAAAGAAATGCTGTCTCCTGTATTGCTGTTAACTTCAGTGTTTTTAAAAAACCTCCTAAACCTTTGCCCTAGCAGTAATATTTACTGGCTTGCAGGTTTATCGAGCAGTTCTGCCAGTCTTTCAGTATCACACGCTGGTGCTACAAGAAGTCCAGCTACCTTCATCTTGTGATGTGGCTGTTTTTAATACTGACACTGAGAAAAGATTGCTTAGTATTACATGAGAAATTGTTTTTTCTATATAGTAGAGCTGTCTGATTGGGTGGATCAGAGTCAAATGCTTATGAGCACTTGACTTCAGAGGAGGAACTAGCGTGCTGTTGTTAGATGTAGATGTTCTTTTATAACAGTTGAAGGATAAGCTTTAGAGGTGAAATCTCTTTCATTTTGCAGATGTTTACTTCACAGTGGAGGGAAGATATTTCCACAGTACGTGTTGGTATATGGGATGGTTGTAGAATCACAGTCTCTGTTACTGGAGAGTGCTGTTCAAGGAACAGAACCAACTCTTGGGTTAAATATAGCCCCTTTTATCAACCAGTTCAAGGTATGTAGTTGATGGATGTCTTCCAAGCACAGTTCCAAAGCATACAGCTGTACGTAATTGTTTAGTTTCAGTATAAAATGCAAGAAAACTAAAGAGCTGGAACTTCCTCATGATGTTTTGGTATTGAGAGACTTCTGTGACCAGGCAAGGGCCTTGAGATGAAGTAAAAGATTTTCTTTTCTAGAACTAGCGCGGGAAAAATTTTGTCTGAGTAACGAAACATAATGGGAATGTACAGAGGAATGACTGTGCTGCTAGGGGTTACTGTCTCCTTCATCACCTTGTGCCATGGCAATCACATTTCAAAAGGGATTCGAATGGTGCACTTAGCATTTTGTCTGTTTCTTACAGTCATTACTATAATTCCTAGAAACTTTTGCACTATAACTCTCTTGAACTTTTCACTTGTTAAAGGCTATTGCTGTCTGAAGTTATGGTCTGTACTCATAGGTACCTGTTCGTGTATATTTGGATCTCTCTACGTTACCATGTCTACCTTTGAGTGAGCCAGCAGAACTATTAAGGCTAGATCTCATGAATCCTCTACTGAACAGCACCAGCAGAGAAGTGAAGGTGAGTTCTGTGTGTATATATATAATATATATATTCAAATCTGTAGTGCATTGAACTGTCGTTCTGTAGAGCTGCTCAATTATTGCTCACCTCAGCTGAAATTTTCACTATAAAATTCACTCATCTACAGCTGTCTCTGAAATGGTTTGAAATGAGTGTAACTGGTCAAACTAATACTTTAAATATTTTTTTTAGGTACCAATTTGTAAGTCTGGCCAAGTCACTGCAATTCCCTTCTGGTATCACATACACCTAGATGAAGAGCATAGTTTGAATACATCTGATGAGTTCTCACACTGGAAACAAGCTGCAGTGGTTCTTGATAAGCCCATTCAAGTTCAGGTTGGAGATGAACTTGCGCTTGATGTTCAGCACCATAAAAGCAACATTAGCATTACAGTTAAACAGTGAAGAACACCAAGTGTAAACTGATTTTGGGTTCATTAACTATGTTCATAAACATCACTGATGGTAATTTATATTAAAGTCTAATTTTTATCTACTGATCAAAAGAGCTATTTCTTTGTTTTAAAAGAGGTGGTAGACTTCTGGGTCTGAGGGACTAAAATTTGAACTGCAAGGGTTTTTTTACCAAGCAGTAATGGGAGGTGATATCTGTACTGCATTAAAAATCCAGGTAGCTGTTGCTGCAACTGTAGAAGTGGGACAGATTCCTATCACTTCTCCATCATCTGTAATAAGAGAAAAAACATCTAAGATACCTATGCCAGAAATAAACAGTTACGATGGTGTAGTCCTTGTGTCTCAAACGTTACTCGTACTTCTCAGTCAAAAGCATCCTACTTAACTTCTGCCCTTAAGAAAGCTGATACAAATGACTACGTCAGTTACCACAGCACTTGTCATGCAGCACTACACTTGTGTATAATGGATTCCTTCTCCTAAACTTCTATCCAGGTGAAAGACTTACAAAAGCTAACTCACAGCATTGATTCTACCCCTGTAGCTATCCATGTGGGGCATCTCTGTAGCTAAGCTTCTTTACCATGTTGTTGCTGCCCCTTCTGTGTGGAGCAGCCACTTCTGCAATCTGTCCTTAGCAGAAGCCTGCAGAAAGAGGCATCCATGAACAGTTTTTCTAGAATCTCTTGCATGTAAGATCAACTAAGAATAGGTAAATGTTCAGGATTAACTTGGGGGACTGAGTACTTCAGTTGTCTCAGGCTGCAGCTGATGGATTGCAGCAATAAAGCTCCTTCTAGAAAAGTGGAGGACAGGTCTCCGAATTACTTTAAAAACAGAAGAGGTGATCAAGTCAAGTTTTTGTTAGAAGATAAAGTTAACTGGATACCATCCTTTATCAAAGGCTTACAACGCATAATAAGATGTAGTAGCACAGAGGCTCTTCAAACGTACAGTTTTTGCCCTTTTTTTTTTTTTTTTTTACCTTTTCACATACATCAAACCAGATTATTTCTAATAGGAGTTACAGTGAGCAGGGAAGGTCCCAGGCATCGCAAGCTTTTACAAGTTGTTTTTAATTACTGTTTTTAAAACATGGCTGTTAACAATAAAAAGATACTTAGAGTCAAGCATAAATAAGCTCAAGGAAGAATTCTTTCATTATCCTCCTTAAAATACTAAAAGAAATTACAAGCACGTATTATACACAAGATCCTCTTCTTCACAAAGAGGACAGCTGTCTTCATCTTTTGTTCACACTCTAAATGACAGTAACAATAAATCAAACTGAAAAAAACTGAACAGTTTAAATAAAATCTTTAATTGCTTATTTACAACAAAGGCAATGACTTGGCAGATTGAAAAGTACGATTTGCACTTTCCCCCTAGCTTCAGCTACATCAAGTACAGTCAACTATAAAATACGCAGCCTAGTGAGTAAGGCCCAATATTTACATCACACTAGTACTGCAAAATAAGCACTTAAGATGAATTTCACTGTGACAGACAGAAGTTAAACATCCTGTAAATGCAATGTAGAAAAAAAAATCTTCAGATGTCACTCAAAGTCAGTAGCGTTCTACATTTGTCAGATTGCAAACATGCAATAGTAATAAAAACCTGGTAATGGAATTAAAAAAAAGCAACTGATTTTGTCAGTTTTTCAAAATATTTTGATACAAATGTATTTTTCCTTGGTCTGAAATTTAATGCTCCAGTAACTCCAGTATTAGGCTAGCTACTTGATTTTTACCTTAGCAAAGGTCTCTTCTCAGGGGAACACACACAAATCAATTACTACATTTAAATAGGCTATACTAGAAGCATAATACAATAATCACAGACACAAATTTATGAATACAAATTACTACAGACACATTGCTAACATATCCTGCTTTAACAGCTTAAAAAAAATTTAAGTGTTAAAGAATTTATTGCAGCTAAAAATAAAGAAGTCAGTTTTGATTTCTGTTATTTCATTTTTGACATCCTTTATTCCCCCCCTCTTCACCTATGTATTTTAAGGTAGTAACGATTATTCCAGAAGGAGAGGAAAAAAGCCATCAAATATAGAAGTATTAATCCAAAACCTATCTTCTTGCCTGTCTATTCTGAATGTAAGAGATTAACAAGTTATGAGCTGCAAGAGCTATGCCAACTGCATGTTCTGGGCCTGGAATTTTGTGGTGATAAAATTCCTATAGGGAATGCTGCTTTGTTTTACTAGATTTTTTATTTATTTATTTTTTTACTGATACTTTGTAATAATTAATCTTCACTGAAGGGATTTTACTTAGCTATGCAAGAAAGGGAAGAAGATGGCATGTGCACAGAAGTTAGAGAAGTTACATTGCATCCACACACCATTCAACCCTTGGGGTATGGAAGTTACTATCATTAATAAGATAGCTAAATCCCATATAAAGAAGTTTTGCTACTGCCCTCCTTAAATTACATTCTTGAAATAAACATTTCCCGCTAACAGTAGTATTTACACTTCACATTTAGAAGAGCATAGTATTTCTTGTAGTGTTTCATCTGTATTAATAGCAATGTAAGTTTACCATACTTTTGTATAACAGATGTAGAAATGTTGAGCAGTTTAAGATTCTTAAAACTTCCACAGAAACTTTTAAGGTGTGCGTGTTTTACATTCGCAGGGTACTCAGATACTCACATCTGTTACAGACTCAGAATTAAGATGTCAGTTACAGCCATATCCTCTTCCTGCCCACACAGCAGCTACTCCAGGCTATTCAACTTCCACCGCTAATAGTGTATGGTAACGGAAAGCGTATGGCAAGCAGATAAACTTCTTGACGCATTCAAAAAATGGCAAGTCTAACTTTTATCCAAAGCTTTCTCTGATGAATTGTGCACTAATTCAGGCGATTCCTCAGTGTCTCGAATAGCAGAACTGTTATAAATACCATCAACTACAGGGACTGTCGTCGGTGTTGTGAGAGGTGTCACAGTGTGTCCAAACCCCTGGTAATGACCCATAGGTGAGGATGGCATTGAAGAAGCATCAGAAATTGGGTCCTGAGTCGATGAAGACAGTAAACTTGTATGCTCATTTTGTTCATGATCCTCAGCAAAAAACATTTTCCTTGGCTGGCCCAGAACTGTCCTTCCTAGAGTTATGTCAAACAAAAATACATTTTAACACTTAGAGCAATATATTAAGGTCTTCAAACACACAGACTCTAGAGTAGGCATGTTACATTAGAAGACTTTGTTTTAGAACAGTTCTACCTAGGCACCGTTACCTTCAGTTAGCAAAAGGATGCCTTTCCAGTAAGGAAAAGGGGAAGAGGGTGA
>WBMW01003676.1:316082-380708 GCA_013396635.1 Penelope pileata | reverse complement strand
TAACGGCTCTGCGCGCGGGCGCTGCGCAGCCAGGTCCGCGCTGGCTCTCCGACGGCTGAAGGAGGCCTCTCTTCCCCGTTTTTTTCCCTGCAAAATGCATTATTTGTAATAAGAGTTACTCAAAGAGGAGGCAGGTGACTTTCCTTGAAATTGCAGGAATGGAAGTTACAGAGACAGTTACTGTAACTTCAGTCAGACGAACCCGGTCCTGTCTAAAAGCTTCCCTAGGCGCTCTCCTGATGAGCGGTCTGGTGCCGAGAGGCGCTGGACAATTCCAAGAGTGGAGGAGGGGCTCTGACAAGAAGGCTCTAGAGGACGTCAAAATAACACAGAATCTATGTTAAATTTCAAAAATTTGCTGGAAGTATTTTTTAAAGACTCAGAAGTGCAGTGTAAAAACTGCTGAAATGCCAGTGAGCGGTCGCTGGTGCAGCGCGGGGGCTGTCGGTGAGGCTCAGCCGAACGCCCCGGGGAGGTGCTGCTGTCAGCTCTTGGAAAGAGACAACAGCAGATGTGTGTGTGAGGTGTGACCAAGACGCGTATGCTGGGAGGAGGCACACGGAGCACGAGGTACTAAGGAACAGTAACCTGGGTCTCTTTTTCTCTCCGTGTAAATTCTGGACTTTTAAAATTCCTTATTTCAGCCTTTTTCCCCCGCACTTTCTGCTATTAAGTTGCTGTTGCTGGAGACATGCATTCATGTGGCGGAGCTCCGTGCTTTTTTGAAGCGTGCAGCACTGATGCGGCACCTGGTAGTTGGTAGGCAGCAGCTTGGTCGGGGGGAGCGTTCAGTTCCTTGGCTGCTGCCTGAGCAACCATGCCCTGTCACCCCAAGGTGATAGCAACGCGGCTGGGTTCAGCCCACAAGCAGCAGCTGAACAGTGTTGTTTTAGCCAGAAACCGATAATGGGCTGCTAAGGATTCCTTCTCCATGCAAGGTCTGAGGAGGCAAAGCCAGCTAAGGGAGCAGTGATTCTCAGCACATGGGAAGTTCCTCTCCAAGTGAGAGCAAGTTCTATGGTCCTTTCTTTTCCACCTGGTTATCACCTATTTTCTGTAGCTTACTACTTCCCTTTTCTACCGTTATAGCTTTGAAAAGTGGCCTGAATTAGTTATCGCAGCAGCAGCCCTGACTGTATTAACTAAAAAATCTGATGCTCCAATTGCCATTTCTAAATATTTCAACCAGTCAGTGAATTAGCTGCAAATTTAGTTCTGGTTTTAAAGGATAAAAAACATTTTATGGGAACTGAAAGGTCATCCCTGTGTTACAGAGAAAATAAAGTGGAATTTGTGTAAAGTTACAGCAGACTCGTGAACAGAAACTTGTTCACGGATAGCGGCACTAGATAACAGTACTTCCCATATTGTTTTGAGCTGAAATACTACATTTCTGGATTGTATTACCAAGTTAGTGCTGAGGTGCCTGTTCTGCTTGCCTTTGGTCTCAGTACAGAACAAACTCTTGTCAAGGTGATACAAGTATGTCAATTAGAAGATAATCTGCTCGGTCATCCTGAGTAAGCATCGAAATAGAAATATTTTTCTTAAACATGTTACAGACATAAAACCAAATATTTCCAACTTTTCCAGAAAAGCAGACAACACAAGTACTGAAATACTAAAAAATAAATACAATAACTTATCTATCATTAATATTTTCAAAATGGAAGAAAAATGATCAATGGATGAACACATTGTTTACAAAACACTTAGAATTTTTTCAAATTTCCCCAGTAATTTGGTTCACTGAAGGCCAAGTACTGTTGATTGTCATCGTTGTCATTTTTGGTGGTGGTGTTGTTACGTTGTTTTGTTTTTAACTTCCCTAAGAATATTAGGCTGAGAGCTGGCCTCTTAGTATGTTCTTGATAGAAGTTGCTGTATTGTTTTTAGTACTCAGGGTTTCTGCAGCACTAGCTGGCCTAGAAAATCCTTGGGGAGAATTTAAACGCTTAGTGGATCTGAAATCATCGCTTTGAACTTATCCAATCTTTTTGTATTTACTAGTATTTTGCATGCTTGTCTCAGGTTCCAAAGTAGACATCTTTACCAGAACAAGTCAGATCTCTTTATAGTCAGATTTTTTAGAAAGCAAAGTTTAACACAATTGTGTCATGTATTTTCTGGCCTGACCTGCCCCTCCAGTGAACTCCAAAATGCATCCGTTTTAAGTTTTGTGAAAACGGGTCAAGGGGAAACAGTCAAACTAATGATTACCTTTAACATTTTGTAATATTTTTAAATTTCCTAGTTGCATAACGTATTTTAAAATATTTTGTAGGGGACATTAGAGTTAGACATTAGGCAGAAATTCTTTACTCAGTGGGTGGTGAGGCACAGGAACAGGTTGCCCAGAGGAGCTGTGGATGCCCCATCCCTGGAGGTGTTCGAGGCCAGGTTGGATGGGGCCCTGGGCAGCCTGATCTGGTGGGTGGTGACCCTGCTCATGGCAGGGAGTTGAAACTGGATGAGCTTTAAGGTCCCTTCCAACCTAAGCTGTTCTATGATTCTGTGACCTGTACCCAGAAGGAAAGGAGTCTTGCTGCACACATGCTGCTTATCACAAGCAGGTCAGTCATTGTAGGTTAGTTTCAATTAATGTTACATTAGAAGAACACTGGACTGGAGAAACTAATGAATATTTTCAGCCTTCCTGTCTTGATTTCTTGTGATGCCCCATGGGTTCGATACAGTAGTCTGAATCTATGCAAGAAACGTAAAGAGGTTATGAAGTTGGATACCGTTCTCTGGTGGTAGCTGTTACATAATGCCATGCTGTAAATACGTTAAGTGTATTTTCCTAGAAAAATGTTAAATAAATGTATTTCTGCAAGTAGATTGTCTTTCATGGTTTTAGAAAGTTTTTGTGCAAAGTAAATCAGAAGTAGCTAGCTTTTTTTTTTAATCATAAATCTGAGATTTATGGTATTTTAACACTCTACAGGGAAAACAGTTTCTCTGCCAATTCAGGTCAAAATAAATGAGTGAGTAGTGCTCAAACGACTTTGAAGATACCAGAACTTTTATTAGGACATGTAAATAGGAATGTCTTTCACAGCAGAAGTGAAACAACCATTCTGTTCTGCTTAGCTAGAATATTGTGACAAAAATAAAGGGTACCCACTGAGAAGCAATTATAATGGTCCGAGGTTAAGGAAAGGAAAGACTAAAATACTTGCGTTTAGTAAAATGAGTAAACATTTGCCACAAAGGCAAAAATTGTATTCCATAATTTTTGATGTGGATAACGCAAGCATGCTGAAACAGCAGCAAGGGGAATTAGGATATTTAAGCACTGGAACAGGTGAATTTCTGTGATCTCTGCTATTGATGGTTGTTAATGGAAATCTCCTTTCACTTCATGTCTCAGAAATGATTCTGGATTTTGATCAGAAAGAGGAACTGTTCTGATCCATGAGGTTCTATTCTTGTGTTGTGATTCTAGGCAATACTTTTTCCATTATAGTCTCTTCACAGAACTGAGGACGTTCCGTCTTTGTTGTGCTAGGCTTCCATTGTCAAGAACCAATTCTGCTTCTGAAATAACTTCATAGACCAAAGTGATTTGGAATCAGAAGTGAATATGAGTTAATAATACGGCCCTCAAAATGTAGCATTATGGTGAGGTGATAGTTGTCTCTTGGTTTTGTTTCAGCGACACAGGAAATACAAACTATATGAATTCATATCCTCAGACATTAATTTATGATTTTTCTAAGTACTGTGCATTGAAAAAGTCCTAACTGACACATAAGAGAAGGAATCCCTTTCCCAAGTGTTGTATAAGTGAACTAGCACCAGTTTGGGAGTAGTGCTGTCTCCAGAATACACACAAACCCCCTTGTTTTCAGCAAGAGGTTACATGTGAAATACTGCCAAAAAAACAATTGTCAGAATTCATCTTCACTAATTATTAAGGCTTTTAATATTAGAGAAAGGAGCAACAAAGCTACCCTCCAGAGCTTGGAGATAACAGCTGTACTCGTATCACTCTCTGCTACTGGAAAGACCAGTGTGTGTTACTGTTGATGTCAATCATTATGTACATTCTGCTCTCATGAATTTCAAATTTATTTAAGAGAGAGTTATGTCAAAACATAATAAACTAGGATTATTCCTTAGTAAATAGAAACCTGTAAATAATTTACTAAATTAAAATAGTAAAGAAAATAGACTTTTTTATAATTGCAGTTGGAAAACTGTGGCATATTTTATTCATGAATTATATTTTTATTTATATGCCATTAGTTTCATAGGTTTCCTCATTTTGCTTTCTTTCTTTGTATTATACGAGTGTGGACCCTCAGTGATAACCAGGCTGTCTGTCCTGGCTGCTCAGAATTTCACCATGGAGTGAACAGGATTAAACGCAAATTCTCACAAGGTCAAACTCACGGATTTCCCCTGGTGTGCTGTGGTAGCATTACTGCCAGCCTTTTGAGGCGTACACCTAATAGAGCACCGCTGATTAGTTTACACTCCGCTCTGGTGCTTACTTACACCAGCAACATTACTAATGCATTGTTATTAAAACTTAGAGTTAAAAACTGAATGTAGTTTCTTGATTGTTACCAGTAGTAGACTTTTTTCTTTCCGCAATCAATTTTCTGTCACATTTCTATCACAGAGCTGTCATCAGTTCTTGATATTCCTTACGGAAATGCTGCCATCACATTCTGATTACTTCCTTGCTTCTTCTTTTGTGGATGATCACTGAAGGGAATGGCTGTTGTTCAGCTCCAGAAGCGTTCATAACCATCATCTTGGGTGATAATTAAGATGTGGCTTCTTTGTTTTCAAGATTACATAGATTTTCTTTCTTTTTTCTTTTTTTTTTTTTTTTTTTTTTTTTTTTTTTTTTAAGAATAAATATGTTTTTGTTTTTTTTTTTTTTTTTTTTTTTTTTTTTTTTTTTTTATGTTAACTACCTGGGGACTTGTTAGCTACTTATTATTGCTGGACTGTTTGGCATTTTAAAGCATCAGCTTGTTTCAGTGAGTGGATGTGTATTTGCTTAGGAAAGTTCTGGCAGAGCTTTATTCATTTATGTAGGATGTCTCAAAATACATTAAGCAACATAACCAGCAGGGGCTGGGTAAAAGGAAGTGGTGAACATGAAATAATCAAGTGTAAATAACCCTCGTACACAAGTCCTCAGGAGGGCACATCTATCATTCCTGTGATTTGTTAAGATGTAGAAGGAATGCATGCCATGTGTTTGGAAATTCAGCAAGGTGATTAGGAAGTCTTCTTTCCACTTGGTTCTGAAAGGAACGATATTCCAGTCCTGTCAAATTCTGTAACAAAAAAGCTTTCCAAAATGTTACCAGTAAAGAACACATAACATTCAGATTTAGTTTAAACTAATCCAATATATTTATTGGTTACAAGTCCACACTTCAGATGAAGGACAAATTAAAGTTCACAGATTTTTGGGATGCTTTCTGTAACAAAGAGGGCTGTTTGGTATGGTTTGTTAGGGAAGGACTTTTTAGAATTGCGGTTGACTGAATAACGGAACAGATAGCCCAGAAAGATTGTGGAGCCTCCATCCTTAGAGAACATCAGCAGCTGCCCAGACATGCTTGAGCACGGAGGTTGGATAAGGTGACTTCCAGAGTTCCCTTCCAACCCCACCATTGTGTGATCAGGGCACCCAGAGGGATAAAATCTGTGCCAGAATAGTATGGAAGGAGAGATGGAAAAGGTGCTTCTCAACACCTTCTCTACAATAGAATTTTTCAACTCTGACAAAGATCATAAAAACAAATCACTCTCATACTTCATAGTACGTGAAAAAAGGAAACTGTCATGTGGAAAAAGTATAGAATCAACCATAACTTTTTTCATTAAGCATAGAAATGTATTAATTTATAGAAAATAGCATATCCTGCAGGTCTTTTCTCCTTTACCTATTATGTTCCTTTCTGTTGAGAAGCTAGTAGATTTTTACCTAGAACTCCCTTTGTTACTGTTGACTTTTTGTTTATGACAAGGTTTCCCAAACTCTGATATTTAAGTTATTCCGATAAATGATCTAGCCTAGGAGAGAGGCAGGCTCAGGTGTAGCTCCGGTGGTACCAGCCCTTACAGCCACTGTTAATACCAATTCAGAAAATAAATTTGTTAATTGTGAAGAATCCTCTGTCATCTCTTACCTTGTAACTGCAGCATTAAAACACAGTATACATACCCATTTGGAATGGAGTTTCTACTTCTAGAACATCTCTCTTCATTCACTCCTCTTTGCATGAGAGAGTATGTGGAACCTGTGTATGTTCCTCAGCAGTACATAGAGGGATGAACTTTCCTTTTCATCTAGTCTTGATCTCAACCACACTGAGACTTTAGCATTGCCAGTAACATACGTTGAATGTGAGTCAGGCAGCAGAAGGCCTTGAAGCTAAGCTGAAAACTAGGGATCCTCTTAACTGAGTTCTGATTTTTGAGACTTTGGAAAATGTATTGTCTGTCCAGACATATTGTTTGGAAAACACCTTGTCTGAAATCCATGAAGAGTAGTAGTAGAAAATGTTTCCCCCATACTAATATAATTTTAAACCTTTTGACCATGAGCAAAATAGCAAAAATATATCGGGCAATAAAATTACCCAAGAACAACTGAAACTGATTCAAGAAGGGGAAATAAATATATGAAGCTAAATATGAGGAAAGAGCAGTAAGGAAAGGTCAGCTCCACTATCACCTTCATCTGTCCTTCACAATATCAGCTTCTGCTGCAAAATTCTGCGTCCATCTGACTCATACTGGCTTAAGAGAGAACTGCTGCAACAGGAAGCAGATGCTCAGCAGGCAAATGGTAATTCAGCCTATACAACCTTTCAGGGATATCATACTCCATTTAAAGTTCTGTTCCTTTAAGAGACAAATGTTGTCTGGTATTTCCTACTGAGAAGACAGGCATTATAAATATGATAATATCCTAGTGATCAGAGAGTGAGAAATACGCTGAAAGATTTTGCAGCTGTACAAAACTGAACACACCTGGGAAAGAATATCTTCAAGCTTTTCCCTACAAATGTCCCATA
Organism: Penelope pileata; assembly: GCA_013396635.1. NCBI lineage: Eukaryota > Metazoa > Chordata > Aves > Galliformes > Cracidae > Penelope > Penelope pileata. The sequence goes on along the minus strand of WBMW01003676.1, from coordinate 373,656 downwards.
GGAAAATAGCAATCATTCACAGACATCCATATAAGAAGTCAGTTAATAACTCTCTAAATGGGGCTGTTACAAAATACTGTTTTAATTTGCTTATCTTGTTTCTGCTTTATTTTGATTGTTTCCTGCTTCAACAGACAGCTGTCTAATTGTACTATATACTTAACCGGCAAAAAAAAATATCCAAAATAACTGGCAAAAAAAAATATCCCAAACCACCCAACATTAAAACACTGTATGAGGTTTATTTTTGATGACTACATTTTTAGCTGTATTAACTAGGTTAACTAGTCATTTGTATAGCCCTTTAATCACATTACCCAAGTAAAGTTTCTCAGATGAAAATGAAGTAAAAACATATTTTTTTTCCAACTGGAAAATGAAAATGAAAGGACAAACCGCACTACTCTTCATTGTATGTTCTGACTAAGAATAGCTAAAATGATACATATTCAGAAATATGTTTTTGCTTAAAAGTTATACAGGAGCAATTTTAAAATCTTTCATGTTCCTGAATTATCTGTTTTATTATCTGACATTTCCTTCCAAAATCCCAACTTCATTCTTTGTTGTTCCATAAAGCAAAAAGGAAAGTGCATGCCCTGAAGGATACCTGAGGAATATTTATGCAGACGCTACTGAGGTAGACTGACCACCGCAGAGTAGTGTGAATAACCACTAGGTTGTGCTGTCGGTCTTATATTGAAGCCTCTGTATTTAACAGACTGAACTTGTGAAATTATCAACAGTGATGTAAACATTAAACCCTAGTATTCTCATTTGGAGATCTCAGAATGAAAGTACAAAATGTGTTTTTGTAAGGAAAGGAATGTGGTATTTGAATAATAGCAATTTTTTCCTATCGTCCTTTGCAATCATACATGAAGCAAGTGTTTACCAAAGGAGGAATGAAGTTCTAGTCTGGGAGCCAGAAATTCTTAATTACTTAATAATTATAAATCATAATGAACTTCAGTATTATGCAGATATTACAATTATTTCTGAGCAATTGATTCTAATCTAGGATGAGACCCAGAAAAGGATTTAAACACTTGATGTTCAAGCCAGGTAGAATTTAGATGCCCTGTGTAAGAATTGCAGTCTTCAAAGCATTTACACGTTTGCCATGTAATGCTCGAGGTACCTACATTTCATTGGAATCTCAAGCATTTTTTATTATGAGATGCTTAATAAAGCAGCACACCAGCGGTGCTTTTTCAGTCTCTCAAAGGTACTTAAGCCTTCATAGGACTGAGCAGGCTCGTAACTAACTCAGGCTAATGTGCAGTAGGTGTCCAGAAATGAAGTATTCCTCTGTATGTCTCCCTGGAGAGGTCACTCCAGTAGGTGAGCTCTGAAAATGCCGGCTAGGCCAGGACCCTGCAGCAACAGCTGGCCCCAGACTGGAAAAATCTGCTTCCCTTCAGATGGGAACTCAGTGCTTAGAACGAACAGAAATGTGGATGAGATCCAGGTCCAATCTCCTTCTCTGTCTGAAAGGAATCAGCCCTTCCTTTGGAGTATGCCAGCAGGCCGCAGACCTTTTAGAATGTAGGAAAGATTCTCCGGTCTTTGGTTTCGTTTTCCAAAGAATATATTCACTGTTCACTATCATCGTTTTAAGTCTTGCAGTTATGATGCACTGGTGAGAAAGACTAACGTCTTTTTTTTTTTTTTTTTAACAGAAACTAGAGAAATAATCAGTCCTGGATAAGTACAAAAACAGTTGTAGGAGATGGGACTAGAACTCAGGATAGTGTGTTCTTCAGTGAGTGCCTGCTTACATTAGTTGGCTCACTATACATGATGATTTTTGTGCATGTACCAAATGAGCACACTGTCCTGCACGCACTGTAAAAAGATCCTCAGTAGAGGATTCTGGATTCAGTTATGCAGGCCAGGAAGATGAAGATCAGATGTTGTGATACTTAGGAGTGCAGTGCTTTGTCTTTTCCTAGATCTGTCCTAGATTCAGCAATAGGACTCTGTAAGATAAGATAGAACAAAAAGAATCTGTCTCTTCCCTTCTTTCTTGCTTTCTTTGCTTTCTTTCTCTGTTTCTCTCCACACTTGCGTTGACCACAGATAAGAAACATATTCAAAGCCTGATCTTTTTCTTCATAAGTCAAAGGGAAAAATTCTTATGATGATTAGATATTAGCTATTAATGGAGTACAAAAATGTCTATCAATAGCCATAAAAATGCATAAAACTAAAACCTGTCTAAAGCAGCAGTGTTGTTTAAATATGATAATATTAGAGGCTTTATGGATGCATGTAATGAATTGCTTATTTTCTGCTGCAGCTTAGAGAAATCCCTGAAACAGACTGAAACCCCCTAACTGGGCCTCAACAAAAAAAAAAAAAAAAAAAGGTTCTTCCATATTTTAAAGTGGCTTTTCAGGCCTCCTGAGTCTTTCTGGCACATCATTCTCAGACCCTTATGGACTGGGATGCTGCCAAACAGCTCTTTTCCCACAAAACTTTAGTAAACTTTGAGTGCTGGACAGAAGAGTAGTGCATTTCCCAAAGAGCAGTACAGGATTTCAAAATACTTATGGTATAGGAATTAGCCTCTCAATCAATTCAACAATATTTTTCCTCTATTTTCTTACAAATACAAGAAATTCGTTTCCATGTCTTACATTGGCTTAGCACTTTTTTTTTCTGCTTAAGAACTTTTTTTTTTTTTTACCAGCAACGAGTCCTAGTATTGCTTTGTAAATTATATGTGCTAAATCTAAAGTAAGGATGTTTTGATTTTGCCAGATATTAAACCATACTTACATTTAATTACAACCACACCAAGATATTTTAGAGTTACGAAGTATTTCAACTCAGATTACCCAGAAGAAGAAATATACTGAGGGAGTCATGCATGGGCCAATTTCAGGCCTTAATTACCATGGCTAGCAGAAGCAAATCCAAGCAAATCTATAGCATTTTTTTAAATTCTTATCCACTGCTAGATCTTGTCAAACTTTAGCATTCTCTGACTTCTCTTAGAAGTATCAAATGCCATTGGAAATTGAGCTTTTGTATAATTGTTTTTATTTTCCTACATTTGCCTTATCTCTTGTGCTTCTTGGAATTTGGCATAAGCTCATTTCATGTTCCAGGTAGTAATACAGTTTGTGAAGTAGTTGAAAGCTAAAATTACAGAGAGGGAAATTTCTGATGTATTTTGAAGTCCAAAGAAGGTGGCAAAGAGAGAACTATAGCAAAAAGCTTCGCATTAGTCATCCCAGACTCCTAGTCAGTGTGCTACAGCTAGTACTACACCAGTCATGGAGCAGGAATACTGAACTTGATTGTTTTAGTTAGTTTGTAGAGCATTCATTGATACAGCATTCATTCATACAGGAATCATTATCACAACAGCCTAGGTTCTGTTTTCTGAGCCAGCACTCCCAGGTACATGTTTGCCGTCCAGTAGGTTTGACTGGGAGTTGTTTTCTTGTAATTCGGAACAGAATTTTGAGTCAAATGGTTAATTCAGTTGAGAGGCACTCAGGTAGTCTCTGAAAGAAGAACGTGACTCATCTCTTACTTCCCTGTCTGGTCCTACCCTCCTTACTCAGGCAAAGCTTCCCCTGATTTCCAAGAATCCAGTTTAGCATGTAAAACACCAGTCCATTTCAGTGTAAATTTTGCTAGAGTACAGAGTATAATAATTGTCTTCAAAGTTACAAACTTTCCTTGTAAGGCCTTATTTTCATTTACTTATATGACTCTCTGATAACACTTACTGTAGTCAAAACTTTCCAAGCTGATTCGTTTGAGAAATTTTGTTCAGCTACTTTTACAGATAACATTAAGTAAAAAATATATATTCTGCTTCAAAACCATACATGCATATCCATGATGATCCTGAAGCATTTCCGATAGAGCTAGTCTGCAGAAATGCACTGACGTTGAAAGAGACAAGTCATGCAGACCTTGCTCTTACTTTTCTCTCTTAACCACTTCCTGTTGAGTTTGTTACTGTACATACTGTAATGTCAAATTCCATCTTAATTGGATTTCTAGTGGAGCACCTATCCCTTATTACTTTATTGTTGTTTTACCATTGCACTGAGGCACGAAGATATTAAGTTATGACTTGGGGCTTTACTGTGGGGTTTAGCTATTTAAGTCATGTTGAGAAGGTCTTCCAGTATGATGTTAAAATGGAAGCACTCTGTGTGCCAAAATTGAGGAAGAATGTCTCATAAATCATTTTTCAGAGTATCTCACCTATAATCATAGTTAACACTGACATGTAAGTTCAGAATTATGATCCTTCAGCCTTTCCACCACCTTAACGCTGTATCTTTTAAACTGTGCAGCAGAACACTTGTCTCAATGCATTCCCTGCTGTCAAAGAGGAATGCTTTGCTAGAGCCAAGCAGAACCTGTGAAGTCTAAGCGCAGTGGCTGAAACTGCCCAGGGTCACTTTAAACTTGATCCATATACCTCTGAACATGCTAATAAACTGGTTAACTAGCTCACTGTTCCTATCAGGAAGTGTAACAAATAGTAATCAAAAGTATTGTTTTGTTTTACAGAGATCTATTTCGTCAGAGAGGATAACAGATTATCATTAAAAAAAAAAAAAAAAGCTAATTCAGCAACTGTTTGCTCAGGAATTCTAACAGTAAGTGCTTTTACAATTTTTTGTAATTATTTAACTGTTCTAGTTTAGTATTGCTTTGTTTTAATGTCTACCATTACCTATTTGAGTAAAAATACTTCTGAAGATTTTAATCAGCTAAGTTTTGGTGGTACAAATACAGTATCAGGGGTTATTAGAGAGGGATAAGGAAGAAAATTTTTTTATCATGATTATGCTGATGCATCTAGATCATGTTCTCCGTTTCATCCCTTCCATCTTGCAAATAATTTAGTAGCACTCAGAAGAATACAAAAAAGGGGAAAAGGATGATCAAAGATAGGGAACAATTTTCATACAATGTATGAGTAAATAGACTAGTCAGCCTGGAAAAGACCTCTTGCGTCTGTAAACTCATAAGCAGCAAGGTAAATAAAAAGTAATTATTTACTGTCTCTTTTAATACAAGAGTTATGGGATATTGAATGAAATTATCAAATAGCAAGTTCATACCATAGCCTCACAAAAAGTAAGTTAAATCACTGGATTCATTGCCTCAGGATGCCATGAATACCAAAGGACTGTATAGGATCAAAAAGACATTCACAGAAAAATACTTCTCATTCATCCCAAATATATTGGTTCTCCCCTCAAATTGGTGAAAGCTTGGATAGTCTACCAGGGATGTGTTCCTGTATGTTTATACTGCCCTTTCACCCTTCCCTAGATATCTGCTATTGATCATCATGGGTTGCAGGAAGGTCTGACTCATTATAATTGCTTTTAGGTTTTTTAGATTCTTACAATCATTAACATAGAGAATTCTCATGCAAATACAAAATAGAGCTAGCTCTTGTGCTGGTCAGGAATGTGTTAATTTCACATAGGGAGTTCTAAACTAATCTATTTTTATATCATTAATTTATTATTGTACAATTTTTTAAAAAATTGCTTCTACTTCTACTTTTGAAGGACCTCTCAAGAAATTGGTTTATTCACTCCCTAAAAAACATTCCACCAAAACTGAATGTTTTAAATCATGATTGTATATTCTGAATGCAATTATTCCACATGTAGTCACACTAAAGTCACATACTAAATCCCTACTCTATGACACTTAGTATCTCTATGTGTTCACCTCAGACTGCATTTCTCTTTTTTCCTGCCATATCCCAATCGCAAACACATCACTTACTTGGTGATCACTGTCACCTGGAGGTCTGTTTCCATGATTCTATCTTCCCATTAAACAGCAGCTTCTGATTATCTTCTTTAGATGTATTCCTTTCCTTTTCTGCAAATTGATACAATTTATCTTCTGCCTATGCTTTTCTCCTTCTAGGGTTTAATCTATTCTATGATGTTATTATAAAATTAAATTGATTTACTTCCTTGTTTATAGTAAATCCTTCACCTAAAATCTTTTTCTTTTTAGAGTAATACTTGTGAAAGATGTCAGGCTGATTGTTCTATAACATAAATTCTCTAGCTATGCTGAGATCACGAACAACATACCAAGAGCTGTGAACTCCCACACATTGCTGTGTTAATTAACTTCAAGTTTGATTTGAAAGGGCTTTTTCTAGGCACTTTTTATATTGGTGAAATTTCTAATGCAGCATTCCTGCAGCTCCACAGATAGAAGCAATTTTTTTTTTCCCTGAAAAAAAGCGGTTTTGGGGCAAGATGTCAGTTTATGTTAGATTCCTATTTAAGGATACATTATTTAATCAGAGTCCTGAAGAGAATTGGTGTTCTAGACCTTTGTTTCTTTGCTGATATTGATAACAAAAAGCATGTCTACCACAGCTACATTTGATCTAGTTCTAAATGAATTCATTTGGGTACCGGTAACCATTAATTGCAGTAGCATCTTATATTATGTTTTCTGTGCTGCTGTAGTAAGTTTAAGCTGTCTAAACTGAGCTTTTTGCATCTGTACTGAGATTACAAATAGCAAGTCTAGATTAAAGTTAATTTATCTGTTTATATCTGTAGTTCATCAACTCTAGAGCTGTTTGCAATATAAACGTTAATCCATTGCAAATTAGAATTCCAAATCATCTATGTGTTTATAGATGTTAGCAATTTTATTACATTAAGCTTAGAATAAGGGTTTTATAAAAACTTTTGCTTCCATGATTTGAGGCAGACACATTCATCTTTTTATTGACTGTGATTCTGAAGGGACTTTGAAAAAAACTTGTGGAAAATTGATAGGAAGCCTTTCCTAGAGATAAAAACTCATTTCAATACCACTATTTAATTACTCTTTCCCCCATTAATTTTACTGTTTCCTACATTCACCTACTCTACAACTGTCATATTTTAGTTAGTTTATCTTCAGGAACTACCCTGACAATGTAAAGTATGTTCACACTAGAGTTTTTGGTACAGGATAGCAAAACCAAGGCCAGCTTTAGGCCTGAATGGTGTAAACTTTTGAAGTACTGGAATTAGCGAAGAGTTCAGCATAAGCTACTTCATCCTACCTCTTGGCAGTGATAAATCAAGAGAAGGACAAGATAATAGGAGAGATATCAAAGACGAACTGTAAGCACTGAGCAGGAGAAATTAGAAATTGGAAGTCCATACACAACTTCTGATTTCTCTAATTTGTGTACACACTGCTTTGAGAAAGTCTCTGTTATCTTTCAAATTTGCAGAGTTCTAAGGGTTCTGCAGTTTGGATAATGAAAAACAGTTAACACCCAGAATTTCTTCTAGATCACTGAGTCATCATAAAACATTACTATTAAACATTATAAAGTTTCATTTTTAACGCTTTTAAAAATTGCTAGGCAGGCTATGTTGCCATGGGCTTGCAGAGTATAGCTTTTGAAAAATTTATTATGGTATTTATGCAACATGTATTTGAAGCACCATTTGGAATAGATTTTCAGCTCCCTGGTGAGCTCAGAATTGTTCCTGAGTTGCACTGTTTGTTTATTTGGGTTAGTTAATTCTTTCTATTTTCCATCTTGGTACTCACTGTAACAAATTGTTGCTAACACCTCTGGAACTGTAAACCATTGTAGGTATAGCATAGCAATTTGGGTTACAAAGTAGTGCTGATGTAATCCTACTTAAACTAAAGCATAAACAGTACGTTAAATTAATTATCTTTATTCAGTATGGAGACTCAACAGAGAAAAAGTTCACTATTTATCCTATAAATTAAGCATTGCTTGGCATTCTTATTTTCCATTCAAGGGAGAGAGTATTAAAATTTACTTGCAGATTGACTAAAAAAGTGATCTACTGTTACCAAATGAAGCTTAATAAGAAGTAAGTCATCTTGGTTTAGCTATAGAAAGTTCCTTTCTTGTGACATCTAATTCTTTTCTGTGTAATACATTCTCCATGTGATTTTACTTGATTTTATTTTCATACAGAACAAGGTTTGTTAAGGTTAATACCCACGGCAAAAACTGCTGAGTGAGAATGGCTGTACGTGACAATTCTCATGCAGTGTTTAGTTAGTGTAAACTGTGTTTTCCCTAAGCCTAGAAAATACATCCTCTGAACAGCTAAATATGTAATCAGCTACAGAAGATGAAATTTTCTGAAGGCAGATCCCAGAGGTTTTTATATCAGGAGAATAGCAAGAGTTTTCACTCCAAGCAGCAGGGTACACCCCCACAGAGATGCTTTTGTCTTGTATGTGTCCAGTGCTTCAGGAATACAGCAAACTACATATCCTGAAGTAATAAATATTGATCCTATGATTCCTCTGACATAGGATTTCTGTATTTCTGAGATATGTACTCACCGTATAACATGTCCACATTGATTTCAGTGTGGACTGGAATTGTTTCAGTAAAACTGATCTGCATAATTGCAGTAGGCATGTCAAGGCCATGCAATGTTAGGATAGTCCAGGCAACTGTACATTGCCAATATCTGCCTGAACAGTAAAAAGAACACATCCAAGGAAAGCAGTTAAGTGCATTGACATAACTTATCCCATTGAAATGCCGTACATATTGGAATAATTTGTATAAGAGTTACATTGTGGAGTAAAGACAAAATAAGGACAATAATCTGGATTTTCAGAATATCAGTATTCTGCTGCCTATGGGTACACAATCTTCCTGGTCTCCTGTTTTGATATCTATCTCTGCTGTGAGATAGTGTGAGAGGAGAACTCTGTTACTGCTGACTCCTTTTTCTAAGCTGCCTTTATGGGAGGAAAAAGTGTGCCAAAGCTTCTTTTCCCACCTGAGCACGAGATTGTAATTTTGCAACTATTCATACAAGCCACACAGAGTCCTTTACTTTTCCTGTCCTCCTTAGGTGTCATGAGAAATTGCTCTGTAGACAGTAAATTTGACTGTGACAAGTTGGCACTGATGGGGGCTTATGGTTTTTCATTAGAAAGCCTAAAACCAAAATTTCCCTCCAAACCCCTGCACTCTGTTGTGATTGCCACCTTGCTTCACTGCTTGCAAGTGAATGATGGGCAGAAAAGAAACAGCGCTGCAGTTCTGTATGTTTAAGGTCCCAAAAGACTTTGAAATTTAGAAAGAGTGTTTTTAAAAAGATCAAGAATAACAAAAGCTACTGTAATCAGTGATACTGCAAAACTGACTCAAGCAACAGTTCATTTCAGAAGCACATGTATATGTACAGGAAAAAAGCTGATTCTAGATGGGATATTGGAGGTCATTTCATTTGATCTTCCTTTAGAGGAAGTGAAGATGACCTACATTTTCTGATTTAGTTATCTTCTTTTCCCACACTATGTGTTTCTCAAACTATATGTTTCTTTTAAAACCACATTTTAAACAAACCTGTTTTTTATTTGTTTGTTTGTTTAGTTTCAGGCTTTTTTTTTTCCTATGCAACTTGGTGATTACTTCTGTTCTGTAAAAATTTTATCTATCTTCCCTTACTCTGATTTTGGAGATAATTGTCTTTATTTAGTCTTTGAAAGGGTGGGAAGTATAAATTAAGAATACTTAACCAAGCCAAGCCTTGCATAACTGGTACTCTGAAAGAAATTTTGTAAGACAATGTTGGCATGCAGTTCAAGTGTGTTTCTTCTAACAAAAATGCATGCTTTGCCTCAGGGATGTTTGAGCAGAAGTCTATTCAAGAAATGCAACAAAATTTGAATTTGTACCATGTCTTCTCACAAACTGAAACTGGTGATGCTTCACAGAATCAAATGATAAAGTAATAAGGTTGTGGTAAATATGTAAAAGATGAGANTGATGATCTGGATGAGGGAATTGAATGCGTCCTCAGTAAGTTTGCAGATGACACCACACTGGGGGGAAGTGTTGATCTGCCTGAGGGTAGGAAGGCCCTGCAGAGGGATCAGGACAGGCTGAATCGATGGGCTGTNAAAAAAAAAAAAAGCAGTAATTCCACAAGCATTGGAACTTATTGCCACCATGGGTTCATGAAAGGCAGGTCCTGCTTGACCAGCATCATCTCCTTCTATGACCATGTGACCCACCTGGTTGATGAGGGAAAGGCTATTGATGTAGTTTACCTAGACTTTAGCAAAACCTTTGACACTGTCTCCCACAGCATTCTCCTGGAGAGGCTGGCAGCCTATGGCATGGACAGTTATCCTCTTTGCTGGATAAAAAACTGGCTGGAGGGCTGGGCCAATAGAGCAGTGGTGAATGGAGTTAAATCCAGCAGGTGACCAGTAACAGGTGGTGTTCCCCAGGGGTCAGTATTGGGGCCCATCCTGTTTAATATCTTTATTGATGATCTGGATGAGGGAATTGAATGCGTCCTCAGTAAGTTTGCAGATGACACCACACTGGGGGGAAGTGTTGATCTGCCTGAGGGTAGGAAGGCCCTGCAGAGGGATCAGGACAGGCTGAATCGATGGGCTGTGGCCAATGGGATAAAGTTCAACAAGACTGAGTACCGGGTCCTGCACTTTGGTCACAACACCTCCATGCAGTGCTACAGGCTTGGGCAGAGTGGCTGGAAGGCTGTGTGGAGGAAAAGGATCTGGGGGTGTTGGTTGATGCTTAGCTGAACATGAGCCATCAGTGTGCCCAGGTGGCCACGAAGGCCAACGGCATCCTGGCTTGTATCAGAAATAGCATAGCCAGCAGGACCAGGGAGGTGATGGTGATGTGACTGTATACAAGAGAAAACACCCAATGGAATTTTATGCTGGTTCACTGAAAATAATTGGCAGTTGTGAAATCCACAAAAAAAAGATGATCATGATAGTTAAATGGATTTTAATTAAGATGTACAGATGTGACAAAAAGTGTAAGAAATGAATCTGAACATGTGGAGAGTAAGATTTAAAAATATTATTTTCAAGTATTATACTGAAAACACGGTAATTACTTCTCTTGCCCAACAAAAATACCTCTGAGCTTTTAAATAGAAAGGAGACAACACTAAGCAGGACTAGGGAAAAAAAGTAGGAATATGCAGGAGGTATTACAAGGCGTTAAATATGTGTCATGAAGTGTAAGTAAATGATAAAGATGAGCTGAGAGATGGATCTTGTAAGATTCCAGAAAAGAAAATTGTGGAATAGATATTTTGTGAAGAAAAAGCTGGGCTTGGTTGAGCTGAGAGAAATGCAAACAGTTGATGTAAAACCATATATAAAAAAAAGAGGAGGAAGGAAGAATACTTGTAGACATTATTCTGATGGAAAGGAGAGGACAGCTTCTGTGCAACAGCAGAGCAAAACTAAACTTACACTGGCTTTGTTGCACAAAGTGAAATCTCAGAGCACCTTTTTGTAGAACTTGCCAGAAAAATGAAAGCTTAAAATTAAATTTCTTAAAATTGAATTTCTGATTTGTGGTAGAGTTGGCTTTTATGGAAAAAATGAAGTGGCAATTTACTACTTAAGTTCACTCCTCATGTCTGTTTTCTGTTTACCTTTATCATCAGTCCTCTCAAATGAAAGCGTTGTTACTCATTTGCTATGATTTTTGATGAAGTTTGAAGATGAGCTGTTTTGATTAAAATTCAGCCAAGTCACTTTCTATAGCGCTTCTCCAGAGCACTGTCAGAAGACTGTATTTAGGTTAATAACATAGGAACATAAATTTGTATGTGTGTATGCACACATATATACCACAGAGACAAAAGCACACAAAAATATATAAACTAAGTTAGAAAAGTTGTTTTTTTTTTTTTAATATACTTTAGAAGATCTGTGTGAATGTAAACATTTGGGAAATTTGTGCAGCAGAAATCATTGTAGGCACTAGCATTTTGACCTCGTAAATAAAAATATGCAGGTTTATATCATTCACTTGAAATGTAACATTTTTTAAAAGCTGTGGAAATTTAATTTCTGTTTTTTAACCTGGCACAACAAATGCTATAAATTCTCTAGCAGATTTGTGCACAAGTCATGTTATATATGACGCCATACTGTTTAATTCCACTATTTAATAAAAGGCTACCTGATAATTTTTTTTATAGCCGAATAATGAATCTCTTACCATGTATCCATAATGGATGAAAATAAGTAAAACACCAGTTTACATGTATGCAAGCAATATTTTCTATATATGATTAATAGCATTTGTATGGTTAACAATTCTAGTAAACTATCAAACTCCATTAAAATCTTTGAGCATTGTGAGAGTAAGATAAAGAAACTGTAAGCATAAGGCACAAAATATCCTTGTGCATATACAACGCTTACGGACTTCCACAGTTCTGCATTAGCTATAACTGTAGCTTCATGTTCACAACATGCAAGTAGTGTTATGCATAGTTGTTATGAAAGTAATCATGTTCTCAGAACTCTTTGGACAGTTTTATTAATGTTTCACTGTGTTCCAGTGACCCTCATTTCAACACAGATTTAAAGCAGCTATAGTCTAAATAGATTAATAGGTTCGTATAGTTTAAGAATTAACCTGACAGGTTAATTGAAAACACATTCTAAGATGCTTGTCTGTGGGCATCTTTTATTTGTTTTGCTGATATAGATTACGTTTATTTTGTACAAATCATTAGAATAAATAACACAGTATTGTACTGTGTTATTAATACCTCTTTTTTGTTATTAATCTATGCTTAAGTGCCAGACGTTGATGCTACTTTGTATGGTTTCTTCCTATTTTTGAGTACTGATGTGCTATAAATGTGATCTGCCCAGCTTATGTCCTGATTCATTGTAACATAAGTAAATAACATACTGGTATGGAACAAAACATTTTCCAAAATAAACTTGGAAAAAAACACCAATGACAATATGCAAAATGTAGTGGTGCGTGGAACAAGTCCACCACACAAATGAAAGTTGAAAGACAAATGGGCAAAGAGAAAATATACACAGACAGATTCCACTTTGATATCTTCTGAAGAATTCCACAGTGATTAATTCTCAGTGACAATCAGGTAAGAAGAATGTATTGTACCAGTTACAGGTACTGGATGGTTCCTGCTCAGTTCAGAAGAGCCAACCACCTGTGTAGTTCAAGTCATTTTTTTGGTGTTATAATCATCAACGGAATTTTTAGAGACAGAATTACCATCCAGTGGATCTCAGTTCATAGAGCATCACAGCTATAGTCAGTCACCTCTAGAGTTAGGTACAAGGGTGCGCACTTCTGAATTGGTGATGGAACACTCACTGGGCTTCCTGTAGAAACAACTTTATTGTAACTTTTTTTTTCCTGTTTAATTCTGAAGTGGTGTCCGAGTTTGTAGTTTTCAGTTTATGCTGTCTTTATGACTGCTTCGATCTGTGTTGTGATTGTTTAGTTCTTGATTTTTCCACTGAATGCTTGTTCCATTCATGGGCACTGAAGTCACCAAACTTTTTGATTGGGAGCAGCAACAACAAAGACATGACTGAAAATTAAAAATAAAATAATAAATGAATAAAGGTTATCTCAAATCTGTCAGGTCTATGTGCATTGCCAACAATATTTCTAATTCAGAAATGAACAGGGGATTCCAGCTGAAGGGGGCCAAATTTTTATCCTAAGAATGCAAATGATTCTTGTGATTAATCATCACAAAGGCACAAAATTAAGCCTGGCCTATTGCCTCTTATTTAAGAAAAACTTTCAGAGTATCAAAAGGGAGATTTGTTTGACTAAGGTAGATGGATTCAGAACTGACATAATTCATTAAACACTGTTAAGAGTTGGGTTGGTTTTTTTTCCCCTTCTTTCTCACTGCACTTGAAACATAACATGTAAGTGAAAAAAAGAGACTTAGAGCTCGTTTCACATCTTGGAAGAAGGCAGAATTGTTTAGGAAAAGGGATGGTGAATGTGTTGAGCTACATTGTTTTTCGCGTTTAAGAAGAGAAGGTACTTCATAGTTGTACTCCTATGTTCTTCACAGACTGGGATGTTCTGTTGTCTCTTCTAAAAGAGAGAGAAATTATTCTTCAGCTTTCCTTCCCTCCTTTTGCAGAAATTAATCCTTAATTCTATGAAGATAGAAGCTCTGCTTTAGGGAAAGAAGACTTAGGGCCTCAGAGGAGCAATGGCAGTAATTGCAGTGGACCCATGACTTCTCTGAACTCAATGAGAAGGGAGTGTTGAAGAGCGGTATGGCCAGACTTATAACACGTCTATTTGTGGGTAGATATGTAAAATATCTACAGAGGTAGGGTGAGAAACTCAGTTATAACGTGGAGATATTGCCTGAAATAATCATCCTGTACTAGAAAGGAAAAGGGAAGCTATAATGAGAAGCTGGGAAGGATCAAATAATACCTGATAATTATTTAATTAGAATTGTTGAATAGTTGTTTTATTTGGAAGGGTAAAGGGAAAATATGAACTAATGATGAGGAACATCCTGGTAGTACCCACTGTTACTTCACCTTTTTAATTGAGGTCAGGTCCAGGCATGGTATCTTCTCCACAGTTCCCAAATGAAGTAGGGAACCGTTGAAAGCAAAGCTGATTTCTTATTCCTCACGTGAAAGTACTCCCTTAAAGTAGTTTCTAAGCCTCAGCAGGCTGCAGACAAGCAGATATTTCCTACTTTAAGCATTTATTACATTTTTTAGTAGCTCGCATCACCTATTTGCATTCTGAAATGTCTTGTGCTACGGCTCTGTCTTCTTTTGTTTTTCTTTGCAGGTAAAGCTACTTCAGTCTTCCTTTTCCATCTCACCACTTTCTTTAACACAATCTGCTCTCATTTTCTTTCTGCCTGTATGGTCTTGCAGAGGCACAGTGTCTCAATTATTTTAGCCTTAAAATATGTTTTCATGCATCGGAACTGGAAGAATGCAGGCAAAAGCCATAATGCTTATTTAGTTGCCAAGGTCAACTCAGGTGCCTGAAAATTTTAGTCAGAATAGGATTGTTTAACTACTGGCAGATTTGGTGCCCTATGTATATGTATGTCCTTTTTGCTCATCTAGAGCAGCGAATACATTAACTACCAAATTCTATTTCATGTATGTGTCACGTGCAGATAAGTAGTACTTAGAAGAGCGTGTCTATCTTGGTGATAGTTTACATGTGAGGACTATTTCAGACTTAATTACTGGTTTTCAGATAAAGTGGATAGCTTCCGCCTTCAGTTTGGTATGTGTGCTATGTGACCTCCTAGCTCATAACTTAGACAATTTATAATCATTCATTCCTTTGCATGCCTCTCCTCTCAGCTGAGAAAAAAACAGATGATAACTAAGTGGTTTAACATTGTTTATCAACTGGACATAGTATCAAGAAGATCTTACCTGAAAACAGTTTTTAAACTTCTTGCTCACAAAGTAGAGAGCTATTGGATTTATACAAGAGTTCATGGTTGCCAGGTTGATACTGATATAATCCAATGGCAGCAAGAAACTAGGCAACAAAAAGGAAAGTAAAGCTTATCAGCTCTTTATATACTGCAGAAGCATCTGTGCTATTTGTGGTTTCAGTCTCTTCAGTCACAGAAACTAATTATTTCTCACCTATCTCCCTCAATCTAATCTTTTACTGTGACATATACATAATAAACTGTCTCACAGAAGTTCAAAAAAGCAATGGCAATAGACAACATTTATTGTAATTATGCTACCCCATTAAAACATCCCCCTGAAAATGGATGTAGTTGAAAAATCATAAAATGAAACACTTGCTCTTCTAACACCACAGTAGCATGCACAATGACATTTCTTACATAATCTCCAGGTGTGTGGCATTATATTTTTTCAGTAGAAACAACTGATTAATATAGAGAATGGAGTACCTGAGCAGTTCACATCTGCCAGGGTCTCTTTCATTGTATACCATTTTCTTCAAAATTCGGCTCAGATGAAGAGGGAACCAGCAAAGAGCAAATATCACTACTAAACAGAAAACTGTCTTCGCAACTTCTCGGCGCTAGAAAAAGAAGTAAAGATAACAATGGCTGAGTGCCTGCTTTGTATTGGTAACTGATTGAAGCAGAGTGACGTTGGCAACAAAGTTAAGTAATCTAGACAAGCATGCAAGGGTTCCCAAAGTGCAGCTTCCAGACCACCTGATGTCCCTGAACTCTTTTTTTTTTTTTTTTTTACATTTGTCTTGCCATGTTCTTAATTCCAGCCATCCTCAACGGAACCTGCTCGTCACTGAGACTGGCACTCCTGGAGCACATAGGTCATTGCTGGGACAATGTAGTTGTTAGCCAAGCAGCATCCACTGCTGGGCAGTCCTGAACCTAACAAA
The DNA here is from genome assembly GCA_013396635.1 of Penelope pileata. Classification (NCBI taxonomy): domain Eukaryota; kingdom Metazoa; phylum Chordata; class Aves; order Galliformes; family Cracidae; genus Penelope; species Penelope pileata. Next base: position 357,440 of record WBMW01003676.1, on the reverse strand, counting down.
TTTCCCAGCCCTTCTTATTCCTCTATACTGGACTAGTTTTCTGGCAATCTTTCAGATAAACCTTTTTCTTTAGAAACATACATACTCTGTAAGAAAATTTTTTCACTGTAAGGGGAACACTAGGTCACGGCCTGAATTAGTGATGGAGCACCTGGTGAAGGGCAGGGGCTGCCTGGGGGGCGCAGGCAAATTGTCTGCACCTGTGCACCCCCACATGACCGGAAATGGGTGGACTGAGGGTGGGGTGGCCCTGGGCTCATTTAAGAGCGGCCACTGAGGGGAATGCATCTCTCTTGTGGGAATTGGCTGTTCCTTGAGGAAGTGTTGTTGTCTTGGTGTGGGATCATGGTCATGTGAGTCTAAAACTTCTGTTACTCTTGTTTATGACTATTAAACCCTCACATACTTTACCTGGGATCGCTAAAAATTTATCTGAAGCAATCTCAGTGCTTTGTTTGCATGGCATTTATGTATGAGGGAAACTGAGATCACAGGTGTTTGATAAACCACTTTTAGCTAATCCTTGATATGCAGCAATTTGTAAACCCAAGGCACCTAAATGAATAGGCAATAACAATTCTATTCAACCATGTATCTAGTCCAGATGTCAATTTCTCCATGACATTATTTTATATTTAGTATGCATCCTGTTATGTAAAGGGATATTACACGGTATATTAAATTTACTGTTGTTCTTGCTATGTGATCTTGATGTTATTAAGTAGTCTTTCCGCGAGTAAGATTTTAGAAATGTCTGTGTTACAGCTCAATCTCATAATACTTAGTCAGGAAATAATCTAAATCTAGTGGATATTTTATGTGACTTCAGAGACTTACTGATTTTTTGGTGGATTTTGGACAATGCATACCAGTGTTGTCTGGTAGGCATGGATATGATAAAGAGAATCATGCAGGGTAAGAATACCAGTTCTGGAACTGCTATTGTACTGTGACAATAGCAAGCATTGCAAAGCTGTAATTAAGAAACATAAAAGTCAAATGCATGAATAAGTCTTTTTAGGCACTATCATTATTTCTTTCTTATAATAGCAGTTGTTAGCAAAATAGAAGGGTCATAACTAGGAACTAACGTGAACAAGGCTGAAGGAAGGAAGAAAGGCAAGATGTGATAATTCAAAGGACAAACGTTTGTAAAATGTGGCATACGTTCATCTTCCAGCAACCAGTCCACGTAGCTTGTTGGTGCTACATGTCAAGCTGGGAATGCTGGAGGGAGGTTTCCCCAGTGCATACCATTCTCATTCTAATGGGTGGAGTAGCCTGTGTGTGCCTATAGGACAGGCTGTGTTGCAGGCCGTGGAATCCGATGAGGGGAAAAAGCAGAAAATCTGCACAAGGGAAGGATCCTTCTGGTCTGCCTAGCTCTGAAATGTGCCAACAAAGGAGGAGTCGCTGAGAGAGCTTACTCAGCTACAGGGAGGACTGCTTTAGGGATTCACTTTTGTGAACGTGGAATTTGAAAGAAAGAGTGGAATTTGAAGGGCTGACATTAACATTATACTCTGTTGTCTGACTAACTGCAGAGAAAAAGCTACAGATTGTTTTTAAAATTTCAGTTAGGAATGAAATGTCAGACAGCACTGCAAGAACATCAAAGCATGATCTGACAGTTCCGTGAGTGATTTTATGATCACTTGTTTGTACTAGTCTTCTATTGCTCTTTTCAAAGCAATAAAGCTCCAGTAGTGGTAACTGCAACAGTGCATTAAGCCTGAAACAGATCTCATCTATTCTAAACCAAATTATTCTACAGTGGCTTTTTACATGAACCTAAAATTGCATATCAAAGTGTGCCAAAGTAGGGAGGACTCATGGAGTGAATAAAAAGGAAAGAAAAATTTTTTTTTCAAATCTTTGTAGTTATGTTTGAAAACATTTAGCCAGTGTTAATTTAAGATTAAAGGACAGCAGAGCAAAACTGTCACACTTCTTTAAGAAAAGAAAGAAACTGGTTAGTTTCTTGAGCTGTCTTCAATATCTCCTTATGTTATGATTTACTCTTGTTACCTTGACATTATAAATAACCTACATCCTCACTTCCTTTTTCTGTAACCGAATGTATTCAAATACACTTTGAAACATTTCTAAGTTAACCCAAAGGCAGAAGAACAGTATTTTCAAACATTAGTATTCCTAATACTTACCTGCTTAAGGTGTTCACTGAGAGCGATTCTCAAGTTGCTGTTCCTTCTGTTTAACATTTCACAAGTCATTAGCGTATAAAAGATGGCAGTACATGCTAGTGGCATACAGAAATAGAAACCAAACAGCCACCAGTCCTTTGCATCTTTGTAAAACTGTGGATAACGGAAAGAAAAGAGAAGGTACTTTCATATGAGTCAATGGAAAGCATCACAGAAAGGTATGGGAAAGGAGGACACTTAGCGTGCTGGTCTCTGTCCATTGGTAAACAGTCCCAACTTACATAAACTTTTTTATGAATTGGATCTATTTCGGACCGACATCAAAATAGAAATTGTGGCACTGTAAACATTTTCTACCTTACTGACATTCTGGCTGTACTTCTGTTGCGAACTGTCTTGTGCTGAAATTAATTTATTTTGATTGTCTTCTGAAGATTTACACTCATTCAAGAAAACGAGTTCAGCTCCAACTTCAGCATGAAAAATACATGCCAAAATGTAGACACTGTCAGTCCGAGATAACCCCACTAAATGCCTGTCTCAGGAAATGCCATTTACCTCTGTGGCTTCTGTTCTGATTCCAAAAAAGGAAAATTCAAACTGTCTTGTTGCTTTAACCACCTTTTGTTATCAGTGAAAGGACTGGTAGTTGGTTTGTTTATGTATGGGGCAGATAGGAGCCATAACTGTTTGTCTGATACATGCGAAGCTTAGGTTGGTACAGCTACTTCTAACCCTTTACCTGCTTTTCATACCCTTTGACTTTTGTGACGGGGAACTGGTAGAGTGGCCATACTTTGCTGTGTAATTTTAAATGTTAGTAGTGGTTCAAGTTAATATATTTATGTATTATGGGAAATACTATATTAGACAAAACATTTAAAAATATTCTTTTCTGTAGGCAGTTATCTTTTTCAGGCTCAAGAAAATATTGTATATTAGTTTTTAAACTTAACACTTAGCCAAAATCGTGCACTGAAATGACATTTTAAAGACTTCCTGTCCCTACATTATTAGTCACTGAGATGGATGTGTGTAAAAGGGAACCTTCTTTCTTGTAATCTTTCTTCTAGTTTGTTTATTCCTAGCGGATGTGCTCTTGTAACGTCAGTTCCCACACCAAATGTCAAAATGCTAGTAACTGAGGATTATATGGATTCTGTTTGAAGAAGTCAAACTTCTGACATGTTGTTTACATTTAAAACTGGACAGTACTAAACTTTCAAAGATGAAGGAAACAAATGCAATCTAATAGACTAGTATTTAATGTTCATTTTTGTAATCTGCTTTAGTTACACTAGCAAGTTAATTTACTGAGTAAAAGGAAATGGCTTTTATTTTTCTCCCTCTACCCTAACAGACTTAGCTGCTTACAGAGCTTGCTAATTTAGAATATGCTACTGGTATCTAGGCCACAACCCCACCCTAGAGGCATCTTGAACTGTTCTCATTAGCTTGCTTCCTCCTCCTTATTTTAGCCTCATCCCTGCATGAGGAGGGGCTGCAGTCTGCTGCATAGTTGCATGCTCCTTTGGGGCTGACTTTCCCCTGCTGGAACCTGAGCTTCTGCCAACAGAAAACCAGAAAACAAAATGCCTCATTTTTGAGAGTTTGTACTGAGGGGAAATCTAATTACTGCTCCTCCTGCTGAGAAAAGGATTACGAATACGTGGAGCAATTATCTTTTCTGTGGCAAATCCCTCCGAGTCAGACTAGAATCATATTGGTTGAGTAGCACAATAAAATGTATACTGCATGAATCTACACTATGTTTATAAGGAAAACTTTTTGTCATAGCTGTTTACCAGCTTTCATGGGTATTGCATGGCAGTCAATGCACTCATGGGGTCCTGTGTCACAACCCTGATAAGTACATAAATTCTGTACAAAGACCTGGCTCTGTGAAGTTACAAAACCTACGTGAAAATGTCTGCGAATGATTAATTATGGGATCTCAGTTTCTCAAAACTTACATCAAAGCACAAAACTTGGTTGATTTAAGAGAACTAGACATTCTTTTGTTTGTCTTGAAAGCCCACATGGAACTGGTTTTCTACAGGAAATGTGCATTTTAAACAAGTTTCCTATTGCACTCAGCCTCTAGGGAATCATGGTCTAGCATGAACCTTTCATGTCCTTCAAAGACAGCTTTAAACTTGAATAAGTTCCACTATTAAAAATAAAAGTTAATCATAATCCCTTCCCAGAGCTTAGTAATCGCTTATTTTGATGTTTGTGTTAGTGAATATTATAGTTAAGGTTAAAATGGTATTTCCATTTCAATCTCATGTTTGTACTTGCTTGCAATACATTGAAACGGAATGCTTTTTTTTTTTTTTTTTGACTTATGCATCCAACACTTATTCTCGACTTGGACCTAAATGCTGATTTACTTGCTTAAAAATCAAATTGGCATGGCAAGATTTGGAGATTTGAATTGCTCTGAGCAAATAAAATATACTAATTTGTGCTAATGAACAAAACAAATCAAGCTATTCTACTTACTGCATCGAGAACAGAACAATAATCATTAATGTGCCTGTGGAAGACCTGATTTGTTGTGCTTTTGAGAAGGAGGATGAGAAAAACATGTTTCTCAGGGAGAGAGGAAGTGAAGATTGTCCAAGCAAATTTGTGGAGCCATTTACAAAAGAGAAAGGCATACTTCTTCTGCAGTGTACATTTCATGAATAATATTCTTTTAATTATAGTATCTACAAGCCATATTGTCTGTAGAGTTTAGAAACAAAGATGGTGCGAGTCCTGGACAATTCTACTCCCTCATCACCTGCATTATTTCCATTCGCAAGTTGCTTTTGTTTTCTCTTGCTCTCATTTCTGACTTTCTGCCATCGCTGCAGTCTGTGTAACCCTACTGAAGTTGGGGATGTTCCACTGAGAAACACAATTAATACGCCCTTCTTGCTTCATTTGCCTTACCCTTCCCAATTCTAACCCATGTCATATGGGATCACAAGCTTGGGATCTAACCCAAGATCCAATGGAAGTAGAACATTTGAAAACAGAAAACATTTTTCTGCCATGAAAAACTCGGGTCAGGAAAATTGTGGAGTTCCCCTCAAGACTTTGCACTACCTGCTTTCTGTGAAACAAAACAGTACAAATCTTTATTTTCTTAATTAGTTAGTGATGGTAGGCAAACAGTTGATCACAGCATGAACTGATGATTGAGCATGTGGTGGAGGGGTGTGGCTGGCCTGGGGAATACTGGTAGGTCCCTTGCACCTGTGACTGGAAGGGGTGGACCTGGGGTGGGGTTGCCCCAGGCTTAGGTAAAGGCCAACCAGGCAAAGCAGGAAGTAGCTTGGGAGAGAGAAGATTAGGAAGCAGCCTGGGAGAGAGAGGAGATCAGAAAGCAGCTGGAGGTGCAGCAGCACAAGGAAGGAGCTGAGACCCTAGCTCCAGATGAAATGAATAGTGTAGTTGCACAAGTTTTGGGACTTTCTCTGTTACAGTGGTAGGTGGCCCTTCTTTGGGTTCACAAGAAAAAAAGATTTATATTTTGCGTTTTCTCAGTGTTCTTGCTTTGAACAAGCTAATGTAGGTATTTGCAATTGGTAAAGTGCAGTAGCACAGAGTCCGAGGGCTAGGAAATTTCCCAAAGAAACCTGGTGTGTACTCAGGTACTTCTCTTGCTCTTGAGTTGCTGTGCTTAGATGACAGGTAACAGTGCCCATGCTACCTAGGTTAGGCATGAGTCTTAAATTTGTACTCATAATTTCTAATAAGTGGATTATTCTGATTTTATGCCTATTTTGAATAGGAAGAATTGTATTAGAGCATGGCTCCACCTTGTTGTGTATCTGCTAAAGGATCTGGCTGCTGCATGCATACTGATGAGTCATCATGGTAAAACATTTTCTGACAGTTACAAGCTTCCAAGTGTTATACCTAGAAACACAATGCCTCCTAGGCCTCTGGCTATGTTGACATCTCGACTGTACTTCCATCAGGCCCAAACTGCAAATGTCTCTATTAAGAATCCTTGGGTGGTAAATAATGTTGTAAAGTCGCGTTTAGTACTTTCTAGATGAAAATAGAGACCTGTACATGAAAGTTCTTCTTTGCACCAATGTACATTAGAATATATTTTGCACATTAATGGATTAACAAAGTGTACTATAATCCAATATCTTAAGTGTCTAAGTTGTATACTGTCGATTCAAAAAAGAGAAGAAAGGATGTTACTTACCAACATAAACTTATCTCTAGGGTTGAGCATGCAGGTAACATAACTTTCATCCTTGTATCTGAAATGTACCACAGCAAAACCAATGGCTTCTGGAATAGCCAGTATAAAAGAGAGAAGCCAAATGGAGAAAATTTCAATAGCAGTGATCATAGGGATTCCAATTCCCTGAACACGGCTCCAGGAGGCAACTGCTCTATACCTGAAAGAGAGAGGCATTTGTTTCCAATCTTCAGTTTAAGAAAAACTCAAACATCTTGCTTTGGTCTTATATAAGATGTAAAATCCTAAAGCTGACATCTTAGACTTGTATTGCTTGTTTTTCTTCCCTCTTCTGGGGATTCTGCCAGCTATCAAGCTTCCCAGGATGTAGTAGAGCATATCAAGGGATGGATAGCGGAGAGCTGGCTGCAATTGCTCTGCTTAGGCACAGGGTTGTATGGAATTCTGCTGTGTGGACTGCACTAATGATTACTAGTTAAAGTAGGCAAGGTTTGTGAGGACAGATTATACAGATTATATATATATATATATATATATATTTTTTTTTTTTTACTAGCTCAAGTGATGTGGCAGCAGAAAAAACGCCATCTAACACTAGCTATTCCAATAGATCTGAAGTCGTTGATGCCCCCTCCCTGGAAGTATTCAAAGCCAGGCTGGATGGGGCTTTAAGCAACCTAGCCTAGTGGGAGGTGTCCTTGCCCATGGCGGGGGGGTTGGAACAAGATGATCTCTAAGGTCCCTTCCAACCTGAACCATTCTATGAAGCAGCTATCTTCTTTGGCTACCTCAGCTGTAACAGTGGTGATGTCTAAAGTGAAGTTGTCAGCTGGCATGCAATGAAATACTGTGAAAATACTTTTCATCATATGAAAATGCATTTGTTTTATTTACATCATTTAATGCTAAAAAGACTTTTTTTGAGGCATATACTGTATTGGTCTTTAGACTACTATTGGTCTATATTGTTGGTCTTTCTGGCAGTGATCTCAACCCCAGCAACACCTTTCTGATGAGAAAATGAAGTGTATGGCTAAGAATTGTACATACGCCAAAAGCAACATTTTTCCCACAACTTTATCCCCTGAATACCAAGTTCCTCTGTAAAAAAAAAAAAAAAAAAAAAAAAAAAAAACCCTACTTCCCTATGTGAGTGCATCTTATAGCTTGAATCTGTGATAAAAGATAAGAACTCTTTAAGAGTTCCTAATGCAGCCCATACACATATCGTTTCTTCCTTTTCCACTTCGTCTCTTTACCTTCTCTGTCCCTCCCTTGCTGGATTCTTGTTACAGGCTGCAGCCTTTCCCTGAGTCAGGGAACTGAGAGGGTCTTTCTCCTCTACTTATCTGGCAGTTTCCAAGGATCTTATAGGAATTTATTGGCTTTGAGACCTCAACTTCTGTGTGAAGTCTGGTCAAAAGGTTCTAAAATTACTGGGAGAAGACTGATAGGAATGTAACACAGAGTACACACCAGTCTGTGTATTAAATTTTCAGTAGCAGACTTAACTGTTTTTTTGCCATAGCTGCTGTAAACAAGTTACTTAGCATTTCCAACAATTTAGTGAAGACAGTGCTATCTAAAAACTGTGAAAAGAACAAACATTATTTTTGCTTTTGTAATAACTTGAAAAGCATGCTGGAGAGCCTTCTGTTGTTGGTGGCAAAAGTTTCTAAACAGTATTTTATTTCCACAAAGTAACAGCAGTGTCCCGTTTGGAATTACAGTGCTATGTGGGCTTATCGTAGCATCCACTGATGAAATATTCTTCTTTTGTTGAGGAAAAAAAAGTCAAGACAGATTATTCATGTGCTTTAAAAATGTCAGAACAAGAAGTTACTGAAGCAAATTATAAATTGTATGGGGCTGTGTTGTTTTACTGTCCTGACTAGGGCAAGTGTTCTCTTCTTCCTCAGACATACCCTCTTTTTCTGTCCCCTTGAGTCCTGGCAAACACGTGTGGATGCATGTGGCTGTTGCCTCTATTCTTAACACTATTCCAAGGCAGGAGCCAAGGTTAAGCTTTTCAGAGAAAAGTACATGAAATGGTGATTTTTAGCAGGTGATATCAGCTAACAACAGGGCATACCAGCAGGCACAAAGAAGGTGAATGGTGTGGGAAAAGGTGCCCTCAGCAGACCCAGAGGGTACAATAGGCTCTGAGTGGGAAGGATGGGTGAGCTTTGGCAGGGTAAGAAAAGAAAAGGGGAATTTAGATTAGCAAGTTTTAGGCAAGAGGATTAAGGGTGTGGAAGGGTGAGGGTGGGATGAATTCTGGTTGCTGGAAGTCAAAACTTTGACATGAGCTCAAGGATGACAGATTAAGGAAAAGAGTAGTTAAGAACTCTGGATTATGATGTTTTGAATGTACTGAGAAGGGCTGGAGTTGGAATTTCTGAAATGAATGAAGAACTTCTGATGGGGGGGGGGGGGGGGGGGGGGGGGGGAAGTGTTGAAAGATGTAGGATCTAGGCTTCAGATGCCAGTAGAACTTAGTTATTAAAAGGCACCCAGAGCCCTCCTCTAACCAAAACACCAATTTGGGATTGCAGATTCATACACATGGCATTTCTTCTGATTCCCTGTATCACACTCCCTTTTTTATTTGGAACTGCACTCATTAACAGGATGAAACAAATGAATTAAATCCCATCTAGTCTTGATGTTAGGAGGAGGAAAATGCAGGAATGCAAGATCAGGCCCTCACAAAAACTTCAGAAGGCGTTATTACAGAATATATTNCCCAGAGAAGTCGTTGATGCCCCCTCCCTGGAAGTCTTCAAAGCCAGGCTGGATGGGGCTTTGGGCAACCTGGTCTAGTGGGAGGTGTCCTTGCCCATGGCAGGGGGGTTGGAACAAGATGATCTCTAAGGTCCCTTCCAACCTGAACCATTCTATGATTCTATGATATCAGTGGGAAGGTATATGCTACCATGCTTGTGGTAAACAGATGAGAACGCTTTGCTTTGATATCTATAGCAATCATGTATAGCATAGTCACAGGTGTACTGGGGACAGGTTCTTAGTACACCATTTTAACAGAAGTGTGTTATAAAGATCTTGAACATACTAAAGCAAACAAGGCGACTTAGTGTGTTTTGGATGTGAAGATTTAAAATGAAAACCTCTAAAGGCATTCTTCAAAGGATCTCAGAAAGGAGGGGGGCAATAGTTCACAGGGAGGAGGCCTGTGAGAATGGAATTGTGAGAGCGAAACAAACTACACTGAAATAATTGAGAAAGTAATGCCCATCATCAGATCTTCTAACATATTCATATTAAAATCCAAATTAAATTTGGAATAACTTCTGATCTTTTTATATTTCACTTTCTCAAATACCAAATTCTTACTTTAATTACCAAATGGAATATTTCTAGGAATATTCATAGAAATACTCAGATGTTTGTCCCAAGTGAACACTGGAAATGTAACAGCAAATTTGAAATTCATTCTCTACTAACTGGCAATTTTACAATTGGTTCAATCAGCTGCACAAGTGGCATGGTGGTATCTCATCATCCTTGACTGAATGATGTTCTTAAGCAGGGTACTGTAGGCTACATAATTTTTCAGGTAAGACAGATGAATTTTGTGTTACCTGTGTCACTACATTAATGAAAACAAAGGGGATGTAAATCACGAGGCTAATGTTTTCCTTTCTTGCATCTTTTGTACCTGTTCTCTTTGAGTTATGTCTGTGTTGTACAGGAGATCAGTGTGCACAACAGCAAGGGTTTTGATCACAATTATTGTCCTTTTTTTCAGTTCACATTTCAAATAACCATTAGATGAGAAATTACTGGCTGAAAAATGTTACAAATGGTTTCAGATAAAGGATAAGAAACTTACTAATAAGATCAGAATTTCCTGAATATGTATTAGCCTGCAATTACTTGGTCTCTACTTAATGCTCTAAGAGTGACTTGAGAAATAACGGTAATAAAATTTTTCAAGTGGGTGTTCTGTGACTTATGTACAGGATCTTTGTCTAGCTGCAAAGCTCCTGTAATTAGAAATGGGGAAATGCTGCAGAGTTCATTTTCTTCACCCTTTTTAAAAAAAAAAAAAAAAAAAAAACTCTTCCAGGGGACTGAAATGAAATAGATTCATCATACGTTACATTTAAGTTCACAATCTAAAATCTGTGTGCATGTTTTATGTTCTCACTTTGTTTTTTCTCTCCAACCTTGTCTAAAACATTCAGCTCTTTCCCAGGTCATTTCCTTTTCCCTGTTCAGTGCTGCGGCTCTTTCTTGTTTTGTTTTCTACTGCTCATGCATGTGCTGTCAACTTTAGTAAATTGTGCCCTTCACTTGCTCTCTTCCTTCTGGTTCTCCTCTTCCCTTTTTTCCTATTGTTAGCTATTTATTCTAACTTGCTTTTCATGGACTCTGCAGGCCATTCTGCTACTTGTATTCAAAGATGCAAAGTATTTAAGGACAAGGGATTGTTGCATCATAAAGCATGTATACATAAAATTAAGTACTTTGCACTCATCTTATTAGAACTTGTCTAAGGCATGTCTTTCAGGACATCTTGTCTTGATCTGAGAACATTAAAAGCAACACACCTTCACCTTTCCCTGGTGGTTTCTTCTTATAGTTAATTACCCTCATTGTTAAAAATGTGTAACTTATTTTCATTTGGAATTTGTCTGGTTGAAACTTTGATCAATAGGTTTATATTATCTTTCTTTGCAAAACTGAAGACCCCACAGATATCTGATACATCATCTATGTTTCATAACTTGGACATATTTAAGTGGCTTCTTCAGTGTCATTTCTGAGAAGTGATACGTTGAGATCTGTAAGGCCTCTGAATCATTTCTGATGCTTTTCTACATTATGTCCATGATTTCATCATTTTTTGATAAAGAATAATTCCAGAACTCTCATTAGCCTTTCAGTATTGGTCTCACTAATGCTGTGAGCTGTGAGGTAATATTTTTTGCTGTGGCATAGACTAGTTTTTAGACCAATTTGGAAGGACTTCACGATAGTGGTATCTAATCACAATTGAAAAAGGAAAACATGATGTGGGCCTTGTGAAATGAAATCAAGGAGCTCGTAGAATTTAAATCATGGGCTATAGCTTTTCTGCGGACTATCAGTCCCCCTATGCTGTCTTACGGAGTAGGTGGCTTTGTTTCCCTGTTCCTTTTGACTGTATTAAAATTAGTTGTTAAATGACTGACTAGTATAACATCTTTCTGTTCTGCAAGTACTATCAAGCCTTTATAAAAGGGAGAAACAATACAAAAGTCACTCAATACTTGATCAAGTACATGAGAAGCAGTCACATTCAAGGTTGGGACCCTATGCTGTTGTTGATACTGATCTATTCCTCTTTGCTGTGAGAGATTACAGCAGTTCTTCATTCTAAAGATTGCAATGTGTTTACTACAATTTAATAAATTTTAAATTAAAAACAGGAGTTGTTAATAATAAACCTTATACTGCTTTGTTTTGGTAGCATGATTTTGACTCATACTGGAAATCTGGTCCAGGTGAAAACACCTAAGCTAACTGTTCCATGCAATTTGCTATGCAAAAGGGGCAAGAAGGGAGTGTATACATATGGATCTCCTTTCATATGTTCACTTTTATTAAAACCATCTCCTTATCAAAATTATGTCTGAGACATAAGCAACAGTTCAGGAAGGAAAATATCCTTCCTCTTAGTCACAGTCAGGTTCTGTTTAGAAAATGTCAAACCATCATCATCATGACCCAGTGTTTAAAAATGCCTGAGAGGCATCTGAAATAAATGTGAGCTTCCTCTGAAGGATGAATGGCTGGTTTGGTGTTTTGTCAGCCTCTTGAGACCCTTTCCGTGTGCGAGTGGGCATCATTCCCTTTGGGAATACTCTGTTAAACCTTAATACACTGTCAGTGCAAGCCATTTTGTGAAAGGGACACTAGTAATGAGTAGAGTTTCACAATAGCATGTGGTTAACACAGGGACCGGTCCCTTTAGGAAAGAACATCTTGTTTTAAATCAAGACTGTAGTCTACAATGAGAGCTAGGGAGTTAACAATTATCAAAGCTATGGAGCTCTGAATTCATTATACCAATTGACTCCATCTATTTCTACCTTACAGAATGCATCCCCATATGTAGGCACTCAAACTGACTATAAATGAGATCATTTCCAGGAGCCTTTTTATGAGGAAAAAGAGCCTATAGACTATAGACCGGGAACGGTCCTGCTGTGACAGCTCACAAGTCCATATTTACTCATTTCCTTTTTAAAAAGGTATACAACAGCTGATGTAGAATTCTGTACTAATGTGACTGTCTGTCACTCCAGTGTCTGACATAACTTGCTTAAGGTGCTATCAGATCCTAATTTAATGTTGATTTAACCCAGATTCAATTTGTGTTAGCTGGTATCAGACACAGGCTGTACGTATCTGTTTTCTTACACACATTCTCTGCAGCCATTTACTACACTAGCACCAAGTGATAAAGAATGTCCTTGGCAAAGCATGTAATTTGGAGGAGGAAATTAAGCAGTCTGAGTCTGATCCCACACAAGATTTTATACTCAAATGGAAATGGCATTCAACTGTTGTAAGGATTAGCAAACTGGTGCTTATAAAAATACATGCATGTGTTAAATGATAGCTTCAGTTGAGTTACTTCCAATTTGTGAAAATGTATGTGGTAGTAGGATTAAATCTAGTGAAACTGCATTGCTGAAAACTTAGTGAACAAACTTTTAAGTTTGATCTAGAGTAGTCCTTGGGATTGTATTTTATACTAGGCAGGTATTGTTTGAGAAATATAATTCTTTCTATAGTTTTCATTCTCATTTAAAAAAAATAGAGCACTTGATGAGTTTGTTTCTAATGAGTTAATGAGCTCAGCTAATGAGTTGCTTTTGCAATAAGGAACTGTATTTCAGGTATGGATACTTAGATACTGCTAAGTTATTCATCCATTGCAAACTTTGTGCATCAAATTTTCATTGGTTAAATCAAACCAATGTTATTTTTAAAATTTCATTTATCTTTGCATCACTATTAAAACACACAATACGTTTTATTTATCACTGTTTTCTGTATCCGAATTGCCACTATCTTGGACTAGAACGTGGTCAAGTAAACTCAAGATCAATTAAAAAATGAAGAGATTTTTTTGGAAGTGAATTCTCCAAATTCTGCTATTGCCTAATATGTATAAACAAAAAAAGCATAAAATAATTAAGTTTTGTCCTACCATAGCATTTATGTATCTTCTTGAGCACTTTTAGCTGAGACATGAGTTTTCAAACTACCTACATCAAACTATCAAAGTGGATTTCTGATGTTTTTCAAAAAAATGCGATTAGTTATGAGTTATAGTCCATAGGTAATGAGTTGAAAAAATTATTTTTGATACTAAAGATTAGAATCCTGTTGAAATATGAAACAAACAGTAGGTCATATGAAAGAAAAAAGTCTGAATACTGACTCAAATCCACATTATAATTTGAGCTACAGCTATGGTATTTTGTTATAGCCAAAACATGAAAAAGCAGCATATAGGTTACATCTATACTGCAGTCTATCCACTAAGACCATACAGAATACTTCCAGTTTTGGGAAAACTGCAAAGAGAAGAACAGCATCTGTCCAAAGTGTAAAATATACCATACCTGTCCACACTAAGGGCACAGAGATTAAGGACTGTGATTCCCACTGATGCCTTCTGTATAAAGGGAAGGAATTTGCAAAGAAACTGCCCAAATTCAGAATCTCCAAAAGGCCACTTCTGAGCCAGGAGCTAAAGAGAAGATAAAAAATAATCAGTATATTTAAACAATAGCTTACAAGTATGTAACAAGTGTAATCCTTTCTTGTCTTAAATGTAGTCACTGTAATCTCGAGTTTTTTTATACCTCAAACATATCCTTAGTATTGAATGAGTCTGGAAAGTGACTGCTGCTGTAGAAGCATAGAGGGCAAAAACTTAAGCTTAAGTGTTGACACTTGCATTGTTAAAAGATCTCTTCTTGATGTGCTTCATCAACCCATACTTAATAGTGGAAATCTAACTGAACCCTGTCATGAATGTTTGCAATTACCATGTCCCAGAACCAAGCATTTAAACCATAATTCATAGTTCGTAATGAAATACCTCAGCCAAATTCCCATGTGTGCATGCAAGTACCTCCTTGTCACTGTAGATGTACTGTTGTGTAAGTCATGCCAAAATTCACTGCCAGATTCTTAGCTGTGTGGGGAGAAACCAGTGTACATACATAATTTGTTCCGTATTATGTTCTAAAGGACTAGCATCATACATGTGGGCTGTATGACATGGCAATAGAAAGGCATCCATTTGGAAAGGCGTGAAGAAATGCGTGGGGTTTAGATCAGTGTTTCCAAGGAGACATTAATAGAACAAATATGAAAACACTGATTCCTGTGAATAATTGTGAATAATTAGTATGCAAACAGTAATCTTTAACTGCTAGTTAAATAAGACATTATCCACTAGGCATTGTATTTCTTACCAGATTATTTTTCCTTTTCAGTTGCATATTAAAATGAAATTTCTAAAGATAAGCTGTAGGATCAATTTAAGTCTGTCTATGCCCTGTTTCTTAACAGTATTTATATTGTAACACTCCTATATTTGCTCTTGCTCTGCTGCTGTATGCTGCTGTGTTTTCTTGTATGCTGAGAACTCTCCTTCAAGGGGAGCTGAGAATCTTGCTTGCTGTCACCACCACAGCAGACAAAATTGAACCATCTTTGCAATGGTATTCCAGTTTAGGATAACCATATTTAATGAAAGCGATTCTTCCTTGTACCAGAGGCTAGTTAATGTATCACTAGAATTGAAGATTCACTATTGTCAGTACCTTCAGTCATTAATGTAATGAAATTATGCCTGCAAGCTGTTGAACATTTCCTTTGGTTTTATCTGTATAGACTGAATGAAATACATTGAATGCTTTGGCAGAATTATCTTCTGGATGGATTAGCAATATTACAACAAATGTTTGCAGGGCATATTTTTGCCTTTTGCCAGAAAATCTAGCAGGAGGTTTTAGTTTATGTCAGGGGCTACAGAAAAACTGTTGGAGAAGGAAAGCCTGGACAGAATCCAAGGTCATTCTCCAACCAGTTACAGTCAAGTGGAATTTCAGCTTCAGTTCCTCAGCAGTTAGTAATTGTATGGTGTCTGGGTTTAGTTAAAATCTGAATAGTTTTCAGGCACTACGGAGTGAAGGCTAAGTAAGTGGCACTGCCAAGGGAAAGAGGTCTTAGACTATCAATTTCTTGTGCCAAGCTTAGCCCAAAAATTGATTTATTGTTAGAAATCATGCTTCGAGAGGCTAAAGAAAGACGGCCACTATTCTTTTGTGTGCACTGACAGTGTCTGTAGCATATATTCAGCAATAGAAACAAACGAGCACCTTGTACCGATTGTGAAACTTACTACAAAGCAAACATTAGTTTCAAAAGGAAAAGTGTTGTACTCAAAAAAGGTTCACTTAGTCATTACTCCTCACAGGGAAGCTGTATTGCAGTTTCAGCATGTACACATATTCCCCACATCCCAGGAAGCTCTCCTTTTTTTAAGATGAAAAGTATTTTATTCCTTTTGTTTCTTACACTTTTCCACTAATTGAAGTACCATCAGTACCAAATCATTAGAGATTCTTTTCAAGTTGATTTTAAACAAAAACACTAGGTTTAGGATTAAGTTATTTGATTTTTAAGATTAACTTTGCAACCATTTCCGTGGGTATCCTTCATTATTATTCCACATCAGCTATGCATTCACTACTTCCCTTTGGATCAGGTGCCAGGTTTTTTTTTCCTTCTGTAGATATTTTTAGTCAGCAAATTTGATCCTGTCTGTGGTTTTTACTAATTTTACATCACAACAAGTCCATTGCCCTCTGTTCTACCCTAGCAGGACAAAGAAACTTCAGAGGGAAATAATGCATTTGTTTTGAATGAAAAAGTGGGCCCAGAAGTTTAATTGAATTTGTCCTAACTTACTCAGGTAAAAGTAAGTACCAAAAAGTAGGTACCAGGTGCAAGTAAAACTGAGACTATTTCTTCTGCTCTTCCAGTGCTTTTGCATGTTTTTAATATCCAAACAAAATGGGGATAAAATTCTAGCAGATTACATTTTCTCTCAAGCCATGAGGATAGGAGGATTCAGGCTGATTATCCTAGCTTGTATCCTAGTTCTCCATGACTTGGTCAAATGGATTCTGCTTTTGCAACCCCACTCAATAAATCTTGGAGGTTTCAAAATAAGACTTGCGGCAAAGGAAATACACTTTTCCCCTTGTGTAATTGCAGCCTAGGAGTATTTCATAAGGTTCAACTGTGCTGCAATTCCTGAGCAAGAAAAAAGTCCAGTCAACATCATACTTCTACACTGAAGTCAGAAACTGAAATTTCAAGGCTTTACAGTCAGTCTTAAAAAACCTCAAAGTGACCAGAAAGCTACTTCCTTGAGCATCCCCTCTTCTTTGCTCCTTTATATGGCCTCTCTGCCCTGACGCTGCAGCTTGAAACAAACAAGACAGCAGTGCTGAGAACATTCCTTTGCAATGATTTTTAAATGTCACTCAGTTGATTTTATTCTACTGCTGTTGCTATTTTCTAAAGCCCATTAGCATGCTAGCTGATTTTCAAAACACAGATGAAGTCCCACTGTGCATCCCAGGCAACTTATATGTAGTCTAAAAGAGAGAATGTTATAATCTAACCACATGAGCATTTGTCAGTACATGCTCATATGCATCCGCAGTGTTTATCTAATTCTAGGGTGATACGGTGTGTTTGAAGGCAGATGATGACCCTGAAGCTGAGCCCAGAATAGATGGACTGGGTTGGGTGCTGGATATGAAATGACTCTGAGCTGCTCCCTAAAAACTGCTTTGGTTCAACAACTACTTAGGAAGTCCTCTCTCTCTCTACCACATGGCATTGAGGATGAAAGCAAAGGTTTAATTATACTTGCTTCTTCCTTCTCTAATTAGATCCTAGTACTATAGAATCTTTCTCTTCCTATATTCACTTGGCATCATTGCTGTGCCAGATACAAGATCTGTTTCCCAGAAACTTAACTGTGTTTCATACAGATAGTGCTTGCCCCCAAGCAGGATACTCTCCTGAGTTTCATGGTCTGCAGGTTTTTGGTGACTCTGGCACGACTCTGGCAGTCAAGGTTTCAGCTCTGTGTTCAGTGGGACAAATAGAAATACCTTCTTTATTCCCTAACTTCTGTTCAGCTTGTGCAGTGATGGAGACAAGGACCAGAACAGATTTCTAGTTGCTTACATAACTTCTAGTTGTATAAGTTACCATCATCTCCAAACTGTGGAATAGGAGTTATGAGATCAGTATATTCCTGGGTGATTTCCCAGCAACATAGCACAGAATGAAAGACAAGAAATTACTTTGTCAGATCATATGGGATTTTGTTTAAGGTGTTTCCTGTAGGAGATGTTAATTTGCTAGTGCAGCTCTGTCCTAAATTGCCATGTACACTTATGTCTGTTTCAAGGCATGGGCCAAATATTGTACCTGCTGTTTCAGTTGGAATTCAGGTGGAATCTGACTTAATACAAAAGTGTCCAAGGTCTGTAGCACTGATTTGACTGTATTAATTGACGAAATATGGTAATTCTGAAGTGTTCCTGTCTCTGATCTGTAAGACTGCTTAGAAAGAAGTCTCCTGCTTGTGGTATTTTGGTTCTGTGACTCAGCCAGGACCCTTCTGTCCCCATGAAACTTTACAACACAATTTATTCCATCCTTTCAAGTATTTCCCTTCCTACAACCGCTATACCCTAAAGAGACTTACATTGCAGAACAGTACTCATGCATTTCTTTCTTGTTACCCACAAACTGTTGCTTACCCCATGTATAAACCTCAGTTCTGCTCCATCACTTTCCTGATAAGGAGAGCTGTAAGGATGTAGGAGAGAGAATGCAACATGTCTCTAAGTATTCCTTCTCTTCCCACTGCTGAAGTGAAAAGCCTCGACTTTGGGAAGGACATCGAGTAGAGGAAGACAACAAACAGAATAAACCTTTGTAATGCAGGATGCAAGACTAACACTGAGTATATCAAGGTGACTCAACAGTTCAGGCTCCTGCTGACTGGTATTATTTAGTATTTTGCTTACATTTAAAGTCGTCATACTGCTATAGTACAGAAGGCACGCTGAATCTCTTTAAGCTGTTCTTTGCAGGAAATAATTCTTAATTTGGCTACACCCAACAGCTGTCTTCTTTCCACTTTCTCAGGGGATACAAGTCAGACTGTTTCTTCTGGAAGGAAGGCAGGCTTTGTGGGGATGCGGGAGTAACATTAAAGACACTTTTTTCCTCTGTTTTGCCCTATCACAGCTTTTTCTGCTACTTTGCATGTCTTTGCCCTGCTGAGTAAAAAATGGGCAGTCATTTTCTCCCACTTAGGGAGTTAGGGAAAGGAATGCATGGTTTTTATGAGAGAAAATAGATTGTACTTGAAGAGGTCCTGAAAGGAAAGACAACAAATACCTTGATTTTGAAGAAGAATATTCTATCTCGGTTAACAGGTAAAAACCATAAATCCTAGATTTTACATTCTCTTTAAAATGTTTATATTTATTACAAAAACCTACTTAGCAGCAAAGCACTCCTGACAACTCTAGACATCTCCCCTGTGGTATTTTTGCTGCTTACAAAGTAAGATTCAGTTTTTTTCTCTTGTTTTGTGGTGATAGGTAACTTCCCATCCTCTTGGGTAGACTGCTTCTCAAGCTGTGCTGTTCTTCAATGAAATAAGCTGCAAGCTGTGCTTATGTGCNTTTTTTTTTAAATCCTTCTTCAATCTCTGGACAAAATGTTACTTTCATTATTCTTCCAGCTGTGTTGTCTTTTATGTATTGCTACAAGAAGGTGACAGTATTGCTAAGAAGTTACTGCAGAACTGGTAAACCCTGGAGATATGCACAGTCAAAACAATTCCTTGTTATCTGTAGAGTTTAGCTAATTGAAACATAGCCAGAGCGAGCATACTAAAATATGTTAAACCTACATTCTCTAGATACTATATAGTATTACAGATCCATAGAACAGCTTGATAGGCCTCAGATGTGAAAACTCAAACTGAAGAGGTAGGAGCAGCCTGTGCATTGAAAGGAATATATCTTCCCCACAGTCTCAAGATTGTCCGTTTACACGTTGGACAGTCATTGGATAATGTCAGAGTGAATCTTGAACCTAGAGTATAAAACCTTCCTTACCTCCTACCTCAGAATGAATGATCTACACATTCTGCCAGGAAGCTGTAGTCTGCAAACGGAGGTAACAGGTTCTTGGTCTACTTACACTTGTCCCTCTCCTCTACTTTTTTGGGTAATTTTTACTTCCAGGATGCAGTTGTCAATTCCTTTGCTACCTCTAGATCTCTTTTTTGTATGATCACTGCATGGAGAGATGCACCCAAATCACAGGTCATGTTTTAAGTAGGTAATACTGATTTCTGTGTCACACTCGGCTACCGATGTGTTACTTCTTGGAATCACTGACAAAAATACAGCAAAAGCTGGAATGCGGTTAAGCTGGTGACCTCAATTTCCTACTGGTGTTTATACTTGAGAGATGCATGCTGCATATAGGACAAATTTTGCTTTTCAAGGGGGGTTTCTTTTCTATTTAGACATCGTGCGCTGTGGGCTTGGCCTTACACTCCTTTGGCACAAAGCTGTAACTACTTTGGATGTCACTTGCTCAATTAGTGTACAGGATCCTTCCCACTATGCTTGGTTATCAACCTTTTTTGTGTGTATCTATCTGTCACTGAAGGCAGTTATGCCAAATAACTTGTGATCTAGAAGAGATGGGTCTAATGCTTACGCATTTGCTCTGAAGTTGAAAAATGTTTATGAGGAGAAATTTCTCAGCTGTCTTCCTTTATGGAAGGAAAAAAGGGCTGAAAATGTTTGCTTACTGACAGCTAACTTTTTTTTCGACTTCATAATGTTTTAGGTGAACTACTCAAATCTAGATGCTGTTGTAACTAAACAAACACCAGTAAGAAATCTTAGCCTGTTAAAGAAAACGCTATTGTGTTGAGCTCTTTGAGCAGTGGACAATCCTGCTTTTTTCTGGGCAGGTGTCTTTTGCATTATACTGGTAAAATAATCAGGGAAAAGTTTGTTAATCATGTTTAAAGAAACAGGTTAAAAACTGGCTTGTTTAATTTACTTTATAGTGTAAGGAGTTAGGAATATTAAGATTTAAGGTGATGAAATTAACAAATCTGATGTAGTTCATCTTTCAATATATAGAATTCATTTTAAACACTGTTTTTGCATAAAAACAGAAGCAGAGACAGCTGAAGGTTTCTCAATAACATCTTTAAAGCTGAACTTTGCCATTCCGAAGATGAGAGCCTGGGTCTAGAGTGCTCCATGAGCTCAGGAAGTGTTTTCTGTTTCAGAAACGCAAGAGACTTTTCTGTGGAAAGCAGCTGTTTTTCTTGCCACTGCTAAATTGAAGTTTAGTTCTTGCTAAACTTTAGCCAGTGATAACAGCAGCAGCTCTAAGGGCTTTCCAGAGCTCTAGCGCAGCCAAGGTGACAATCATGCTATGGATATTCTGCTGCTCTTGCCTATATATAGCATTAGAATGCTGGCTAGCTTTCTTTATAGAAAGTAATCATCTAAAGAACCTTCCATACGTTGAGGCCAAACTTAACTTATTTACTACAAGTGTGTGTGGCAGTGATGGGTAATGTGGGTGATGCAGCAGCTTTCAGAAAAGGAGGCATGATACCTCTCTCTTCTTCAGTGCTTCAACCCTACCTCTACAGCACCACAAAATGTTAAAATTGTAATTCCCAGTCTTTTTCGCTGGAAAGAATTAGTTCTCACTGATTCATGACATCAAATAATGAAGCCTCCAAATATCTGAGATTTATAAGTTTTGTATTAGGAGGAAACTATTTGTGTTCAGGTGCTATAAGTGTGATTGAAAATGTCTTAGAATTAGTGGTTCAGTCCATTAAGGCCAGATTGATAATTGACATCCTTCCTGTAAAACTCAATTTGTTACAATTTTTAATATTGATTTGATCCTACAAGTGGATATACTAGAGGTAATTAAGCCTGATGGGACTTTAATATATTCAGGATATCTTCAAAGGAGAGTAGTGAATATTACTAAAATCTCAATCCATTTAATAAATTGCTAAGGGGAATCCACCATATAATTACAGTAATTGGACAAAGTGGGAGTTTTTAAGTCTACCGTACAGTAAAGAAAGGATAAAAATGTCAAACACCTGTGACCATATCTTTATCTCACATAAATTATGTAATTTCTTTTTTCTTTTTCTCCCCAGTGTCACATCATTGTTAATTGTGTAAATGCATAACAGACTCAGACTCAGCCCTCCTGGGACCTTAAATTTTCAATTACTATAATTTTATAACTGCTTCTTTCTAAAGATCTGTAAAATGTATCTGAATATCAGTCACATTAACTACTTCACTTTTGAAAGTTGTTTCAAAATTGTTAAAGCTACCTTACGTTTCAGGAAAGTAATTATACAGATCTGATTTTAAATTGCAATTACACAGTATTACAGGTTCACATCCTATAATGCAGAACATCTTAATACTGTGTGGTGGGTTATTCTAACGTGCAGATAAATACTTGCTTTACTCCGATTCTGATTTTAAAACTATTTTATCCCTCTCAAACTGAAGATCAAACCTATGAGGCTTTGTTTGACACCATTTATATATAGGGTAGTAATATGATTCAACATGAAGTTGACTCTGCAGTTAAAAGATTGTTTAAAATGAAGTTCAGAACTAATCACAAATTACTTAAACATTTAAGCTTTAAAACAGAAAACTATTCTTTTTCCTTGAAAGACTGTCACTTCCACTTTCAAATGGTTATTTCCAGTGGCCATCCTTTAGATTGTCAATCAACAAGGGAAACTAAATGGTGCCACAGATTTTAGGATCTCTTGAGATATAAACATGAATGCTATCTAACAGAATTTAAATTCAGCTCCTAATGTAACTATTATTGAATGGGTTATCTGAAAAATGTCCTGTAAATAACAGCTTAATTCTAGGCAGAAGTAATAATTTCTTGGCAGAAGTAATAGTGTTGATTATAAATTATCCATGTTTCAGAACACATGCAGCTAGCCTTATACAACAAGGTGGTTGCATATGATAATTCTCAAGTATATAATTTTTCAGGTTCAAGCACTCAAAATAGTAAAAGCCAGATTTATCCTTGTCAACTTGATTTTTAATTCTGCCTTTTAGCATGTAGGAGTTGACATACATTGATGTTAAGGGTCTGCAGTTTCATTCACAGCTGTTAATTACGAAATAGTTCTCTGCAGTCCAGAAAGATATTTTGATATTGTCTGTGGTCGTATTCAAGACCACAGTTCCTTATATAAGATAAAGCAAGGCTAATGAACCTATAGAACATGAAAGTAGTGTCAGAAGACAAAATGTAAAAATGTATTTAAAATTAATAAAAGGAATGTAAAAATATAGTTTGTTACTGTCAACTAAACTCCGGAATAATTTTCAAAAGGCAATTCTGAAAGGCAAAATTAATTCTGGATTTCCATTTCTCTTTCAATGTATAATGCAGCATAGCTCTTTGATTTTGTAGTAAGAATACCTGTTCTCTCCCAAACTTAGCTTAGAAAAAACACATCATCTTTTCTTGAAATTTCTTATCAGAAATTCTGATGAAAATAAGAGCAATGCCCTAGAAAATATCTATCAAGTCATCAGGATAATTTCCCAGGGAAGAAACAGTAATGCATCATGGGAGATGTAGTCCAGATTATAAATCCCATTCAGTAAAGATAATGAAAACATGCAAAACACCAATCTCATGTCCTGTTACACACCGCATACCTAGGAAAGACACAGTGGAATCTCAAATCAGGCAGAGGCTAATCATACTCATCAACTTAATATATTTTCTTCTGCTATCTTACCATTGAATTGAATATTGACCTTTCTAGGTGGGATATTGAAAAGTGGAAAGTAACATTTCCATTAAATCATGTTCACTATGACTAAGTCTTTCTCCTATTTTCAAATTTATATTACATTAAAACAAAGTAAAGATTTCTCTGTAGTTTATACTTCTGTAAGATCAGAATTCAGTAGCGCGTGTTACTGTAGATTATATGCCTCTGTACAAATAAAATGCATGCACGTATACATTTTTAATCAGTTAATGATTTCAAGCTGCTATGATCTTGCCGTATCCATACCTGTGTTATAATTCAGGTCAAGTTACAATGTCAATAGATATAATATATACATATAAAATACTTCTCAATACTTCTCTTTTCATTTCACTGTTTCTTTAACTTAAAAATCCAATGTCGAACCATAGAACGCTACTTACTGTAAAGTTATGCATGAATTTGCTTTGTTTAAAATGTAACTGCAAGTTAAGTATCTAGAATCTCTAAGGGCCAAAATGTGAGAAATGGTCTTCTTCATTATACTACTTAGTGTTTTATTTACTGTCAGAAAGAAGAAATATCCTGTCAGCTATGGACTTGTGTATGATCCACAAGGGTTCAGATAGAAGCTTACAAAATTCTTTGAAAACTTTCCAAAACAAATTAATACCAGCAAGATTAATATATTCACAAAGGACTTCTGTTCATTCAAGCCTGTCCTGGAATCATGCAGGTTACATTAGTAAACATATGTTGCATCAGAAAAAGTGTTATGTTATGGCTTTGAGTAAAATGGAAAAATAATTTAAAAGAAATAGGATAACTGGGACAGAGTTGCTGAAGACCCTTCTTATACTTTGAGAAATTCAGGTGAAATTTGATATTTCAAAAGTGTTCTGTGATATAATTAACCTTACTAGCACTGGAATAATTTTGGAAATTTTTGGATTTTTCAGTATTGAATTAAAACCTTAACTCGCAGTGTAACTGACATAGTCTCTCTCTACAAAGTCATAACATGAAGCTTGCTGATCAAAGAGAGTATTTTCTCTAAAAACAAAGTAAGGATATGATATTCCAGAAAATAGCATCTAGTCCAATGCTCTATGTCCATGAAGAAGAACAGTTTAAAGAAAGTCTACTCTCACAATTTGTTGTTAGCTATGATAGCTATAATAAATGAAATGTTCCTTGAAATACCATCATTCAGCTAAGAGCTAGGGGCTATATCTTCTTTGAAAGAGGTGAGACCTGAGAGCAAGGATTTTTTTTTGCAGAAAAAAATAAGTTGCGCTTTTCTTAAGTGAAATATTCATTGACAAAGGAGCTCTACTTAGACAAAGAAGTAACCACACACAACTAGTGTACTTGTAAGGAAACTGCAGTTAAAATGTATTGTTGTTGCATCCTACCTTGTACACAATGATAGGAATATCAATGACAATATAGATAAGGTCTCCAAGTGCCAGACTGGCTATCAGTGCATTCGGGCCATTCCTCATACACTTGTTCTGGTAAATGATCCTCAGCAGAGTTGCATTCCCAACCATTCCAACGATGAAAATAGCACAAGATACCACCGTGTTAATGTATTTAAAAGTTTCAGCAATCTTAGTCTGTTGGGAGCATTTGACAGTTTGGTTGGATACTAGGGGCGGTCTGGTGGTGAGGAGTACACTGGATTCAATCCCTGAGAAAGTGGGAAGGTAGTTTCCCAAATCACTCCGGTTGGCAGCGTATCTGTCAGAGCTGTCACTGAGGACGAATCCCAAAACCAGCAGCAGCAAAGAAACTCTTGAACACAAGGCTTCCATCCTGAAGTCCCAAATGAGCAAAGTCAGTGAGGCAGCTTTTTTCAGTATCTCAGTGAGATACTTATCGCTTTTTCACCTGCAGAGAAAAACAATAAAAACAAAACAAAAAAAAAAAAAGACAGAATCAATACACCAAGTAGGGTAATGCATCCTATTTCTCACTTAGGAAGAAGGGTATTTGTACGGTTTCTACAGCACGTGTATAAACACTTGTTCATCATCATTGTGCTACTCTGAAATTTGGATTGCCACCGTTCATTAACTCTTGGACAAAACACAAATGCAAACAAGATCCTGCAGAATCCTTTTAATGTGAGACAATTCTTATATGAATGGACAAAATATGGTGGGTGAAGCTCTGTTCTAAGAGGTAGTCTTGCAAGAAAAGTATACCAGCAAAGGGAGGCCTTGGAGACACTACTGTGTGATATTTTAACCAAAGTTAATGATAAGTTATTTTTTCTGCTAAAAAGGTAACTTTTCTGCTTAAAAAACAAAGTAACACCACTGTATTAATAATTATAGGTACTAAATTTATTTTTTTGAATGTTTCTGATATATTGTGACCATGAGGCTTTATATTTTTTCTGACTTCATAATTACCCAAATTTCAGATGAAGATTGAAAATACATATATTTCAAATCAAATTTTGAACTGGATCCAAAGGCCCTAGATATTAGCAGGAAGACTTTTATGGTCTCAGGACATTTGACCAGGAAAAGTCCTTAAAACCACATGTATCAATTTCTTGAGATAAAGATAAGTCTTTGGTTCCTGAATAATGGCATTGCAGCTCATGTTGCAGTCTTATCCAGGGTTAATTTAAAAAAAAAAAAAAAAATTGTTTAGCATTTTCAGTGATAAGTCATGACGTTACCAGATAGGGAAGGAAGCATCATAGCATTCTGTCCTAGTGTTTCTGCCTGCGTGTAACCCCAGAGCTGCAGGGGCAGACAGCACCTTCAGTGAAACCTGCCCTGGGCACACTCAAGGCGGACACTCTAAAGTAAATTTCCTTGAAACCTCAGTCTAATTTAGGATGAAGTTTTTTTTTTTTTTTTTTTTTTTTTTAACATGGCTTGTATCTGCAAAACATGACAAAATGCTACAGTGTTGCCAAAAGAGTAGAAAGTCAAGTATTTATAACTCTGAATTCTAGGAACTCACATGAAGGATTTGGAAGGATCCTTTAAATGAATCTTAATTTCATTCCCTATGGGGCTGTTACTTCAGTTTATAACAAAAAATTTACAACAGAAAGAATGTGGCAGACAAATTCCTGATAGGAGCTCTGGACACAATATAAATATTTATCCCTTCTGCTGTGTGCAATCTGTAAAAGCATGTGTGTACCTATATGCAGCAGCATATGCAATGGTAACGGGTATTCCTGTCTGGTATGTGAAGTGCTGTCCCTCACAGAGCAGTGATCCAAATTTAGTCTTCTGTCTTGGTGCATCTGAGACAGCCATCTGACCAACTGTGAGTACCTGTGCACTTCTTTTAAAGTTTTGTTGGAGAGCAAATCCGTCTCTATTACATGTCTGTTAGGATGATATCGCAGGGCAGTCAGCACCAGTGAGCAGTATGTCAGTGCTTTTGCTCTAGGGTTCTAAATCATATCAGAAATAACAAGCAACTCTTGTCAGGCAACCATTAATACTTCTAGTACTTGCTGTGACTACAGTTCTCTCTGCTTTAGTCATTATATTAGTATTCTCCTTCTTTAATGATATTTTCCTGTGAAAACTTGTATACATGTATATATTATATACATATGGCATGTACATACATATGACATGTCATGATGATGGTGTTAGCGTGGCAATCATGCAGCCAGCATGCAAAGCTAGGAACAAAATTGCCAATTACCATCTCATTCCTCTCTCAGGAGAAACTTTCCCATAAAAGAACAAAACTAAAACTGTATTTTTAGATAATTTCTGGGCATTATTCTCCTGTGGATTATCCTGTGTATATGTGCCTGTGGATTCCTGACATTACTTCATTCCTCTGTGTATATTTCAATATGTCGGTATTACTACAGCGTGGAGTACCAACAGACGACCTGCCTCATGTAAGTGACGTTCTGATACCCGTACCAACTTTCAGCGTTCAGGAACTGTATTCTTCTTCCTTACGTGCAGTGTGAACGCGCACTGTGTGAGGCTGCCGGGCAGATCCGCAGGCCACGTGCGAGTGCTGTCCCCGTGCTCAGACCCAAACTCCGGGCTTGGGGACATCCCCTCCCGGGATAGCAAGCCAGAAGCTTCCGTGCCGCGAGTCACAAGGAGGCATG
Source organism: Penelope pileata (assembly GCA_013396635.1). NCBI lineage: Eukaryota > Metazoa > Chordata > Aves > Galliformes > Cracidae > Penelope > Penelope pileata. The sequence continues at coordinate 329,970 of WBMW01003676.1, read as the reverse complement.
CCGTTGGAAGTGAAATTGTTCCGAGTATTAAAGAAGAGCTATAACGTTAACAGCGCTTAATCTGCCCTAAAGGCAGTTGAGATGGAAAGGGGATCTAATAAACCGGAGCACGAAAGCTGTGAAAGGAGCAGCGCCTACAAAGTGAGTTTCTCTCGGTTGCCTCCCGCTGCGGCACAGCGAGCGCTCCTCGCCGCCGGGACGACCGCCTCGCAGTTCTCCCGCTGTCACAAAAGGGTTCTCCACCCGCACCACCACCGAGAGATCGGTTCCTCGCCCCCGCGTCGCGGCGTCCCCCCGCCGTTACCTGGCGCGCTGCTGGCTGCGCCCCGCGGGCCGCCTCTGCCCGGGGCTCCCGCGGCGGGCACCGCGCTCTCAGCCCAGGCGTGCGGCCGGCCCCGCGCTCATGCTGCGGCTGCCGCTCCCGCCGCCGCGATTTTGCTTCAAGCGGCTGTTCCTGGAATGGTCTCAGCAGATCCTCCTGCCTGCTGCTGACTGGGTGGGATGGAAAATCTCCACCTCCGCTGAATCAGTAATAGAAAGACGGACTGAAGGAGAAGGCAGAGCGTCCTGTCTGTTCTGCCCCCTCCCCCAATTAAAACAAGCCTGCAGCCCGAACGGAGCCCCTGCCAATGTTAAACACAAAGGCTGCCTCCCGGGCACGGGGGAACACAGAGCTCTTTAACTGTTTCCTCTCTGAAATGGAGGTAAACTACTTGGCTGGACTCATTTATGCAACAGCCTGTGGGAATCCATCCACTGCTTATGCTGCCTCCTAACAGCACATTGGGTTCACGCAAAGGTTGTGTGTCTGATTCAATCAGACGACTTAGGAGCCACAAGCAGACTGGGGGAGAAAAGTCTTGTGCTGATATGAACAGTTTTTGCTTTGCATTTTTCCCTGGCTTGGTCAGGATTATGTTTGCAAGACAGTCAGTAAAGCTGGATGTGTAAGAGTTTCAAAAATTCTGGATCTGTAAAGAATAACTGTTCCTGGGTAGAATTTTCTGTGGTCCATCCAGGATGCACAGTGTTCATACCTTTTATTTTTCAAGACCAAAAACACATTTACAATGATAATAAAACTTTATGATTTTCTGGCAGTCATGTGTTTTTTAATACTGCCCTTCTGCTAAAGAAGTGGTACAAAAAACTTAAGCAGAAAATTGGAAAGTTCTTATAGTTAATGATCTTTACTCACTATGGGGAAAAAAAAAATTGTGTTTCAGAGAGTGCAGCTTGAAGTGGAAACAGTTTCAAGAACCCTTCACACTGACAAGTTGAAGAAATTGAGTCCCTTGTTGAATCATTTCAAGATTCTAATTTCATGGCAAGTTTCCATCTGGCTGTAGCACAGAAATAATCTTCTTCTGAATACAAAAATACAATCTTCCTAAATATGATTTAAAAATGCATGGTCCTGAAAGAATAAGAACAGACTGAAGAGAACAATAGAAAATGTGATGCCTAGTGGCCTGCAGAGTTGAGATATCTGGCAGTAAATCATGTAAGAAGTTTAGAACTTTGAGTGCTGTGTAGTTAAAAGAATGTTTTTTAGACATTCTCTTAAATCATCTGATAAACCTTGAACAAAAAAAACCCACAAATCTCAGCATCTGGATCAACTAGAACAGCAATGCTTTATTCTTTTAGAAAGCCATCTCAATTAAATGTGTCGTGTCAAAACGCAAGATCTTTGAAGGAAAGATCTTTGAAGGAACATGGATGTTCAGGCTGAGAATCACTAGAAGCCTACTGCTTGCGAATCAAGTTTTAAGTTTTTTAAATTCAAAATCTTATGTTGCTTTGAAGTTGAATAAATGCTGACAAGCCACTAAATTATCCATATAATAGTAAAAGTTATTCAAAAATTCTTTACGGCCTGATCATAGATGCTTAATATTAATGAAGTACTTTGTCAAGAATCATCTACGTGATAATATGTTGGGAAAACTCTTGAAGAGCTAGAAAGGGTGTACTTAAAGTTCACACACAAATAATGGTGTGCTTTATGTGATGCAACTCTTGAAACTCTTGTATGTTCTCTAGACATCCTAAAAACCCCGATCCCTTCCTAGAATCGTTTGACCTTTATTGTCCAAAAAACTAGAATTGCAAAATGAAATTTAGATATCTGGTCTCATTCAAACACATATTTTCCTTCCAATTCATAATTCCATTAATTTGGAGGGTTTGTATCATATATTCATATATTGACATGCCTGACTATATTTTCTATTCAACGAAATAAATAGATCTGCTAATGCTGTCAAAGAATTTTTAAAATATGAAAAAACAGTGCTTTTTATTGCCTTTTTAAATTCTTCTGTTACTGCCAACCCACAGAAGTAGTATTAATTATTAGAAATTAATGAATTGCTCATAGTGATTCTATGCTCTATTTTCTTATTTATTAAATAATTCCTTGTTCCATCTTTAATTTTGTCAGGTGTCTAAAACTGAGTTGAATTCCTTTCTTAAACTCAGAAGTTGTATTTAATTGTTCCTGATAGTTTTTCTTTGACTGTTTTCAGGAAGTATCATGAGAAAGCTGTCTATCATATGAACTATCCATAAATTGCATTTGCAAATGCGGTTGACCTCAGCTAGTAAGAAAAATGACCAAACGTGGCTTTTTGCACCAATATATTTTTAGGTAGAAAAGGTACTTCCACAATTGTTGTAGGACTGCTCTGTGCATGCATTCTTTTGTGGAGATCTCTTGACTGAGGTCTCAGTATTTCAGAACCAGTGCAATGAAAGTGTTTCCTTTGACCTCTGTTTTCTGTCTTCAATAAACTACTTAGCTTGTCTTGCATAACTTGCAAAGATTCAGAGTAAGGGTAACATACTAGTCTTGCTACGCAATAACTCATTTTACTTAAGTTTTAAAGATACCAGCTGGAGTCATTTTTCAAGAAGGCTCTCAACGTTTTTGAAAACTTAATTTTCCTGAAGAATTCAGGTATTCGGAAGGAATGCTTTACTACAAGGATTATTAGCCAAATGTACCTGCAGTGCCTTTTATACGACTACATCAGGGACAAAACAAGAGGGTCTTTAGCTATATTTGGATGAGTTTGTTCTATTAGATTGAAATGCATCTCCTCAGATTTAGAATGAGATGCAAACATATGTTCATCAGCTCATGGAATCCTAAATCTCATTCCTAAGATTCAACAGGCCAAAATAGAAAATAGATATTGGTAAAGGTATGTAAATATCTAATTGTTTTGCTTTCCTGCACTTGATTTCTAACATGAATCCCCAAAGCTGTAGTAGAATATGTGTGTACATATATATGTGTATATATATATATATTAAAGTTCATTCATGTCAGTGTTCCTTAAATCTAAGTTCTCCATCTTGTTCCTTGTCAGCCATAATCTATGATCCCTCTTTAAATTTCATGCATACATGGAAATTATGTATTTTATTGAAAGAGCTTTTCCATGATCTATCTGCAATGAGGATTTTTATTTTTATTTTTTGGCCAGCAGTGAGTGACTGGTGAAGTGTAAGAATAGCAGAATAGCAATATTTTCCTAAACTATTCTCTTAGTCTCTAGTGAATGATCCACAGCCACAGGTAGTTGCTGCCTGTGCCTAGAAACCTTGACAGATTAGTAGATCCTATGCTATTTAGACTGAAACCCAGTCCATTGATTGATGAGATCCATTTCTCCTTACTAATAGTTGAGAGAAATTGCCTTAAGACCACGAAGTACTTCTACCTTTAGCTTACACTTAAAGGCTACTCACTAAAGATAATTTTATTAATGTTCTCAAGTATGGGCAGTACTATCCTGAAGTGGAAAGATCTATGAATAGAATATTTCAGCAGTAAGAGGGATGGCAACCTGCTGAGACTCTGAAATTAGCTGCTAGTTAAGGGAGTTCAAGGAACCTGCTCCAAATAGACTAGTCTTTAATGATAGTAGATAAAAAGAATTTTATGTGAAACCCTAAATATGCGGTAAAAAAATGAATAAAGGACGGTGAAATAGATATGTGTCATAAAGATGTCTATTATAATAATTTTGCAATGAGTGAAACTATGTAGTGAGTGATTGTAACCATACTAAAGAAGAAAAAATAGAAGTATAAAGACAAAGCGAAGTTTGTTTTAAAGAACACGAAGAGGAAGAGAATATATTAGATTAGAAATTTTTTTTGTAGCTTACTTTAGTTCATGGATGCAAGTTTCAGTCCACATTAGCAGATGGGAGCCTGTGAAGAACACACGTTCTGTGATAGAAGAACACTATTCTGCTGCCAGATCCTTCTTTTATTATATTAATCACTAATAAAATTATCTAGATAAGATAGTGAGATATTTAAATGCCATTTTATCTTAATCTAAATAAGGTTAGAGTTGTTTCTATTGGCCACTCTGCAGTGAAGCTTTTTCATGGAAAGCACTGACTCATCTCACTTATTTCTAAGGTTTCCAAGTTATCCAATTTTTCATTAGCTTAACTAAAGCTGTATTGAAATAAACCATGTGTTCATTTATTTTGATACAGTAAATGGCTCCTTTTTGTATTATTCAGTGTAATGCTTACTGTATCATATTCCACATATCATCTTACAGTAAGTGTTACACTTAGGCTTATTTACAGACTTATCGTTACATGATAGAGCTATAAACTTTTGCATGTTTTGACAGATGTAAGACATGTTCTGCAAATAAGTTTTATGATAGAGACCTTTCAAATGATCAAGGTTTCTGAAAAGGGTTAAATCATTCCTTATTGCTATCTAGAAAAACATTTATTATTGGAAACCGAAGCACGCATTTAGGTGATTACGATAGCATTAAGACAATGTAAGTAGAAAAATATAGTTTTGTAATTCTTAAAGAAGGACCTGTTTAGATCTTAGTAATAAAATTCTTCCTGCCCTCCAAGTATGATCCTTCTATTCTTATGTTCATGCAAGTGGAGTATTCTGGTTGTTTGTTATAACCATACAACTGGCTCTATCCTATATTTAGAGGCTGGCTTAAGATATGACTGGATTCATGGAAATAGAGTTGATATGATGTGCTGTCGTGTTCCCATAGCCTTTGTAGGACGTAAATGGACACCTAAATTGTAATCCTTAAAACTGGCTAAAGGCAACAGCAGTGGCTGTTGTTAAGCAGGTTACATTTAGTACCTTGCAGTGATAGGGGCTTCCATTGCAATGACTTGCACATCTCTTTTAGGTAGATTTAAAAAAAAAAAAACAAAAAAAAACAACTAAGGATAAATATTATTGTGTCGAGACAAATGAAAGTTCTTACACTAATTCTGCATATTGATGAGAGACATCACTTAGAATTATGTTTATTATGTTTTGGAAGTTTACCATAATGATACTACAGATTATTTCAACAAAATCCAATCTCACAAGAATCTCTCTTACACTGAAAATGTGATGGGACCTATTTTATGAATGGGACCTATTCTGTGTTTGTTTCTTAAAGTTAGATTTGTTGTGGAACAAACACTTTCACAGGTAATTTGGATGTATTAATACAACTCAATGATATTATGTTTCAGAATTGTCAGGAACTCTTGAGTTTGTCTTGAGTATTCAAAGGATTGGGTGCAAACTAGCCTTGGTTCATTTCATTTCGCTTCCATCCCAGCTTATAGAGAGCCTTACCTCTTTTGCTACGTTCTTTCTAATAAGAACTTCCAAGTATGCTTTCTAGGTATCAAACCCTAACAACAGCATTCATCTGCTACCTTTCTTCTACTGATTCTTGTCCTACCTCATGTTGATGATCTGTTGTAGTTTCTCACACAGTTGGTAGCATGCCTTATTTTTTCACACACTAAACATTAAATGGATGAGTTTTCTTAGTTTATCTTTAATCTCAGTCATAGTGCTGTAGTTTGGTATGTTGAGGCAAGACAGATAAGCAAATTGAGAGGATGTCAAGCCTCTGAATGGCAAGGCTCCTGCCCTACCATCTGTGGTATCCCCCTCGGGTGTTGGCTCCTCAGCCCTGAAGGAATGGCCTGCTCTTGCTGCTGCTGCTGCCAGAAAGAAGGCATGCTGGAATGGAAAGAAAGAGTGCGTCTTCGTGCGTCTTAGTCCAAGTATCCTAGACAAAAAATCTAGCTCGGTTAAGATCTCTTTGGACGGATATGTTTCTTTCTCTGGTAACAGTGGCCTTACATTTTCTAATAAAATAGCTTGCTCTGAAGGTAATGCCTCCTACTAGTTGATTTAATGTGCTATTCAATTTAACTATTCAGGAATTAAGTTAAGCATATATTAGCATAAATTTATTGTTTTTTTTTTTATGTGTTCTTTGAACCAGTGAGTTTATAATTTGCATCATGCTTTCTTAAGGAAGAACATCTGGAAAAAACACTTTTCATTACCTTATGAACATCAAACTCGTATTTTCTAATCCATAAGTAAATATAATGCTAAATCTTAACTAGGTCAGATTTAAGACAATGATAATGTGAGGTTCTCTTTTGTCAGAGGAAAGCTTTGTAGTTATTTAGAATATTGTGTATATTATGAATATACTGAAAAACATGCAAATCCTCATGAAACATATACTGAAAACATACATATCAATATTGTGGTCAAATATTATGTATTTACTTCAGACCCACTGAAATCAAAGATATCTCATGGGACTCTATTCTTATAATTCTGTTGGATTTAATTCTCTGCTGGCATAAATTGAGTATAAATCACTTGATGGAACTGGAAATACATCTATTTGTATCATCAGAGAATGATAAATTACATAATTATTTCAGGCTCATGCTTTGTAGGGAACCGTGCCATCATGCAGGTATATCTCAAAATGTATCTGAAACTGAAAAGTTGCTGCAATTTTCTACAAAAGCTATTTATGCTTTTTAAGATTTTTGATTCTGTCATTTTCGTAACCTTTTCTAGTATATTCTGATTTTTTATGAATATGAATTCACTAGTGGTTATAATTTTGATCATTAAATTTTCAATAAGTTTTGGAAGATAACTGAAAATCAAATTTAGATTCTGAAATAATCTGTATTCTGAAGTATTTTATTGGAAATGAGTTTCCAGGGAATGACAATATTTAACCTGTATCCAAACAGGCCTTAAACAGAAATAATAAACTTATGTTTTGACTCCGAGTGAGCATCACTTAAAGCATATTTAATTTTTTTCTGCTTAATAATTACAAGTAATGTAAATGTTCCTATAAAATTATATTATTTGTGTGAAATTTATAACCAAATATAAGGTAGTTTTAAAAGTCTAAACAATTATATAGCCATGTGAAGATCAAACAAATGGGAAAAGTTTGATTCTTGTAAGTTAAATAGTTCACCTATTTTACACATATTCATAGAAAAATATCTGGATGAAAGTATCAGCAACTGCCCGTAATTGGTTTGTAAGATCCAAGTAGCTATCTCCTATTTTTTCAGTTAGTGCTATTCAAATCTGATCTGCACTATTACTTTTGAAATAATGGCCAAGAACAATAAAAGATTTACAAGAACTGTAACAATATGAGAAACAAAAAGCTTTTTGGATTTAGAATACTGTACTGATCTGACAAAACACAGGATGGACTCAAAATCTGCCTCCAGTTTAACTTGGAACCTGCACTTCATATCATTGGCTGAACTTCATTTGGTTCAAGATCTGTGTGCTGACTTTTTCTTTTCAATTATTCTTTTCAAAATGCCTTTTTTTTTTCCCTGAAGTTTGCGATATTTAACTGAAGAGGAGGGTTGGTTTTGAAGAACTGCTATTGAGATATTTTGGTCTCTGCAACCTTTTAGTTCATGTCATTGAGTGTTTATTAGCTCCACTAACTGCACCTTTATTCAGAGATAAATGTCTTCAGATTAAAGAAATGTACCCACCTTTGCAGTTCTTTGAATACACATGCCTGTACATATACATCAGATACAGAACACCAGAAGATCTTGTTTATTGTCAAAATTCATATATGCAAAAAAGTCTTTCAAGTTATGCAAAAGTAGGAAACAAGTCTTTATGATTTTAGCTGCTAGCATTTGGCGAGACTAAAGGGAAATGAAACCAACAGATGTCCTATAAGCTGTCAAGACCTAATAAGTCTGGTATTAATAGACATGTCTGGGCCAAGTACTCTCTAGAGATAGTAACAATAATTGTTACCTCCAGATAGTCACAAACCTAGTCTCTGCAGTTTTCTAAAGCATTCAAATTTTCATTTGTTGTGTTTTTTAAAAAATTTAATTAATCATTATTCTTATTATAATACAGTCTGTAGATGTAAGTACCCACCCCTAATGAGGTGTCTTAACATGAAACAAAGTTTTAGGATTCTTTTTATTATATAGGAATAGGAGCTGATAGTTTAATTCCTTTTGCCTTGGAGGGTTGGTGTGACTTGGTATATTAAGAAGTGCTAGTTTGAACAGATATATTTGGCAACATATCAAAATGCTGAGACTCAGATTCAGGCTATTTTCTTGTATCAGATTGTTCTATAATTGTACATCTTACCCTCCGTTGTCACCGTGTGGTTCTTTCTGCTGCCACGGTACTTGACACAGCCTCTCCAGTGGTCAGGAAGGTGGTTAGGAAGGCATATGAGTAATACTTTGAGAGGCAACCGTTTCCTTTCCATTTAGGACACTGGATATGAAGTGATATTAACTAATGAGTTTTTGACTTCTTGTGGTAGAGCACACTGCTTTTTGGTCACTTATTTAATCACTGCCAAATCACTTATGTGAAAGTCCATAGACCTAACGGGTGACTTAAATTTCTTATAGAAATCACAACATTCCTTAATGAAAAGTGGGCTTGGAACAATTGTAAACACAATTACAAACATGCAGAGGAATTCAAACTATCAATATTTTATTTAAAAAAAAATACTCTTTTGTATGTAACTTTATTGTAGAGGCATGTGAAATTCTCAGTGGCAGTGCTGTGGCTTTTTTCAATAAAGAAAATAATTTAGATTTTTTGCCATTAAAATGGTTGACAAATGTTTTCAACCACTTAATAAAAACAATCTGGTACTAAGCTTTTAAAATAAGACTAAAAATGTCTGGCATTAGAAAAAAAATCCATGCACAGAAACTGGAACATTTCTGGAAATTGGCGGCATTCTTTTGGACTCTCATTTTGAGAGACTGGTATAAAGAATCTGCTCTCTGATTACTTTGAAGTAAAATGGCTCTTCTCTCTTAGTTCAAATGTGCTCCAAACAGATGTCTTCTGAATTTAGTTGTCCGTATTTAAGATGCTGCTGCCCATCCACTGCTTGTCCCCAGTCAGAAGTAGAACATGTCCCTTCCCTAAAGCTCTGTTAGGAACCTGTGCCTACATATTAAAGGCAGCTGAGTTGGCCTTAAGCAAATAAAGAGATGCTTGGGCAGGACTCTTTCGAAGAGAAAAGTTGGTAGTGACAAACAGCTGAGGGTGGGGTAGTCTTCAAAGGCAGAATTTCTTGCAAAGCAGACATCAGTTAGTGGCTATAAGTTTGAGTGCTGCGAAGCTCGGAAAAGTTATAAATGATCTTCACATCAAAACTACAGATTCGTACTTGTGATTCGTTAAGTGGCTGATACTATTCATTAACACGTGCTGATAGTTGCCAAACTTAAACTTTATAGCATGGGGAAAAAGTAGAAATCATCATGTTTTCAATAAACATTTCCAGGATCCTATTCTGAACAGTTTGACTTTTCCTCGTATTTTTCTTCCTTATTCCATTATCTAACATCATTATTAGCCTGAAGTCCAAACAGCGACTACTTGGCTGAAAAGTATCTGAATGTGCTGATATTTCTCATCTTGATGAGTTATGTTGGAATTAATTGGTTGAAAAAGTCCTTCAACTCTGAAAGACCATATTCTAGACAGAAGGTGGAGGTTTAGCTTTTCTTTATACTACTCTTTATTTTTAGTTATTGTGCTATGCCATTATTCTTTTTTTTTCTTATGCTTTTCTCATTTTTTCTTAGTTGTTTCAATATGCTTTCTGAATAGACTGAATCTGAATCACTGATTCATACCTAATTAGCCTTCAACTGATTTTCATCTATTTCTTCTGGCTGTAAAATACCACATTTATTTTACTTCTGACTCTTTGGAGAGAAGCAAGTTTTGTTCAAAGTGTGTTTCTTGAAAGGAACATGCCACTTGCTTGGCCAAAATCAATTAGTATAAACCAACAAACAGGAAAAAATTTACCCCAACCCCAAATCGTACACAGTTTATAAAAACAACTTAAGAAATTGCAGGTTTAAAGTCTGCCTGGGCTAAAATGTCTCAATGTTTTGAATAACTACTGGGGAACAAGAAGGTAATCTTTCAGTCTTTGCGTGTGTATTTTACAAAGTATATCCTATTTTGAATCAGATTGGAAAGATTTTTCTCTTTCCATTGATCTGTGCCAGAATCCAATTATAGAACACATCCCAGTAATGGCAATAAATAATAAGAGAAGAAAGAGGAATGGGAAGGCGTGCTACAATTTGTTGTTGCCAAATACAACCCTTTAATATGAAGTCTGCTTTTTCTCTTTAAAATGACATTCCAAAGGTTTTCTTCCCTGTTTATGAGTGAAGAATTGGTATACGTTTAGCATCTTGATGCTTGAAGTTTAACTAAATGAAGCATATTTTTTAAACTTCAAAAGCTCCTCCTCTGAATAAAATATTTGAATGAAAACCTGACCACTTTGAAGTCACTTGGAAAATTGTATTTGTCTCTCAGCAAAGCTAAGATTTTACCCTGAGTGACTCAAATCTTACACTACTCTAAGTTGCATTTTTGAGGAAGTCAGATTGCCATTTTATACTTTTATCTTGTTTTAAACTTAAGTTCAAATTCAAACTGGCATCTTGATTGAACCTGCTGAAAAATATCTGACCTGTATTGTTTTTATCCCACTTCTGAGTTTTTATTCCGTTTTCTTTGCAGAAGTGTTATGTGCAACATATTGAAAAAAATGTACTGTACCTTTTGGGCAAAGATTTTCTTTATTGTTGTTGCAACAATATTGTTGACCAACTCAAACTATTTTGTCTAACTGCTCCATGCTCTCATAGCTGATAGTATCTCACAGTTTAGGATTGCATTTTCTCCAGTGTGTTTTGAAATATTACTTTACTGTATTACTGATAACATGTATAATGATTATTTCACTACACACACCCCATGTGTGCAGTTTTTCTACCTAGATTTGTATCTCAGGTTAGTCCAGTTTGTGGTGGCATTGCCCTAGATGCAGCAATAAGATGGTACTGTGAGACTTAAAAAGAAAAATGAGTAATTATGACATGTGGAATGCAGTTTGAGTGACAATACTTTATTTGAAGGATTTTTTCAGTGATGCTTACTTGGATATAGAAATAATTGTGTGTAGTGTCATAGGGAGGTCTAAATCATCTGCAGTCAGTCTGAGGGAAAGCCACAAAGAAAATTACAAAGGACTATGAATATCTCAATTTCTTTTTTTTAGCTGCCACAAATTTTTGTCTGAGACTTCATCGAAGTTGATTATGAAAGAAGGAGAAGGAACGATTGAGTGTAAGTTGCTCTTGTTGAACTGGTAACAAGAAACTAGCATGTCCCTTTGTTCACACAGTTCTCCAGAACTTGAAAGCTTCATACAAAAGCCAGAATCTCATTAATAAATTGGTAGTTGTGCCAATATGAATTATGCGTTATTTGTGCAATCAGTAGAATATCTCATGATCATGGAAAATTCAAAACATGTTAGGTGATCTTAAAGAAAACCTACAGAGAAGATAGTGAAATGGAAATGTTTAGAAGAACCACTGTTGATTGAAAAGCTTCTTAATGCTTCTCTGCTTCAAAATTATAAAGATGATCCCATATGCAGCCAAATGAAAATCTTTCAACGTGAGAACTGACTGATAGAATTTTCCTTCCTATCCTCTTATTCTAATGACTTGTCCAGGGACTGGGTAGCTTCTTCCTCCTGTTGAAGACAGTGCCTGATTTGTATTATATATACTTCTGGGGCATAACAGATATTTTTATTAGAATTTTTATTAAGAGTTCTGTGCCAATTCTTTGTATTTGGGGAAAAAAAGTTTGTAGAAAAGATAAAAAGAATGTGTCCTCAGATTTTATATAATTATCATAGAATCATAGAATGGTTCAGGTTGGAAGGGACCTTAGAGATCATCTTGTTCCAACCCCCCTGCCATGGGCAAGGACACCTCCCACTAGGCCAGGTTGCCCAAAGCCCCATCCAGCCTGGCTTTGAATACTTCCAGGGAGGGGGCATCAACGACTTCTCTGGGCAACCTGTTCCAGTGTCTCACCACCCTCACAGGGAAGAATTTCTTCCTTATATCTAGTCTAAATCTACCCTCTTCCAGTTTATAACCATTACCCCTTGTCCTGTCATTATCTATCCTTGTAAAAAGCCCCTCCCCAGCTTTCCTGTAGGCCCCTTTCAGGTACTGGAAGGCTGCTATCAGGTCCCCCCGCAGCCTTCTCTTCTCCAGGCTGAAGAGTCCCAACTCTCTCAGTTAGGACTCAATTGTTGCTTGTCGAACTTTAAGATTCTATTGGGTAATGAGTGGAAGTCTGATGCTTTTCCAAAATGTCTGCCTGCTTAAGAGATGCACAAAACTCGTCTGCAAGCCTCAGGACATCAGTCTTTCTTAAGAGTTTTCCGGCACTTGTATGTTCTGTCTTTGATGGAAGTGCCACTGGGACAGCCATTCCCACAGCATTCTGGCACTATCAGACTTGGCTTTGTCTAAAGGAGCTTCTTGAACATTCAAAAATGTTTGGATTACCAAGTTTTAGGAATAAGCCAATGTTGACAGCCAGTGAAACAGGCCTACTTTATATGGGGTTGTCTCATATTCCCAGTAATACTATTTAAATATTTCTAGAACACAGCACCGAGGAATCCAGAGCATAGACTTTGTTGTGCCTGTAAATTAATGGGTTTTTAGTAGATCCCTGATTTACCTAGTTCATGTAATTTGTTTTTCTTCACTTCAAGTTTTTGTGGTTTTTGTTTGTTTGTTTTAGCAGATGCCAGATTCTCCACATAAAACTCCATAATCTTACCTTCCTCTGAAATATACTGCTTATTCAGCTTGGATCTGTGGAGCTGAACACAGTCTTTTCCCTTCCTGTCCTTAGGTTGTCGTCTTATTAAAACAATGGTTTGCTATAATCTTTGCCTATTTCTTTATTGCCTAAACATAGTTAAAATAAATCTTTATTCTGTGCTTCTTGAATGAGTAATATAATAGCTTGTAACAGGTTACTTGAGCCTTAGCTTCAATTGCCCTAGTCCAGGTTGTAAGCAGAAATTGATTTCTACTCATAAATTTTGTGGTGAGTTTGTTGTTCTTGTTAATGTAATATTTTTTTCTGATTTACTTAGCTTTCACTTATCTTAGGAATGAATCCAGAATTTCTAGATGACTGCAATCAGGCTTTGCTATCACAAACAGCCTTGTCGCTTAGTGTATTACAAGAATTTGTCAGTGGTCCTCCTTGAAACCAATTAGGTTTTTTACTCCTCCTAGTTCCTAATGAAAAGATGTTCCAAAGCATATTCTGAGAATTTTTGGCCTAAATTTATTTGGGGTTTCATTGAACAAAATTACTCTTGTGCCAATACTTTATTTAACCTAGGTCGTTTTTCTTCCTCACTCTTGTTTAGAAAAGGACAAACAACTTCTCTTGCAGACTTTATTTTGATTGGCTAGTAAACTAGGTTGCCTTACACGTTCTTCTTAGCTTAAATAGGAACCAACTTTCTTCTTCACCAGTTTCTGCCTGAATGATTCTTTCCTGACTATGAGTACTGGAAACCGCAGAGGAGTTTCTGCTGAAAATCAGGACAGCCAGAAATGTCCCCCCCACCATTAAAAAA